>CM064514.1:38848656-39013079 GCA_032716605.1 Paralithodes platypus
ATAAACCTACATTAGTAAGCTATTACATTTATGTTTATAATCGATGTTTACGGCTCCAACTTCTTTATTGACTGAAACTCGCAAGTGCTCAATAAGTTTCATTAAGGAATTGTTTTTACTGAATCAAGATAAATTAATAAGGTCGATTAGCCTAATTGTGAATATTTAATACTTTGATACGGTAGGCTAATAAGATTTGGGAGTTGCTATTTCTTATATGAATTTATGTATAATTGATGAATTTATATATATATATATATATATATATATATATATATATATATATATATATATACAGTATATGTATTTATACCAGTATATACTGTAGCTCGTATTAATATAACATCTAAAGATATACGTATTATTCAGAAGACCACTTCATATAATAGGTATAGGCCTATAAAAGTTTATAGATGACAAAACCTGCAAAATCTAGAGGGGCACTCGGGAGAGCCCCTCTGCCTACGGTGGTGAAGGTATGCGCTCTAACCATCGCCTCCTAAATGCAATATCTTCTTCCTTGGCGTATATTCTATCTGCCCACTAATTCTTGTGAACATCGGTTGATAACTTTGGGAGTTATCTTGTTTACAGATTTACAGCCAGACAAACACACAAACGGATGCAAAAATAATAATATATACAAATAAACTCCGCCAACTTAATTAGTGAAGGTAATTATCAACCTGCAATCTACTGTATATAATATGGAAAAACGATAGTCCATTCATTATGGATAGGCCAGAAATCGTGACCCCTTAACTCAAAAAGGGCTAGAACAAATGGGCTGCAAACTTCTGCACCTATTCCCTGGCCGACTCTTCCCAAATGGTGGAAATATTTGCTCGATTGGCCTACTCTACCAGCCTTTGAGCTGTAGGGGCTAGAGGTTAGTGGTCAATATTTTTGGCCTACCTATAGTGAATGAACTATAACTATATTGTCTGTCTATCATGCTATAAGTCCACTCTATCACTCGACGAACATTATTTTGGCATAATTGGCATAAAGAAAATATGAATGGATCACACTGGCGAAAAAAGAAAAACAAATTTAAGGGGAGATTTCCACTTAAGGGATATTTTCATACCACCTCACGTTTAGCCCCATTGCTTTTGAGATTTTAAGACGTTCACCCCATTAGTTTGGCGATTTTAAGAACTGTTGCCCCATTTCTGTCAATTTTAAGGCCTTAAGTGCCATTTTTTAGGTGTCGATTTTTACCTGGAGAGTGATAGCGACCCTGTAGCCTAATTTAACACTTTACCGATCGCACCGCAGTCAGAACACACGCAGGGGTAACGCTCTTGCCGCTATACTCAGTTTCATTTCATATGACGATAAATTGAATCCCTTAGCAGCTACTTTTTCGATACTTTATGGAAAAATATGAAACTACTATGACTCTGCATCATATTAAGACGGAGTTTATATAATTAGCATCGTATTTCACTCCAAAATCTTCAAAATAACTGATAAATCTCGATAGGAGCTTTGCAATTTGCCGCCAGTTGAAAAGAAACTCACTATAGCCAGTGGTAGCGGGAGTAGCAATATACAAATAGCGCCGTCGCTTTCACCCCCATTTTGACCACGATATAATTATTGTATTGTAATTATTTTTGGACCATGAGGAAGATCGATTTTCATATGCAAACAAATAAACATTATAGTGTAATTTACACCCGATTCCAGGCGATGTAAAGAGAAGATAATGAAACATAATGTTTATACCACTTTTACTCCAAGGCACTTATGACACTTTTTATATAATTTTCCCATAGGCTACATAACAATAATTGTATGTAACTAAACATTTTGTGCTGAATATCATGAGCTTTTCAGATTTACAATACCTTATATAGTTTATGAGATACATATTGATGTTTGCGGATATCTTGCTGATCAGTAGTAGATAAAATGAAAGAAAACATGGTTCGCCAATGAATTCTTTATTAACATGATTTTGACCACGATATAATTATGTTATAACACAATTTTTCTTTACTACCAAAACTATGATACATGCCGATTCTTATGAGTAACAAATAAAGTATAATATACTTGAATCATATCCGGTGCTTGGCGATGTAAAGAAAATGAAAACAAATAATGTTAATACCACTTATATCCCAAGTCACTTATACGGAACCAATATAATTTTCCAATACATACAAATACTCGTATGTAACTGAAAATGTAGTGCTGAATTAATGAGCTTTTAAGATTTATGATTTCTTCTTTAGTCTCGGATACATATTTTTGTTTGCGGATATCTTACTGATCAGCAGCGAGAGAGGGGAGTTCCTGAGGTAACGGTAGGCTTGTTCCCTGGGTTTTCCTTTACAGGGGTTTTCAATTTGTTAAGTCCCATTTACACGATGAGTGAAAATATGGGTGGCGCCCTGCTTGCCGGCCAGCGGTCCCCACAACACGCCCATAAATTGGGCACGCAGGGTGAATTATAGGAGTCTGGCAATCCAGCAGCGCAGGTGTTTTTAAGCGGCGCGTGACACCTTGACTTGATAGTGATAGTGACCTTCGAAAGTTTATAAATATAATCACTAATTAACTATAGGTTTTCCGAGTGTGGTCCTTGTTGGAAATATCCGTTTGTGTTATCATATACCCTATATTTGGAATAACATAAGACGTGATAAATAGAAGAAGAAAAAAACGTTTGTGAGTGTTTTATAACAGTCATCAGTCATAATTTTAATTCCTTGCAGAATCACCCGGGATGTCTCAACATATGCAGTGGTCTCGTGTGGCAGTGCGTAAATTAAGATCTGTATACACAAAATTAGTACCGGTATCTATGGAAACTAAAATCTGAGGCATACAAGGACAGGAATGCCAGAGATGCCGCGAAAATGTCAATGAACTCCTTAAAGATATGCTGCCAAACATTTGCGTAGCTGATATAAATAAGCAAAATACACACACTGCGATCTCAGTTTCGTAAATAATGTAAGCTTATTAAAGACTCAAAGAAATCAGGAGCAGGTACAGACGACATCTACAAACCTAAACTTGGCTGCTATCATGATCTTATTGTTCTAAAGAATCTAAGTGATAGCGAGGAGATACAAGAGTCTATTTCTACTCTTCATGAGGTTAGTATTATCAAATAAGCCTAATATTGGAGTAATGAATTAAAATATAAAATATGCCACAAGAAAGCATGTGCAATTAAATCAACTTGGTTTGAGGTGGATACCATTAATGGCAGTATACAGAAATAATAGAATTATACACCAGTCCTTTCTGGTCATGTAAACAAACAGGAGGGTGTCACGCTCACCTTGTCACCCACCACTGGCAGGCAGGCCGTTCACAAGTTCACCCATCATGTAAACGGGCCTAGGAGGACTTTTCAATTCATCATCACTTTCACTAATGTCAGCTTCACTGTCACTACTCTCCTCTCACACGCGAGATTCTATTTCCTCCTAAGTTAAAGGTTTGAATTTCTTCGCCATGATTGTCGGTAGTTTAAATTTTAAACTTAGGGCAATGTATGTAAAAAATCAATAAAAGAATGTACCCACATCATAATATTATACAAAATATACATCTATGTAAATACTGGGTTGTTCGTCTTATTTAAGGTCACACAAAGGCAATTCCTTGGTTGAACGCGGTAGGGGCAGGAGATACGCGCAGCACGAAACCACTCCCTTGGCCGTTACGCAGGAATGATCTGAATCGCAGGGAATCCTGATTCAAATGACTGACTCACGCGGTCTGAGATCTGTCATATGTGTATAAATATGTTATCGGGATGGAAGTGGCACTGCGGGATTAGGATGCTAAATGCTTCCATCAGATTTAATTATTATGCCATTGACGCAATAATATGATTTTTGTAACTGGACGCGACATTAGATTCCAAATAGGCCTATCGTTTGTGCCTAAGGTCGCGTCCAAAGATAGGTAAAGTTTTTGTCGGTACATTTTTTTTATCGAAAAATGTAAAAATTTATCTTAATTGAAAGAGGGTCTTGTTTTTTTTTCATTTTGTTTTTTGTTTTTTTAGCTTGATGGATGTCTACTGTGGGGAGGAAAGTAATTACAAAATAATACAAATGTATATAGATGAGGAAATATATACATCTCTCCCCTTTAATTTGGCTTACTTAACAAAGAAAATACGAGTCACATTGCCGAAAAAAAATAATGGGAGATTTCTACTTTAGGAAAAAATTGCGAACTTCCTCCTCCTTCATGTCTAGCTCCATTAGTTTTTATTTGTTTTTATTTTAAGAAGTTTGCCTCGTTAGTTTGGTGATTATAAGACATTTCGTCCAACTTACGTCAATTTTATATATAAGGCCTTACATGCCAGTTAGGTGTCGATTTTTTCCTGGCGAGCGATAGCGAGTCTGTAGGCTAATATAATAAGGAACCTGAAATGACGGGTCTGAAGACTAGCCCTGCAGAGAACAGTTGCAGAATAGCCAGTCTGCAACTAAAAGATTCTAAGAAGACAGGAGAGCGAAAGGAGAGAAGAAGAAAAATACAAGAGCCACCCCTGTTTCCCCGTGCTCTAAGACAACAGCCACCAGCCACAAGTATGGGAAATCCGCATGGCCAATCCACGCCCTGCTCTCCAACCCTCACAGCCAACCACAGTGCAGCATTTCCTCAGCTCCCGGATATGCAGTACAGTGAAGAAATGTTTATGCAAATGAAACATCAACAGCCCAAAGTCTACAGATATAAATGGATGTAGACAGGAGGACAAATTATGACAAACCGGGAGATATCATAAACCTCTACGAAGAATAACTCATAGGCGAGCTGTAATAAAGTTTGTCTAGGAGTTTAGCTTATGGACGATTCTGTACACATAAGATTTCTCCATTATTAGGCTAAGTAACTAGCACCTAAGTAATTAATAAACTACTTATCTATCTATCTATCTATCTATCTATATGCTCAGGCCCAATCACCATTTTGGGGGTAGCCGACTCAAGACAGAGCAAGAACAGGGAAAACACAAAAACAACATAAAACAACAAATAAACACAGATAAAAAGCACAAACTCACACACATCCAGGTCACCCAGGAGAAGACCCAGAGACCAGGGTCACCAAGGTCGCTCCAACACTCTCCCGGCCCCCGACCACCCGGAGAGGTTCCGATCTCGGCAGGCAGACATGCAGCGGAGCCAAAGCCACAAGCCCTCCCACCACACTTCCAGGCGCACCCTTCATATTAATCGTCTCCCCGGGCCAGGCGCCTGATGGACTATTATCTAGTCCAACTTGCGCCCGACCCCTTAATAAACTACCTACTGTATTATATATGTACCAATGTAAACAGCTATTATGTATGTCTACGATAAGTATTTACCTCACAACTTCATCACAACCAATTTCCCCATATCCCTATGACCTTGAACCCCTGTAAACGAGAGTCCAGAATAAAGCCGAATATTACCTCTAATAAATTGTAGAGTAGTCTGCAAACCTCAACTGCGGTACTACCCTAAACCTGAACAAGGAGCAGAGTAGCTAATCACAGTAGTGGCTTGTACTAGCCTGCCCCTACCCTGCCCGGAGAGTGTGCTTGCCTGAAGTCCTGCTCGAGTGGCGCCCTCTATCCCTGAAGTGCTGCTCAACGGACCTACGATCTACGTCGGCTAGACCCGTACTCTTTCTACCCTCCAATCTTACCCAAAGTGTCCCTGTGTATCTTATTTTGTGTTATTGTTGTCGAGGTATAGGTTAAAATATGTGAATCGTGTTGTGCTAATATATTCTGAGATCTGTGTCCAAGATCCTTAATTGCGTACTGTGTTAATCCTTCTGAATCTTATATAAAGTCCTTGCTAGGTCTGTGTCCAAGACCTAGTTCTCTTAATTAATTCATCTCCTGTAGAACGTCCTACGCATACGTTATATAATTGTGTTAATTAATTCACGCCGCCATGCACTCACAGATTTTCCTAATATATGTATTCTGTTATATATGTTGCAAGTTGAGGTTGAATTGTATTTCGTGTTATAATTCCCCTCCTTAATTCATCACTGATTACCTAGAACCTATGCTAATTTTCATAATTAATTTACCTCAGTCTCCTCATTGAGAAGTGTTGTTATTCTATAAACATATTTATTTCTCGAGTTCCCCATTTAATTTTCAACTAATTAACCGCCATTGTAATTATTTTATTAATTAGTATTTACGTTCATTTGATTACTGATGTAAGTAATTCTGATTCTTCATGCTTAGGAATTCTAGCATTGCATAGTTTCTGTTACTTAATTATTCATCATATACCATACACCTCGTATTACGGTGTATATTTCTTAAGACTGTTAACTTATTCAGAAATCTTGGTTATACTGTTTTGAGTATTTCCTTAGCACAACTTCGTCGTGTGCGTTACTTCCTTTTCATAATTAATGTATTAATTATCATTTTACGCTATCAATTTATAAGCTTCTCTGGATCACTCATTGACTAAGTTTGTTTAGTCGATTATAATCTGTTCTTAAATACAATTAGTAGATATAATTCTATAGTTGATTCTTAATTGTATGCTAAATTTACATCTGAATTCCTCGACTCGTTTCGTTATTATTACATACGATCGATCGTTTGAAGTGAATATAAGATTCCCATCATAAATTACATAATTTGCGTTTCGCTGAGAATAAATTGTGCAAATAATTAATTAGTATACTGCCACCAATTCCATAAGAATATTATTAAAACTAAATTCATAGTTGCACAAATTCGAAACTAAATTTCCACCCCCGCAGTACAAATATATGACCTGACCCCCCCTAGCTAATGAGAAGGTCACCTTAGTAAACGCGACTACCTGGCTAGCACGCCCCTACCTACCGTGTGACTCACCCACCATACCTGTGTGCTTATTTACCCTCTCAACTCTCCCAGAATCTCTTGTATTGAGATTGTGTTCTAGTATCTTTCCTTGTTGATTTATTCACGGAAGACACTTGACCCGCAACATTATTATTATTAAGGGTTGACACCATAGAGTAAGAATACCTAAGAGGGGTGTCTTGGAAAATCAGCCGTGTTAATAGTAGTTGGCCATTATTTACGGATTTGGCTGTAACCCTTCAATAGATGGCGGTAGCGCATAGCTCCTCCCTATCGCGGGAAAATACTTCTGTCGTCTGTTTATTGACAGTTCCTCTCCCTTGCTGCAATGGTGTACACGTGTCTCGTGTAGAATCTATAGAAACTCCTGTAACTTGTTTGCCATCACCATATCAGCCATAGTCATTATGAATACAATGATTTAAGAGTAGCCTACACTGATATGCAAAAGCACTCCAAAGTATTGCCTACACTGAAATGTGAACAATACTCCATTAACCCCTTCTGTACCGTCGTCGTATGTTATATTTTATTCTAGCAATATGTAGACGATTGTATACAGCTTAGAAAGGATCTGTGGTAGTTAAAAGGGTTGATTGAGATAGTTCGAAGCCTTATAATTGCTAAAGATCCTTCCTAAAGTGAATACAATCGATTAGTAGGAGCCAGAATAAAAACAAAAGACGTCGTCGGTATAGAAGGGGTTAATTACATAGCTTATCAAGCTGAACCAAGCCTCCGTGATGATGTAAGGAGGCTGTGGTTGACCTTGAGAATAAGGATATGGTTTGCAATGGATCATGAAGGCTGTTGATGATTATTTGATATTGACTGTACATTTATTAACAATAAATGTAGCCTATATGAAAAACTAATCTCAATTGAAGAAAAGTATTTACATTGTAATATAAGTTACTAACTTGGAAGTACACAGCCACACTCAAACTTTGGTCAAACATAAATAATATATATATATACTGTATATATACAGTATATATATATATATCGTATATACAGTATACTGTGTATATATATATATATATATATATATATATATATATATATATATATATAGATGGAGGGAGAGAGAGAGAGAGAGAGAGAGAAGTAGTGTACCGGTACATATAATTAAAAACAAACAGAATGGAGGGTACTGTACATCCGTAGATTAATTCACGTTGAGTAGTTCTGGAACCTTGCAATAGATGGCGCTGACAAAAAATGTCGAAAAAGGGTAACTGGCAACGTTTAGAGGCACCTTTTTATTAATAGAATGCATAGGAAGACTCCTATCTCCTATACACAATCTCTGGTTGACACTATAAGTCACATGTTATGATTTAGTTGCATATTATTCACTGGAGCGCGTTCACTCTACCCTATCAGGCAATCCTGTTTATGATCGCGCAGACTGAACGACATTGATAGCCAAACATTGATTCTCGTCGCTGATTGGTCAGTGGCTATGAGCACGAAATTCAAATCTTGTTGGCGATGTCTGCGAAGGTTTTAGGCCTGTAACATATGCTTTTTCGGTCTATTAATTTCAATCAATACATTTTATTATTGGATATTATTATCCATCAATATAGACTATTGGCTAAGGTAGTCACACTGTCAGCTACAGTCGGCAGCCTTGTTCAAGCTCAAGACAGACGGTAGGCTAGGCTACCATCAGGCTTATTTTATCTTGTAATCTTATTAAGAAATGTTGACAAAGTTATTACGGTCCTTATCTGGCAAAGGTAGCTCTTTATTCCCCGTGTAATTTTCAAACAATTCTCCGTTAGTCTATTGGGGAAATAAAAAGTAGATTTTCTTTTCCTGGCGATGTAGGACTATGAATATGCTAAACTATAGGCCTATAGTTTATATATATTGGCTATGTAGCCAGGCTTAATTAAATAGTAGCCTATATAGGCTATATTATCTCTTTCTGGCAATGTATGTATAGGCATACTTTCTTTTTCTGACGATCTATGTGTATATATAGGCTATTTGCAAGCCTATATTTATGGAAGGTTCATTAATATTATTTGTTAACCATTAGATCACATTTGAAAATTGAACTATAGTGTGGTTAGGCTACCCTACTAGACATAGCTTAACTGACCTAACATACTTCGATGCAATTATGCCTCAGAAATTGTTTTTAAGAAAGTAAATAGAGTAATCAATCAATAATATAGACAAGCGCCGAAAAACCTGTACATCAAGTTAGGCTATAACCCGTAAAATATAGGATATCTTTGGCATAGTAACATTACTAATATATAACTATAACAATTAAATACAAACCGCATACAAAACATAATAATTAATCAATAATATAGACAAACGCCCAAAACCTTTACAGCAAGTTATAACCCATTACAATATATCATTGGCATAGTAAAATTACCAATATATAACGAAACAAATTAGATAAAAACCGCAAAAAAAAAAACATTAACTCGTCGAGCCTCGAACCCTTGCGAGTAGGCTTACGGGTTTAAAGACGAAGTCGTTACCGGCTAGGCTATGCTTACTGCACCGAAGTCTAGACTAAGTAGCTGCGAGGGTTGCGCTCCAAGTTGCTTGTTTTATGTTATATATAGCAAAATTGTCATAACTATGATTTTTATAGGTGTCCAACCTTATAATTTATATTGCGACACATATATAACATGGAGGGAGGCTAATTAAGATTAATTATGATAATATAATGTCGAGGTGAGATTTAGGCTTACTGTTATGATAGCTTCGCTAGTCACCTCCACGGAGTGTTAGCGTGATCGCCGTCTGATTGCAAACAATCACAAACGTGATTCGTCGAATCAGAGGCGATCACGTTCAGTAGAGCTATCCCGTTTGCGCGTTTGGGTAGAGTGAACGCGCTCCAGGGGCTGGTTTATAACCACAGTTGAAGAGCAATAATTGCTCTCCATTCATGATCTACTATTTATATGCATTGTATACCTTGCCTGATAGTTCTAATAATTATCCAGGTAATACTGCATCCTGAATTTCAGGTATAAATATCCTTGAATAAACTTGTGTATAATTGCTATGGGTGTTGTTACTGAGTTCTGTAGAACCTAGTTGAATACCTATTTGTTAGATTAAGAACGTGTTCGGTTTGACCCTGTTGAGTTCATTCTATAAGTCCAGATCTGGAATTTAGTAAAGACTATATCACGAGCTGTAAATATTATTGCCCGACATAACAGAACCGGCCTTTGGCCGGGACACTTTTGTTACCGAAAAATGTACCTATTTATCTTGAAAGGGAGTCTAGGGGGTGTAATTTTAAGCTTGTTGAAGGTCTAGCGAGGAAACTAAAACACAAATGAATATATATATATATATATATATATATATATATATATATATATACCGGTATATATATATATGTATATATGTATATATATATATATATATATACTGTATATATACCCCCAAAATTACCACTGCCCTAAATTGTGCATACTTGACATAAAGCAGATGCATCACACTGCCTACAAATATATAGGCTATAATTCCTGCCATTACTGCAACAAACATCCAAATTCCTCCCTCATTCCCCGCCAGGACAAATAGGACCCCCCCCCCCCATTTATTTGATTTAGTACAATTTTAATGCCCTAAATATTGCGCGACTCAAATGAATAATGGACATACATTATATTGGAAAACAGCATTTGGAATACAGGGGGGGGGGGGCGACTGGTTATATTCATATATATTAATTTTATTAAACATTATGTAGAAATGTATATGCATTCGGTAAATCTACAGTTATACTACCCCTCCCTCACTACCCCCCACCACCTCCCCCCTTCAAAACACGCCTTTTAGCGTGTTTTTGGATGGTTCAGCAGACGCGGAAACTGGAAAAAAACGTATTTTGATAACAAATTATCAACAACCAGATACGAGTTTTTCAGGTAATTTGTTGTTGTTTTTTATTTTTTATTTGATATACAGTGTTGTTTAATACCGAGGACCGTCGCATTTTAGTATTTTTATTATTAGCCTAACCTAACCTAACTTAACCGAAAACTAACCTGTCTCGCGACCGGTCTAAACCCAGCTCACGTTCCCTGTTTATGGGTTCGCGAAGGTTTGTAATACTTCAATGTATCTATTACAAGTCAAATATACATTTCCGCGCATCATCAAACCATACTAAGTCTACTACTAATAATATTAACCCATTAGTACCAACAGAATAGGGGTAGTATAACTGTAGATTTATCATATATTATTATGTTACATGTTATGTAGATGTTAATTTGTAAAGTAGCACTAAAACTGGACATTTATACTTATGACATCTAGGGATATTTTGTCCCACCATTGACGTTGGCAACTCCCGAATCTCACATCAACAATGGCGGGTGTTGGAGGAGGTTTGCTTGTGTACCTCCTCATAATGACGACAATTACACGATGACCAGCCTTAAATCTAATCTAAAAAAAAAATGTATGCTACTTTGTTAAAGACAATAACAGTAGAACCAGAAGGCTCTCTCTCTCTCTCTCTCTCTAAGCGAGAGTATATTCTGCTTGAGGGAACATGAATGACTGCGATTGTGAGGATATCCCGTTGAATATATGGTCCAGAGAATTGCTTCAGGACATTTGAGATGGTGGTGGCGAGAGAGAGAGAGAGAGAGAGAGAGAGAGAGAGAGAGAGAGAGAGAGAGAGAGAGAGAGAGAGAGAGAGAGAGAGAGAGAGAGAGAGAGAGAGAGAGAGAGAAAAAAACAGTGAGAGAAACCAATGGGAGAGAGAGAAAAACTTAGATATTTGCAACTTAACCCTTTCAGTACAAGTGACATTTATATGTTTTATTCTGGCTATCAATAGACGATTTTATTCTTAGTAGGAACGATCTGTGGTAGTCAAACTGTTAATGACAATATATGATGCCTCTTTGATTTCTAGATGTCCCTCCTCAGCTGCATAAAATTGTTTAATGACTAATAGCCATACTAAAAAGGAAGATTGGCGTCACCCGTACTATAAGGGTTATAAATGGTAAGGGCCTAGACTATTTTAGGGGGTGGTTCCCATTTGTAGATGTGTATAATTTTCACACCGGCTATGATGTATAATGTTCTTAGTGTACTGTTTGATTTGCATCTTGATATTCAAACTATTTCTAAATTTCCATAATATTTAATTATTCCAAACGTGTGCTACATTAGCAATACAACCGCCAACCTTAGCAAAACGTGTATGTGAAAATTAGTTAACTCATTAAGTTGTCCTTACCTTAACCAAGCAACTTCCCTTCAGCCTAACCTGGTATCTTTGGTGGGGGCTGCCACCTCCACACCCCCGAACAAAATAAAACCGTTAACCATTGCTAACTATAGCAATTAATGCTCTCGTGGACGAGTCTACCCTCACAACGCATCCATTTTCTGTTATTGTTATTACGACGCGCAATGTCCGGTCTCCGTTTTCTCTCTCACAGTATTTTTATTTATATAATTTGACACGTTGGCAGGGATGTGAGATAGGCAGTCCTCGCCTAAGATACTAGGTTAGATTAGGTTAATTGTTTGGTTAGGTTAATGATAGTAAATGCATGACTTAACATCGACAGGGGGAGGAAGGGGGATGGGATCTTAAAACATAATAGAAACGGAAATGGGAACCACCCCTTAAAATAGTCTAGATCTTTGCCCTTAAATTAACCCTTTCTGTACAGAGGACAAGGCGAGATGGATGGGCAGTCTCCTTACACCCTATGCCTTGGTTCACCTAGTAGTAAAGAAAGAGCGAGAGAGAGAGAGAGCATGTGTGTTTGTGTGTGAGAGAGATTGCATGATTAAGATGGATAGATATATATAGAGAGAGAATGTGTGAGAGAATGCATGATAAATCTACAGTTATACTACCCCTATTTTGTGGCTATTCTGTTGGTACTAATGGGTTAATATTATGGTCAATATACAGGAGGCGCTACAATATAGGTAGCAAAATTCTAATGGTAGTTTTGGGTTCCTATCATCATATGCTTCATTTCTATATACTTTTTATCCCCGGGAAAAAAAAAAAAAATCTTGGGATTTTTCATTTATTTTCTTGGGATTTTTTGTTTTGGTCATTAACCTAACCAAAAAACCTAACCTAACCTAACCTAATAGCCCCCAAATACATTTAGGTTAGGTTAGGTTAGGTTTTTTGGTTAGGTTAATAAAAAAAAAATAAAAAAATCACTAAAAAACCCAAGATTTTTTGTTTTTTTCCCGGGGATAAAAAGTATATAGAAATTAAGCATATGATGATAGGAACCCAAAACTACCATTAGAATTTTGCTACCTATATTGTAGCGCCTCCTGTATATTGACCAATATTATTAGTAGTAGACTTAGTATGGTTTGATGATGCGCGGAAATGTATATTTGACTTGAAATAGATACATTGAAGTATTACAAACCTTCGCAAACCCATAAACAGGAAACGTGAGGGGGAGTTTAGACCGTCGCGGAAACAGGTTACTTTTCGGTTAGGTTAGGTTAAGTTAGGTTAGGCTAATGTTAAAAATACTAAAATGCGACGGTCCTCGGTATTAACCCTTAATTAGCGGCTCACCACATAAGTCGAGTTAAATAAAGCTGGACTATGTGGCGGTGCTCGACATAGGTCGAGTGGCAATTTCAGCACGTAATGTTGCTGAGAGAGAGAAACAAGTGGTGGCAGGAGACTAGCGAGCGTATGACTGCTCCAGACCACCGCGGCGAACCTACTGACACGAATCTCAGCTCCCTCCTCCCTCTCTCACTCGCTACATACTGAATTATATGGGGAAAGTACCGAATTACATGCTTTTTGCACTCGCGTTGCACAGTTATTGCAAGAAAACTAGCCATCATAAAAGGATCGTTATGGTGTCATTCGAAAGCTCTGTTTATGCCCTTTCAGGGATAGGTACTTGTTTTACGTTCTGGGTCTTATTTAGGCATGAAAATGATCACGTAAACAGCCCTATTTCCTATTTTGGCTAAAAACACCCCGCTGGGTGGTACATATAAATAAACCGCATAGGCCGCTCGTAAGGTGTTAAACAACACTGTATATCAAATAAAAAAATAAAAACAACAACAAATTACCTGAAAAACTCCTATCTGGTTGGTGATAATTTGTTATCAAAATAAGATTTTTCCAGTTTCCGTGTCTGCTGAACCATCCAAAAACATGCTAAAAGGCGTGTTTTGAAGGGGGGAGGTGGTGGGGGGTAGTGGGGGAGGGGTAGTATAACTGTAGATTTACCTATAATAGTCTTCAGTCCTATATATGTCCTTCCCGTCGCAAATGTATTATAAGGGAGATATAGGGTAAAACACAGTCTTGTCTGCATAACGACAAGTCCTGTTTTACGGGATTTCTGCTTTATAGATTTTGTTTTCCCTCCTACCTTACTCGGGGGATCTTACAGTTGCGCGATCCAGTGCTGCTTTGGTAATTGCGTACATTTTAGGTTAGTTTCGATCCACGTATTACTTTTAGGTTAGGTTAGGTAGGTTTCTTAGTTAGGTGGTTGTTGTTATTGTTGTTCCCTAAGCTGCCTGGCCGAACAGCCCCGAGTCCCTTAGTCTTAGTTAGGTAAAACAACACTGTATATCAAAGAAAAAATGCAAAACAAAACAAAAACACATTCTAAAACTCGTGACTGTCACACTTATCAATTTACCAAAAAACCTAACCTAACCTAAATGTATTTGGGGGCTATTAGGTTAGGTTAGGTTAGGTTAATGACCAAAAAAATAAATCCCAAGAACAAAAATCCCAAGATTTTTTTTTTTTTTCCCGGTGATAAAAAGTATATAGAAATGAAGCATATGATGCTAGGAACCCAAAACTACCATTAGAAATGTACCTATATTGTTGCGTCTCTTGTATATTAACCATATATATACTCTGCAAATGACTTACATCTGAGTGTTTTAAGATCGTTGGATAATGGGAGAAATAAAATTTTCCGGGGATTGTTACTAATTTCAACTACTGTATAATGATGCAAACTACCTAAAGTCAAAAAGAAAAACCATGGAAAAATTAGTGGTAGTTTCGGTAATATTTTCCCACTCACCATATAAATACTACTTTTGGTAGCCTTTAATCCGATATTATACAAGCGATATCTCGCAACATTTGGCTGCCAGCTCATGAGGTCAATTATTTAATGAGTTTTGTCATCTAAATTAATCTATCATTGATTTAGTTTCTGATGCCAGTACAAAAGCTCCCTGAAATGCTGCCACCAAATAATGTTGACTATAATTATTAGAACCTGAGAAACAAAACATAATCGCACTCACCATAATCCAAGATGGCGTCCTGACTCGTAAAATCAACTCCTCATCAGAGCAGTAAAACGGGGCTTCCTATGAACTTATTTCTTAAGGGGAGATGGGCCGTTTTCCTGGTCCCCTTTCTTCATGCTTGTCCCCATTAGTTTTCAGATTTTTAGAAGTTTGCCTCCATTAGTTTGCTGATTTTAATATGTGTCATCCCATTTCTTTGTCAATATTAAAACCTTTCGCGCCCTTTAGGTGTCTTTCTGGTTTAATTCTAGTTTCACTTTCACAGCATACTCATAAATTTCTATGGCTACTTTAGAGTTGTCATATACCACACTTAATTCCTATATATGTCCAAAGCGGCGGAAATGCATTATAAGGAATTATCCCTACTGTAAAAAAAAAAAAATCTCCCCATATGCGGCACCATAGCTATTACATAATACTAGGTTAGGTTAGGTAAGGTTGTTAGGTTAGGCTAATGTCATTAATGTAATTTATTATCATTATATTACGTCTTTTACCCAGCAATTTCCCTGATCTTCATAGTTGGTAGGGAAGCTATGCCTTTATAACGGCGCCTCCCTTTTGTCGCTGTGTACGTGAAACTAGAATTTTACCGTCTTTCTTTTATGGCGAGCGATAGCGAGCCTGTAATTGTGGAGACAGCCGTCGTCGGCCGTGACATTTTTCTACCGAAAAATGTAAAAATTAATCTCATAGGGGGATCTAATGATGCTGTTTTAAGTTTGATGGAGGTCTAGGTAGGAAACTAAAACATAAATGACTATATAAATAAATAGATTCCAAAACATAACCACGGTCACCTTAACACAGCAATAATTAAATGAAGAAATACGCTTACTAACGACGAACACACCCTCCCCCCACCACAGTCCACGAGCCACTGGCCTAACTCCAGAGGGTTCACAGGTTCGAAATTTGAGATAAGCTTCGAATGAGTCTCTCTGAAACCCCAGCTAGTACGGTATGGATATCTTTTGAGTGTTCGGATCACAATGCAAGTTTCGGTAGCGTTCATATGATCATTCTAAAAAAAAAAATAATGATTTACTTTGGTATAATTAGTGAACACAAATTTAATCACGTGTCTAATATCGACACAAAATAATATTGATAAAATCAGTCTTAATATTTAGATAATACACGAACTTGAAAGTTCCTTATAATACCTAGAACATAAAATGAAACCTTATAATAGCATAAAACATACTGTATTTCTTTAAACCTGAAGCAAATGTTCGAATCGATAATATTCAAGGACACTAGTGCGACGTTATGAGAAACAATTTATTAGGGAAAATAGGCACCAATAGATTCGCCATATTTTTCTCCATATAGTCCGCATGGAGGATTTTCGTTATCAACAAATTGAAAAATACCCACTTCACAGACAAATACACCAAACATCTAAGTCAAAGCGGGAGTGTGGGGGCGGCAGCCCCCACCTATAATACTAGGTTAGGTTAGGTAAGGTTGTTAGGTTAGGCTAATGTCCTTTCAAAGGGGTATAGGGTAGTAAACACTAGGATAGCCTATACCCGGTCAGAGGTAAGAAGAAGAAGAAGAAGAGTCCTGCAGTAGTCTCCTTGAATGCTACCTTCGAATCCATTGCTTCTAAGAAGCATATAATTATAGCTATCATACATGAGTTCTGGAAGGTTATTATATTCTATTTATAAAAGGTATATATTTATTATTTTTGTGGGTTTTTTTTTTTTTTTTGCTCGAATAATTTTCAGTATACTCTAAGACAATAATCGTGGTCTGAAGTTTCCGAAGCTATCCCGAACTTAATCGAATCTTCTTGTTAACTTTTTAGCTAATATTTGCATTTCGGAGGTTCATTTTTCTGTTTGAAGATTTATATTGGGCCAGGAGTTTTGTCTTAGAGTGTACAGTCGTGATAAAAAAAATACCTGAACACCCCGTAATGATAAAGAGAGACGGTGAGCAATGACTAGTGAACCCCAATTATGTTATCAATGTGGATGAAGCAGTTTGTATAAAATAGTTGACTGGTGTATCATAATTGCGTCTCCAATAATTATCCAGATATTCTTGTCCACCACTGTATGCTTCAATGAGGGACTTTCAAAGCTTAACCCCTTCTGTACCGGCGCCTTCCTTTTAACTCAATTTTGGACACTATTAGACGATTATATTAATTTAAAAAGGGCCTCATGCCATTAGCAGGCTTCGAACTATCTCGCTTAACCATTTTTACTACAACAGATCCTTCTTAAACTGCACAAAATTGTCTAAACATAGCTAGAATTAAATGAAAAAGACGTAGACGGCACAGAAAGGGTTAATCCGCCAGAGGTACAGTACACTCTTGGACATAAATCGTGGCCCTTGAGGGGAGATTTCCACTTGCAGGATTTGTTCTGGACCCATTTCTCCCTCATGTTTAGACCCATTGCTTTTGGGATGTTAAGATGTTCGCCCCTTTAGTTTGGCGATTTTAAGAACTTTCGCCCCATTTGTGTCAATTTTAAGACCTTTTGTGCCATTTACGTGTCGCTTTTTTCCTGGCGAGCGATAGCAAGCCTGTAATTAAAGAGGAACCGGCCTTCGGCTGGGTCAATTTTCTTCTAAAAAATGTAACAATTTATTGAAGAAGGGCCTTGGGCGGGTGTTTTTTTTTAAAGTTTGATGGAGGTCTAGGGAGGAAACTAAAATACATGAATAAATGAATTAATAAAAACAAAGAAAAAAACAAGCACACAAACAAACAGCCACTAGCCCCATAAGTTTATGAATCTATCCCGAAATAAATCGAATCATCTCACCAATTCTTTACTTAATATTTGCTTTTCGGAAGTTCGTTTTGCTGTTCGATGGTCCATATTGGGCCACGATTTATATAAGTCCTAGACTGAGTGTACTATCAAACAAGGGACTGGAATTCGCGAAAAGGGGCTCCAGGCATGACGCTTTTCTTGACTTACAGTGTCCTGGCTTAATAATCCAGAAGTGTTGATAGCCTCTGAAGTCCATTTTCAAGTAACTAACTAACTATCAAAGACAAAAGTTCCTTCCCCCCAACCTGCCACAGTATGAATCCGAATTACCTGGGGGTCGAAAAACGAAGCATTTATTTACTGCAAATGGCACTACTTTCAAATGCTTCGTTTGTCGACCCCCAGGTGTTATGTATTCACTCAGTGGCTGGTTGGGGGAACGAACTGTTGTCGTTGATAGTACACTCAGGGACATAAGTCGTGGGTCTTTTTAAATCCTGGAACTGCTTAACCCTTTCTGTACCGGTGACATCCTGTTCATTATATTCTGGCAACTATTAGACGATTTTATTATGCTTAGGAAGGATGTCTACTAATTAATAGGCTACAGACTATCTCGATTGATTCTTTTAGCTTCTATATATCCTTCCTATGCTTCATACAATCCTCTAAATGTAGCTAGAACAAAGTTAAAAAGACGTCGCCGGTACAGAAGGGGTTAAGTGACCAACGGAATTCAGATAATCGGCAAAACATTGATGAGACGATTCGATTCGACTCGAGATTGCTTCGAAAACCTTAGGCCACGACTCTGTTCTAAAGACGGTGTCACACACGAGTGTTTTCAGTCAAATTGTTCGAGCAATTGTAGTTTAGCAGCTTCAAAATGTAAGTTGTATAAGAATTCTGCTACCTAACATACTCTACCTTCGATCTAGCTTCAGATTCCAATGCGAAAGAGCCTAAAAAATAACTACGAGATATACTTATTAATCTAAAATTGCCGTAAAAAGCGCTCGTGTTACACTGGCTTTATAATGTAAAGTACGGTCGGTATTTTTGCCTGCGCCGAAGATGTAAGCTTAACCCCTTCTGTACCGGCAACGTTTTTTTTTTTAAATTTTACTCAAGTTTATTTATAAGATTTTGTGCAGTTTAAGAAGAATCTGTGGCAGTAAACAGGGTTAAGTGAGATTTTTCGATGCCTGTTAATTGCTGGAGGCCCTTTTTAAACTGAATAAAGTCGTTTTATAGTAGCCAGAATAAAATTAAAGACACATCGCTGGTACAGAGGGGATTAACCCTTTGAGTACCAGCGACGTGTTATAATTTATTCTGATGTATTTAGACGATATTATGCAGCTTAGGAAGGATCTGTGGTAGTTAAAAGGTTTGGTCAAGATAGTTTGAAGCCTTATTATTACTAGAGGTATTTCCTAAGCAGAATACAATCATCTAATAGTGGCCAGCATATGATGAAAAGGACGTCCCTGGTACTGAATGGTTAAGAATGTAACTCAATTGCTATTCATGTTCCAGTCGTCGTTGTTATTGTGGAGCAAAGGAGGGTTGTGGATTAGAGTTGTCAGTTAGTTAGTTATAAAAATAGGAATTCAGAGGCTATCAACCCTTCTGGATTATTAAGTCAGCACACTGGAAGTCAAGAATAGCGTCAGGACTGAAGCCCCTTTTCAAGAACTCCAGTCCCTTGAGGTCGTTGGATATGCGTTGTCGTATAAACCACAGCTTTTATCCTACACGTTTTCTAATTATAGAAGCAAATTAGAGAACATCGAATACTTGGGGATACTAATTCCAGTATTCATCTATTGTTTCGAAGCAGACCGAACCTGTCTATGGTTGTCTGCATAATATTACTTACCCAGTATCAATCGTTGGTTATAATGAAATCGTTGCATGAATTTGCAATAAATAATTAATGAATTTGTTAAGAAAATAAGATAAATATAATATGCTGGAATCTGAGAGGAATTACATTATTAGTATAATAATAATAATATTAATAATAATAATAACAATGATAATAATAATAGCAACAACAAACTAACAAAGAGGATATAATAAAACTCTCAGCATTACAAATAAGTTTATTAAACAAATCCAATATTCCCTTGCACAATAATCTGAAGTGCCTGGTGTCTGTCTGTACAGTGGCCGAAATTAACGTGAGCTTGGTATATAGTAATTTGTTATATATTAACCCTACGTGCAAAACAGTATTAACCCTTTGAAAAACATGGTGAATTTTATAATATTCTTGATAATAGTAGACGATTTTATGCAGCTTAGGAATGATGGGTAAATATTAGGAGGGGTAAAAGTCGTCACAATTATCTCTTTACCACTATTATACACCCTTTCTAAGCTTAATAAAATCGTCTAACAATAGTCAGAATTTTCATATTATTCCTGCTATCACTAGACGGTTTTGCACAGTTTAGGAAAGACCTCTTGCAATCAAAGGCGTACAAGTAATCACAAGTATCCTTCACCCACAGACACTTTATCTAAACTTAATAATATCGTTTATTAATAGCCAAAATATAATTAAGAGGGGTCACCTGCTTTTTTATCTTTCTCTCTTTCTCTGGCTTGTATCCATTCGGCCCCATTTAGCCAACTGTTTTAATACGTTTATCCCCATCCAGGTGTCGATTTCATCATGGCGAGCGACAGCGAGCCAGCATTGTATGGAGAAATCCGGCTTCGCCGGAGAAATTTTTCTATCGAAAAATGTACAAATCTAGCTTGCTGTCAAAACAAAAATATATATGCTGGCTCGCTACCGCTCGCCAGGAAAATATTGACACCTAGATGGGGGTAAACGTCTTAAAACAGTAGGCTGAATGGGGCCGAATGGATACAAGCCAAAGAGAGAGGAAAAAAAACAAAAAAACTAAAAAAAAGCGAGGTGGGGCCCCTTAAAGAATACACCATGATTTAATGAGAAAGGGTTAATATTGAAGCCGGTATTCATAAACAAACCCTCATTATTGTCGGTGGTGTAACCTTATAAAACACGACTGTATAGTTGCCGACATAAGTTCTGGTCCTCTCCATTACCTTGTACATAGACATATAACCCGCACGCTTGAATTACGAGTGTAGTTCCTTAACCCTTTGAAGCTCTGACGCATTTTAGCAGTATATTTTGGCTATCAATAGACGATTTTATGCAGCTTAGGAAGTATCTGTGGGTATTAAAAGGGTAAATACTATCTCAATCAACCCTTTAACTTCCACATACCGTTACTAATCTTGATAAAATCGTCTAATAGTAGCCAGAAACAGAACAGAGCTTGAAAGGGTTAAGTAGTGGTTAACCCATCTGATTAGTCAACTGAAAAAAACAGAAAACAAAACATACTCGTGGTTAATTCATACTATTTAATTTCTATAAGCTACATAAGATCACGAAGAGGAACAGAACTTATGTGGGCAACTGTACCTCCAACAACTATAGTCTATTCGCAGTAAGTAGGCGAGATATCCTGACCTCTATCCTCTGTAACTAAAAAAGGGCTAAAGCAAATTGGCTGTAAATTGTCACAGCTATTCCTTGACTGACTTTTCCTAAATTGTAGAAATATTAGCTCAATTACTCTAGTCGTTTTGGGGTTACAGAGGTTAAAGGTCAAAATTTGTTCTCCTACTTACAGTGAATAGACTATAGCCTATCGTAATGACGGCTAGGAATACGAGAAATCTATAATTATTGCCAACAACAATGGTAGGGTTACTTAGGAATACGCGACTTACGTGTACTCTTAAGGGGACTGACCCGCTTTTTTTGTCTTTATGGGTAGTAGCCATTCGAACCCATTCAGCCTACTGTTTAAAGACATTTATCCTCATCCAGGTGTGGATTTACACCTGCCGAGCAATAGCGAGCCAACATATTTTGGATTATGTTTTAGACAGTTGACTTAATTTGTAAATTTTTCGGTAGAAAAATGTCTTCGGCGAAGCCGCATTTCTCCTTACAATGATGGCTCGCTAACGCTCGCTAGGAAAAAATTGATACCTGAGTGGGGAGAAACGTCTTAAAACAGTAGGCTGAATGGGGCCGAATGGAAAAATCCTGAGAAAAAAAGCAGGTCGGTCCCCTTAAACAATTCTTTCCTTTCGCAACCCCTGATACCGAACGAATACTGTGGGAATGAGTGTTATTTACAGGGAGCACGTGGATTAGTATTGCCATTTCTAAAGGTAACGTAATTTTTCAGTTATTTCGTCCATTAAAGGCGCTGCAAAGGGAAAGAATGGCTAAAGAATACAAGAATCCGTGCGAGAGATGTTTGGTATACACAACTACTGTAGGAGAAAGACGCCACACTGTAAACACCCAAGGGAATAAAAAAGGTATATAAAGTCTCTGGGTATATTGATAGTGATTTATACTTTCCATATTATATTTGATGGGATTATTTCTAGCAATATAACTGAATAGGGGTGTATTTTATGGACACTTTAATTTCCCTATATATGTGTGTATGTATATACTCGGGCACATACCCCATAGCAGGGGGTGGTCGACTCGAGACAGAGCTCGAACAGAAGCAACAAAATAAAACAAAATTTAAAAATCATGCACATCTAGAAGACCCAGAATCTATACGCCCATTTGGGGTCCCCAGCAAACGACGCTCTGATCCCATACCTCCTGGAGAGGTTCTGGTCTCAGAAGGCAGACACGCAAGGGAGCGCACCAGAATGCTCACCCACATCCCTTCCAGGCATGGCCCTTCATATATACACTGGCTTCCCGGTCCAGGCGCCTTACGGACTATTAACTAGTCCAACTGGCGCCCGATCCTCATTCCCTACGACCGCGTTTTCACTCATCTATTCACAATCATTCTCCAATCATTCCTATTCATCACCACTATATATCACATTATATATACCCTATAGGCCTATATATACCCTCTTTAAACCCACATTTTTGACAGTGCATGGCTTGGATACTCAAAGATTCTACAAGTTACAGAGAGGTAAGAAGAATATTAATCGTATTACCCTTTTCATACCCACAGTTCTTTACAGCATAAGGTGTTGATTGGCTGACCTCCATATGACATCATGATCAATATATTTGTAATATGTTTAACTATTTGTAGTCGGTTTTATTTCAACTGATGGTAAACTGGCATATCCTCATATTTGTAACTTTATTACAATTATTTTGTAGCGAAATATGTTGCTTATTATGAAATCTTGGCTTTAATTTGATACAGAGATACAGTTGTTTCATATCTATCCTTTACGTATCAAAAACTCAACTGCTAAGGAATTAACTTTACCATCAGGTGAAAAAATAACTGCTATAATTTCCAGATGACACCTTAGAAAACAGCAGAAACTATTTTCAGAATGCTTATTGGCTGGTCTGGTGTTGGCATCATAGGATACCTCGGTTTTTCGAGGGTTACCTGGTATACTGTAAGTATTATAGAAACACTGATGACTTGATGTTTGAGAGTTATTTCTATAAGGAAGTTGGAGCCGTACACATTGATATAGAACAGAAATGCAATAATAATGTAGGTATCTGATGGATAGAAAGTAGGATGAATTTGGTTTTATGTATCCATATACAGGTATGTATAAACTATAAGCTGCCATTTAGGACGTGAGACTGTAACCACATTCTCTGTGGACAAAACGGTGTTTAAAATTGTACGAATGTATGTCTGTATGTACTACGACCGTATTCTAGCTGGTACTTCTGCTTGATATCTATGTCTACCGCTCAAACTTCCATATAGCCTGAAACTCGCAAGTGGTCAAATTCCTGGTCTACTGATGATTTCATACACAACAAGGATGAGAACCAGAGCAGAAAACCAACATAAATTAGGTTTTGAGTGAGGATTGGCTGTTCTGCTGATGACGTCATAGATAACGTAGGTTTTAGTTATGAAGATTGGCTGGTCTACTGATGACGTCATATTACGTAGGCCATTGATTGGTTGAGATCTTGACGACGTCACTTGTGAGGAGACAATGGGAAAAGTAACAATGAAGAAACGAAAACAATTAAACTTAGGGGCTTAATAGTGATTAATTTGTACATTTTGTTTTTTCCAGCATTTTTTAGCATAAGATTTCTATATACAATCTTCTGGATTTCTTTGGCTTCATACGTCATACGGATCTTGTTTTCGAGTCTTATGATAAGTGGCTTAAAATAAGGTACACATTCTTGTTGATTTAATTCCTTACCTTAAATTTGCTCAACGCCACCATCCAGGATCAACAGGCAGAAACTGTATGGATTAACCCCTGGAAGTTTTATGACGCATTTTAACAATTCATCCTGGCTATCATTAGACGATCTTATAAAGTTTAGGAAGGATCTGTAGAATTTATAAGGGTAAAAAGTGGCCCGATTAACCCTAGGACTTCCATATCCCCTTCGTAATCTGAATAAAATCATATAATGATAGCCAGAATAAACTGTTGAACTGTGTCATAATCCTGAAGGGGTTAAGATGAGATTGGTGGGCCCTGGCAAGAGTTTTGGAGTGTCCGCTATGGTCCGTATCTATCCGCCAAACACATGAACTGGACGACAAATCGCGGATAAATAGCTATCTGTGGGCTCGCCTATTGTTTCTGAGCACAGCGTAAGATGCACAAGTGAAAACAATTATATATAATTTTCTTATAAATAAACAGAAGTCATAACATGCCTTAATTTAACATAAAACAGATTACTTATAAATATAGTAACACATACTGTAGTCGGTTCTTGATAAATAGGAAATGCTAGCTCAGTTACTCAAGTTCTATTTAGTTATAGAAGTTAGTGGTCAAGAATTTTGACCTAATTATACTGAATAGACTATAGGTTCCTCCTATTGATTCCAATACAATTCCCTTTTTGTAATATACACTTAGAACTGCTTTTTGTACGCCATCATTAACTCACACACGGCGACCTTTGCAAAATTTCCTGTGCACCCGAGTGGGCGAGTATCATGATTTATTTATATCTCACTCTAACTTTGTGAAACAAAAAGTTAAAGAATAAAAATGTGTGGATGAATGCACCAGTTCTGGCTTGTATGGAGACACCAAACTCTCATTCCCAGCTGGTCTGTGGCTTTGACAGTGGCGAGAAGAAGTGGAGGTTTATTTGTGTAATTTCAAGTGCCCCTTGAGCAGGCATTTTAATTTACTCTTGCGTTTTTCAACTCATCCTAGCTCTGTGAAACAAAAGTTTAAGGAAAAAAACAGTTAGTGTTCTGCCCTGTAGTCACCAAAATCTTGTTCCCAGCTGATCTGTGGCTTTCACAGTGACGACAGGATGTGAAGGTGTTTTTGCAGGGAAATCCAGGATTGAGCTGTGACTGCTTGCCAAAGCATGCACTGGCTCCAATGGTTCATGGAGTACTGAGCTCATGCAGGTTAGGCAGCTTGGTGGCCCCTAGTAACCCTGGCAACCGCTCGGTATTGCCATTTGTCAGCATTTTTTTACCACACGATATACAGAATGTATCAGTATGGTACCCTCCGCAATGCACAGGAACATATGAGAACATCACCCGACTTGGAGGGGTTAAAGAATAATAAAATAGTAATTATATGCTGTTTGTGAATTACTTTACACCCATGCACACAACACTGAAAGTCGAGTTAATAAAGAAGCATTTTACAAATTTCACCTAATATATTACCTTTACCTCGATTTTGACTGATAACGGTAAATATTCTGTAAATATACATACAATTTATTATGAAAGATACTTACCATCATGATCATTTATACATAGAATTTGACAAACAAGAAAATGCTTAGTATTCTCTATATAATATCTGTTTAATATACACTTTATCCGCTATACATATTATTCTTGCTGTTTGTACTGGATACATATAGATATAAAGGATTATGATGCCAACCAACAGAAGTAATGCACGTATAGGAGTGAGATGTTAACACTATCTGGTCCGAGGGAAGTCTTTTTGATCCTTCCCTGTTTCGCTCCAATAGTTTGGAGATTTTAAGATGTTTCAATCCATTAGTTTGACGATAATCAGACGCTTCACCCTATTCAGGTGTCTATTTTTATCTGTGCGAGCAATAGCGAGCCTGTAACTTAAAAGATATAGACCTTCGACCGGGACATCTCTCTATTGTAAAATGCACAAATTTATCTTGAAGGGGGCCTGGGTTGACATTTTTTAGTTTGATGGAAGGCTGAGAAGGAGTGTTTGACAGCCTAAGGGGCAAACTAAAATACATTGCCCAAAAATGGCAAAAACAGGTAAAACCCTCATTAACTATTAAGGGGGGTCACCTGCTTTTTCTTTTTATCTTTCTCTCCTTTTTTCTCTTTCTCTAGCTTGTATCCATTCGGCCCCATTCAGCCAACTGTTTTAAGACGTTTATCCCCATCCAGGTGTAGATTTCTTCGTGGCGCGCGATAGCAAGCCAGCATTGTATGGAGAAATCCGGCTTTGCCGGAAAAATTTATCTATCGAAAAATGTACAAATTTAGCTTGCTGTCAAAACAAATATATATATATGCTGGCTCGCTACCACTCGCCAGGAAAATATTGACACCTGGATGGGGGTAAAGTCTTAAAACAGTAGGCTGAATGAAGCCGAATGGATACAAGCCAAAGAGAGAGGGAGAGAAAGAGAAAAAAAAAAGCGAGGTGGGCTCCCTTAACCCTTCTGGCCCGGTTGTCATTTTAAAATGACACCACGAATGAAGGCCAGGAGCCCGGTTGTCATTTTAAAATCTGTAAGCTTGAAAGCCTATTCAGCTTGGTCTGAACGCCATGCGTCCGACGCATGTAAACAAAGCCGATCGTTACGTCACCGCACCTCCGAAAACAAGAAAGAGAAGACTCGTTTGTTATTGTATGTCTGTATGTCGTTGTTTCAGTAGTGAAAAGATCGTCATATTGCTAACCTCGCCTGCAAGTGCTCTCCACTGAAATCGTCATCACAACTGAACCAGTTGACATAGAGAGCTCTACTCAACGCCAGTCTACAAATTGGAAACCGCACTACATTTATAGATGCGTGGGAAATTTCTAGCAGTTAAACTAAACAAAAATACGGTAGCCTAGGCCTAGGCGTTTTTCGGCCAGATCGCCCGGGTAGCCCACACTGTCATTTTGAGAGCCTGCCCGGGCCAGGAGGGTTAAACAAAACATCAAACAACCCACAAGACGTCGGACCAGAGAGTGTTAAACGAGAACACCGTGTCGTGTCACTAAAGCCGGTATCACACGAGCGCTTTTTCACCCAACATTTATCCTTAACACTGGTCTGGCAGCTTATGAGGTCAACATTTATACTATTTCGGTCACCTAAATTCATCTACCATCAGTTTAGTTTCCGATACCAGTGTAAAATATTCCAGAAATGTTGCCAGAAAATTTTTGACTATAAAAGCTCTCGTGTGATACCGGCTTAACTAATAAACTGTATCAAGGTTCAATAATCACTGCTAGGAAAGGATTGATCTGCGTTATAATATAAGGTCTGTGGCTTGTAAACACTGTCACTGCATGTCTTCCTTATTTTGGGTCATTTTGTTCTCTATGTACATACAGTGTTCTTCAGTTACGTATATTTTTAAGGGGGGGGGTCACCTGCTTTTTTTCTCTTTCTCTCCTTTTCTCTCTTTCTCTGGCTTGTATCCCTTCCGCCCCATTCACCCAACTGTTTAAGACGTTTATCCCCATCCAGGTGTCAATTTCTTTCTGGCGAGCGAAAACGAGCCAGCATTGTATGGAGAAATCCGGCTACGCCTGAGACATTTTTCTATCGAAAAATTTACAAATTTAGCTTGCTGTCAAAACAAAAAATATATATGCTAGCTCGCTACAGCTCCCCAGGAAAATATTGACACCTGGATGGGGGTAATCGTCTTAAAACAGTAGGCTGAATGGGGCCGAATAGATACAAGCCAAAGAGAGAGGGAGAGAAAGAGAAGAAAAGCGAGGTGGGCTCCCTTGAAGGTTCTCTTCGTATTGTCACTTTTCCGCAATAATCGCCTATTACATTATCAACCATTATTGATGATTTCTATCTCGTTTTGTTTTCTGGTTTTCTGTTATGTACAATCACTGGCCTTTAAGGAGGGTAATATTGAAAACGTCTCTGTCTTATACTATATCAACCATTACTGATGTTTGCTAGACCGTTTATTATGTACAATCATTGGTTTTCAAGTAGGATAATACCATAATTGTGTCTATCTTTTATAATAGTTTATACCACAGATCAATTGACCACTTGCGAGTTTCAGGCTATGAGGAACTTGGAGCCGTGAACATCGATATTAATGAGAAATGCAATAATTATGTAAGTTTCTGATGGAGAAAAGGTATGTTGAATTGAGTTTTATGTATTAATAATTGTACAACGACCGTATTTTAGCAGTAAATTACGTTAAATATCGTTGTCTACAGCTCCAACTTCCTTATAGAACGAAACTCGCAAATCGGCAATTGTAACACACCCAGAACTACCTTTTCAGAGAAGATTGTGAACAGTACAGTCATATGTCTACACCATTATATATTTATGTGCACCATAATCAATCAATCTTTTTCGGGGTGATTTCATCCATACAATATCCTTTAAGGGGGGTCACCGTTTTTTTTTTATCTTTCTCTCCTTTTCTCTCTTTCCCTGGCTTGTATCCATTCGGCCCCATTCAGCCTACCGTTTTAAGACGTTTACCCCCATCCAGGTGTCAATATTTTCCTGGCGAGCGGTAGCGAGCCAGATTATATATAATTGTGTTTTGACAGCAAGCTAAATTTGTAAAAAAAATTATAGAAAAATTTCACCGGCGAAGCCGGATTTCTCCATACAATGCTAGCTCGCTATAGCTCGCCAGGAAGAACTCGACACCTGGATGGGGATAAACGTCTTAAAACAGTTGGCTGAATGGGGCCGAATGGATAAAAGCCAGAGAAAAAGAAAAAAGGAGAGAAAGAGAAAAAAAAAAGCAGGTGACTCCCCTTAATGTTTATATACACAGTATCGTTCACTACAAACACAGGTTAATATTCCGTGTTCTTTAGTACATTCACTTGTTTATCTCTTTGCGTACCGGTGACGTCTTTAATTTGGATACATTTAGACGATTTTATGAAGTTTAGGAAGTATACACGGTAGCTAAAAGGGTTAATTGAGACAGTTTGTGGCCTTTTAGTGGGTAGACGTCGTTCCTGAGCAGCATAATTATCGTCTAATCATTGTCAGAATGATATATAAGGATGTCACCGGTACTGAATGGCTTATAATACGATTGTCCAGTAGAGTCATGTTACTATCAAAGTTTTCAAAACAATCTAATGTCTATTCAGATTTGCGTTCACTACTATACACTATTTACGATCATGTTCTGTAATTGATCGGGTGTTCAATCACAATATATAGATTTCGTGTTCAGGTTTATCACGTGAAGCTGATGCCCACTGTTGTACACTCACCATGTTCACTCCGTACTAAAAGCCTTCATTTAGTTTTGTCTTCATACCTACTTTAAATTAATGTATTTCATGGTATTTTTCTGTATGAAGATGATACGAAGTTGGCGAACAAAGTGTCGTAGATGTTGGTCATTGGCAGAGGTCATTACTTTGGCTTGGATTGTCTGGTATTTGTGAGTGAAAGCGGATGATGGACAAGGAGGATGAAATGGTATGAAAATAGAAACAGGATCATGCAATATACTGGTATTTATATACTCATCAGAAGAATGCATTGGAAAAGTGCAACTAAAATGAAAATATAGGCCGTAGCGCAGTTGGTGGAGCACTCGCCTGCAAACAGTGAGGTCGAAGGTTCGAGACTCGGGCCAGTCAGTGTGCGCTATTTGCAGACAACAATGTTGTGGCAGATGGTGCAGTCTAGCAATCTGTGGCAACTGTCCACTGAAATCCCCGAAATATCAGGGCATCCACCTTGGTCACGCTCCTGAGCAGGGACTGCATGGGGGTAAAAAATGCATCAAACCGCATCATCTTTGAAACATACAATAATATTAAATTTAAACAGATCCATCTAAAACATGGGTTGTGGGAACAAAATGTAATAGGGCTATATTAGGGTTAGTGATGGTAAACAAAAATGTATTATTGAAATGTTTTACTAATATCAGAAGTTCACATTATAAAGAGTGAATTGTCAGCTAGTGAAAATTATCATAGAGGGAAAACACATATGAAATAAAGTAGTTTCAGAATATATACCTGGTTAAATAACGTTTGATAACTTACTAATTTGTACATTAATTTACTGACAAAGAGCCAATATGCAAAGCTGGGAATGTCAACGTTTGGGAAATGTGGCTGTGCTGGGAAACCGAGATCGAACAGTGATTGTTGATAAAAGAAAGTGACTGAAGTACAGACAAATATGTCTTTAGTAACATTACTGTCAGAAATTAGTAAAGAAATATATTGTTAGAAGTTCATGCAACAGCTTCGATAATGTGAAAATAGGTTACAGTTAAATACTCATTATCAGCATATGATTTTATTTGTGAGAAAATAAAAACAAATAAAATCATACTAACAGTGAAATTCAACGTCATTAGATGTCGATGCAATATTTTTCGGAATGGTATGGAATGGCAAATTTATATAACTTTGTACATGAAATGGAAATCTAATGTGATAGTAATATGGAATATGCAACATGATTAAACACAAATAATTAAAAGAATGAAAGGGAATGTCAGAAAGAACAGTTTATCATATATGGTCTTGTATGTGGGAACTTGGAAATATCGTGTCAATAAGCGCACTCACAGATACGGTTCGTGTCATGTGATGAATGGCTTGAAAATGGGCACAGATGTTAAATGAGCCTATTTAATAGCTACATTTGTTCAACGACATTATTCAAGATCAACTAGTAGAAACAGTAAGGGCTTTAAGTTATATCAATGAACACTGGTAGTATTTGAATGATCACTATGGCCAATATCTAGCCATTAATCAAATGAATCAAACAACAAATTACGGACGTGTGGAATCTGCGAAGTCTTTGTAGATTACTGGAAGGGGTCACTCCTTTCGTACGATGGAACTGAGAATTATGGTGTCACTTTCGAGACTGGCAGCACAATGGTGGCATATTGGATGTCATGGTGTCAATTTAGAGGCTGGCAACATTTGGAAGGCAAGGGGTGTCAGTGTCGGGTGTGTGGTGGTGGTCCTGACAACAGTGCCAACAACAACAGTGCCACACCCAGCAGTGCCACGGAACCTCGCTGACTCCCGGCACTGTCCAGGGCCCGAGGCTGGACGGCCGCAATCTGGTTAGCTGTTAGGGGAGAGGTCGTGGTTAGTAGATATCCTGTATAGTAGGCTACTCTGTTACTATAAGGACTCTAGAGGTTAGTAGAGTTAGATGCATGAAGATAGCCAGAGAAATATAGATATAAAGATAGGTATACAGCTACATAGGGAGGCAGAGGTAAGTAGACATAATAATACGTCTGAGGAAGAAAGTGCTTAAATCAATGAGTATAATTTGTGATGAGACATAGCCTATATGGCCAGGTTGAGCATACATGTTTTGGGTTTGACAGTTTGCAATAACATCACAACATTGGACAAATAGACCAGCATGAATCTTGCAAGTGGTCAACTATCAATCCACAACTGCCTGGCATACATTTCGTGACAGCTTTACCGATTTATGCTTCAAAATCTATATCACAGATTATTGCAGAGAAATGCTGTGTTACCTTCAGTGACATAGACGGTGATGGATGCAGGCCTGGTGTTGGCGGCTTTACAGGTGTAGTTCCCGGAGTCAGCGGTGGTGGCGCCACTGAGGGTCAACTGAGACCTGACGCGGCGACCCTCCTCCATGTGGACGGTGACGCCGCTCCTCTCACGGTCGTAGTTGATCATGCGAGAGTTATGGTACCAGAAGATGTATTGGGGCGGCTCTGGACTCTGTAGGGGTAGAGATCAAGTGGAGATGTTCGTTATAAGTTAACTATAGGATCATTATACTTAGGCTCTATTGAATTACGTGAGGGAGTCTTGGTTATACAAGAGTTGTGGTACCAGAAGATGTATTGGGGCGGTTCTGGGCTCTGTAGAGGTAGAGATCATGATGCGTGTTGGCTCTGTCGAATTATGTGAGGGAGTCTTTGTTAGCTATAAGATCTTGTGGACAGTGACGGCGCTCCTCTCCCGGTTGTAGTTGACCATACGGCTCCGAACTCTGGAGGATTAGAGAACTAGAACAAAGAGTTTGCATTGACTTTAACAAAGTATATGAGGGGACCTTAGTTAACATTTAGAGGATACGACTAGTTATTCACATGAGAGTTGAGGTACAGTCACGACAGTAAGTCGTAGACCAGGGGTATGCCAAAGTCCTAGCCACACATTGGCAGTAGGTTCGAACAATTTTCCTCTTTGGTGGTTCAGTGGGCACGCCTCCAGTTAAAATAATGCATTGATAGCCAATAAGCTCCGCCCATACCCAGTTACATATGTAAATGTAACATCGTAAAATATACACTAATTAGGATTATTGTATTATGATTTTTTTTTTGTGGTTCATTACAGTTGAAATGCTACTGTATGTAATACAAATGATCAGACTATAACGTGTATTGAAACTCCAGAAATTTGGTAGACTACATAATACAATATCCAATCTGTTCACACGTGTTTGGAATCTTGAATGGGACAATAAAGGAATAAATTAAAAAAAAATGGGCTTGGGTAGATCATATATTTAGAAAATATTATAACAGATGGACAACAACAGCAACAGAATGAGAATCTAGAGATGGAGCTAGATGAAGAGATAGACAGAGCACCAGATAGAAGGAAGAGATCGGAAAGTTTGTAAAAGTAGGATATATTGGTTCAACAGGATAACATCTGACCAGTTAGAGTAAAATCGATTGGGAAAAGCCTTCGTCTTGCAGTAGACTTAGCTGATGATGATTATGAAATAATAAAATATTATTATTGTCTTGATAGCGTAATGCATAAGTGCGCGGAATTTCGATGTGAGTATCCTAGGTTCGAGTCCTTAGAGTGCCACATGTATTTGCTGATTTCATTAATTGAGTTTAGAGGTGAAGTTGGTTGGTGGAAAAAACACTAAATAATAATAGAGTAACTACAGTTAAAAAGGGGAGGCTGAACCTTACACCCCCAAGTCAGCCTGTATAAGAGATAGCGTTTCTGACATTATACCATCTTATTACATATAGTAATATTAAGACTCGCTGAAAAAATCAGATCTCTATGTGCGCGCGCGCGAGCACAAAATATCATAAAATTTCATTGCACTTTCGTAAAATCATCTAGTCACTCAAAATTGTTCAAATTTCCCGCAATTTTTGCATGCCATAGAGGACAAGCATCCCCTACACCGTGCCGTTTAAATATGCCCCTATTGAATAATAGAAAGTGCTAAAATAAATATATTACATTATCATCTTTGGGTTACAGCTGATTTGACTCCAAAAAGGTCAAAACTCGGACATTTTCGGCAAATCGGCATTTTTTTAAACGGACAGGCCTTCCTATGTACTCTATTTAGAAGGGGAATGCATTTGAGCAATAGATAAAAATATAGATGGACTCGTAAGTGCAAAAAAATGATACCAAACCACACAAATTCTTAGATTTTCACCACTCTAAAATATTTTTGGGGCAGAGAAAACAGTTTGTCCTCCTTAGCTTCCATTTTCTATTATAGCGCGCTCATAGAAGATCGAGAGTTATGGCAAACCAAACAAAATTTTCGTCAGGGGTTGCCCTCACTGATTTGTTTTTGAGAATTTTTACCAAAATCCATGATTTTGGGGCCCCCCCCAAGGGGGCCCTAGGGATATCATATGGGTGTTTATGCCCTCATATGAGCATTTCTATTGATTACAGACACAAAACAAAAAATTTGTGTGGCTGAAAGAAAAAAAAATAGTTTTTCGGGGGTCGAGGTCGAACCCCCGGCCCGGGGGGTTATGGATGCGATATTTGTTATTGTTCCTTCCTATGCTATTCTCCTATGTTGAAAGAAGCATTATAGAACAAGAACACAATAATTAGAAATTTTGATGTCTGGGCTCAGAACAGGGTTCAGCCTCCCCGTAAGAAGATAAATATAATAGTACCCTAATATCCTATCCTACCGTAGGTCAATTTACTTGTTTACAATACACTGGCGTGACAGCAGGTAATGGACAGATTTACGACCGCTACACAACGTATCACCTAACATTTGAACTGAGACAACCCGGGGATATGGAAGTAATTACCAAAACAATATAAGTATTTCTCCATATTCATTTATCCTTTGCCGAATACAAATGACAACAAGGGACCAGAGTTATCGAACAGAGACTCCGGTTTGGAATTGCCCATTGACATAAATTATGCTGGCTTAATAATCCAGCAGGGTTGATAACCACTAAGCTAAAACACTAAGGCCTATTTCAATTAATTATGTTAACTAATAATACAATTGTGCATAAATTACACCATTATTATAGATTTCAAGTAATGTACAGTATTAATCTCGTTTACACAGATCGTATACATATTTAATGGGGTAGCCATATATGGAAATTAACCTTACAATTGGAAAGTGGTAATGTTAGTGGTAGTTGGTTAAAAACAGGACTTCAGAAGATATGAAGCCTTAATTAAGTATCGTCTAACCGGCTAATCAGGACACTAAAATTTGGTGTCTCATTTGAGAAGCCCCGTCTCTTAAAATCAATCTTGGTTTTTGTTAGTACATTACTCTCTCTCTCTCTCTCTCTGTATAATTAATTATACAAAAATATGTAATGGTACTAACATATACTAAACGAGGTCAGAAAACGTGTAATATATGGTAGTTTACGTAGAATTGTGTTTCGTCATTCGCTTTTATTCGTCTCTATGACAAATTATCCGTAGGTAGGGACTATAACCCTTTCAGTACGGGAGACGTCTGTTCTATTTTATAGTAGTTATATTTAGACGATTTTATGCAGCTTTGGAAGGATCTGTGGTAGCTATAAGGTTTAATTGTGATCATTTGTAACCTTTTATTTGGTAGATATCCTTCCTAAGCTGAATAATATCGTCTATTGGTAACTGGAATACCATAAAACGGAAGTTAATCACACGAAACGGGTTAAAACCTAACTACAGTAAACATTATGCAAGTGACGTGGGTATTGAACATATCGATGGTCTTCATCTTAATTAATGCCTATTCCGTTACGTGCCTGAACATAACATAGTCGATACATAACTAAAACCGTCTCTTCAGTAAATAACATAAAATGTATAACTTGGAATATCTACGATCATAGACTACAGTAAATCTGGACTGGACACGAAAATGGAACTTTGCAGTAAGGGACCCAAAATCGGAGAACGAACCCCCAAGTTTGAACCTCGAAACCGCGAAAATGTGATATTTTCGCATTTTCGAGATTCGAACTTGGGGGTTCGTTCTCCGATTTTGGGTCCCTTACTGCAAAGTTCCATTTTCGTGTCCAGTCCAGATCTACTGTAGTCTATGCTACGATATGTAACATCAAAATGGCACTCTATCCAGGACTTAATGTATTTTTGGCTTATACACAATCTTTCTAATACATATAATGAAGTGTGTGTGGGTGTCTAAACCATTGTTATAATGTTTTCTGCCAACTGACTGGCGACCCAGTAGTGGGCGGGGCCTGGCAGTATAAACTACCCAGTTTCACTGAGTGTAGACTGTGTTCGGATGCGATGCACGTGCGTCGTGTCTAGAAAGGGGTTCATCCCCTGGTCAACAATTTACCGCCGTGACTGTACCTGAAGGTGTACTGGCGGCTCTGGGCTGGGCTCTGTAGGGGCATAGATAGATCAAGAGGGATGTTCATGTTACGTTAACTATACGTTTGCTACAGGGGGACAATGCCTAGTGAGTTTATTGCTCAATAGGTTGCGTTCTGAGAGTGAGGGTCCGAGTCTAGGGGGTGAGACAGTAAAGCACTGGAGCGAGGCAGCTTCAGAGATGGGGCTGCTTCGAGCTGTGAGTGAGCAACTAAGCCTCATGCATCCTGTGAAGGCAAGATGGCAGGGCCTGGTTGCATCTAAACAATTGCTTCACATGTCTCACCCCCTAGACTGGAGCGAAACCTCACAGGCTTCACCGTTCAATGTAACGTTGAATGTACAGGCTCTCAGCCTATGCCCAAGAGGGAGTAGTTGGAATATAAAGGAACAAAAATATGTTGGCTCTAATGAAGTATGTGATGGAGTGTTGGTTAGCTACAAGATCACGTAGATGGTGACACAATTACTCTCTTAGTCAGTTGTAAGTGATCCTACCAGAGTTGGGGTAAACTCGGATGCCATAGTCTCAAGCACACTCGTAAATATTTGTGGACTTCACTCATTTCTGATTATGGAAGACTATCTCTGGAAACGAATTCATGAATATAATTCTCTATACATCAAATACAAAACAATATATACTATTCATTAAAAAGCAAGTTCTGTTCAAAATAAATCCAGATAGTTATAATTGCATTAAGAAAAACATACGGGGTCCACAAAATCTTATGAGCGGGCTAGAAACTATGGCATCCGAGTGCACAATCACCTGCAATTAAAAGTGGTACACAATTTTCTAAACACTAATGATACTGACGAAATACTGTGAAACAATCCATTAAAGCACATGCCCTAGTCAGTATTCTCCCTCAATTAATGATCATTGAGTCACGTTTATCATTCAGTTGTGTTTCTGTTACGTTAGCAGTTGATTGTGTCAGAAGATATACTGGGGGCTGTTCCAGTTAAATAGTCATAAATTAACCCCTTCCGTATCGGCGACGCCTTCTTAATTTTGCTCTATCTACATTTACACGAGTTTGTGCAGCTTAACCCCTTCTGTACCGGCGACGTCTTTTCAATTTGATTCTAGCTATACCGTATATGGAATATTTTGTGCGGTTTTAGAAGGATCTGCGGTAGTAAAAATGGTTAAAGGAGATAGTTCGAAGCCTGGTTATTGCTGGAGGCCCTTTAAAAACTGAATGGTATCGTCTAATAGTAGCCAGAATAAAGTTTAAAAGGACAACATCGGTACTGAACGGGTTAAGGAAGATGTTAAAAGAGGGCACACGATTGATATGGGAAGCTCCATGAATAGATTGTGTGAATATTTAGAAGAGACTTATGGCTAAAAAATCTAATTGCATCACCACTAGCTGAGAACCCTGGACATAATTGAATTTAAGAGAGTGTCTGTGAGAGTAAGTGAGAGTAAGAGCGAAGGGGAAAAGTAAGAGCGAGGCAGAGAGAGAGAGAGAGGGGGAGAGAGAGAAAAGTAAGAGCGAGGGAGAGAGAGAGAAAGTGAAAGAGAGGGGGAGAGAGAGAAAAGTAAGAGCGAGGGAGAGAGAGAGAAAGTGAAAGAGAGGGGGAGAGAGAGAAAAGTAAGAGCGAGGGAGAGAGAGGGAAAGTGAAAGAGAGGGGGAGAGAGAGAGACAAAATAGAGTGAGGGAGAGAAATAGTGTGTGTGTGTTTGAGAGAGAGAGGCCATTACCATTCTCAGAGGTTTTGACGCATGGGGACGGTGTATTTCCAAATTGCTCATAAATTGCAGAGGATAGGGGCCTAAATTTAAAGCTACAGAAAGGATGCGAGTTTAACCCTATTAGGTGCAGGGTGGGCCAATTTGGACCCTCTCAATTTTACTCCATTAGTTTGGAGATTTTAAGACGTTTCATCGCATTAGTTTGGCGATTAAATGATGCTTCAACCCAATAAGGTGTGTATTTTTCCTGGGTGAGCGATAGCGAGCCCGCAATTTGGGAAAAACCGGCCTTTGGCCGGGACATTTTTCTACCAAAAAATGTACACATTTAGCTTGAAGGGGGTCTGGGGGACCTTTTTTTTGGTTTGAAGGGGGTTTGGAGAGGCGTGTGTCCAAGTTTAGCGGGTAAACTAAAAACATATTGTTAGAAAATGGCTAAAACAAATAAAAACCTCAATAATAATTAAACAAAATACCATAATAACCCCCAAGACGTTGCACCAGATAGAGTTAAAGGGAGGCAGACCGTTTTTCTGGACCCCCTTCAGCCTCATGTTTAGCCCCATTAGTGTTGAGACCTTAGGACGTTTGGCCCATTAGTTTAGCGATTTTAACACGTTTCGCCCCATTTCTTTGTCAATTTTATGACCTTTCGTGTCATTTAGTTATCGATTTTTTTCCTGGCGAGCGAAAGCGAGCCTGAAATTTTAAGAGAAACTGGACTTCGGCCGGAATATTTTTCTATCGAAAAATGTGCAAATTTATCTTGAAGGGGGGTCTAGGGTTATTTGTTTTAAGCTTGATGGAGGCTTAGTGAGGACACTAAGAAATAAAAGAATGAATGACCAAACAAACGGTCTGTATCCTCTTAACCTTCTCAGTATGGTGACGCATTTTTACATTATATTTTGGTTATCATTAAGTGATTGTATCTATATTAGGAAGGACCGGTGAGAATAAACATACATGCATACATACATTTGAAGACCGAGTGCTCCACACAAAGTGCAGTTCCAGGCAGTCCTGTTCAGAGCTGCCTCACTTGTCATTTTATTTTAATTTTCAAGATCAGTCCGTATGGTCTGATCCCACGTCTTTCTTGGTTTTGCCCCTTGGTGCAGCTTCCTCCACGTTCATGGACTTGCATCTTTACACCAAACTTATTTCATCCATCCTCACCACATGCCCGAATCATCCAAGCCCACTAGAGTACACAGCGCATCACTGATACTCTTGATACCTAACCGTCTCCTCAGCTCTCACCATTCTCATCTCCTTATGTTCCATTCTGTTGAAATCATCCTCTTTGACAGGCAACGTTTCTGAAGCATATGTCATTGCGCTTCTAACATTTGAAGCGTACACCTTCCCTTTCAAGGGGAGAGGGAGTCTTATGGTAAGTAGTGGCAACAATTCTCTGAGTTTTCCCCAGCCGCATCTAATTCTGGGGATAGTGGCGGCCTCGGCGCCACCACTGGTGGAGATGGTGTCTCCCAAGTAGCAAAACTTGTCCACCATCTCCAGCGCCTTACTGCCAAAGATAAGTCTTGAACTATCTCAATTAACCCTCCCTATTTCCTCCCCTGTTTTGCTCCATTAGTTTGGAGATTTTAAAACGTTTTACCCCATTAGTTTGGCGATAATAAGACTCTTTAACCCATTCAGGTGTCGATATCTTTCTGGGCGAGCAATAGCGACCCTGTAACCTAGAAGTAATCGGCCTTTGGCCAAATACAATTTTAGCTCTAAAGTGGTCTGGGTGAGCATCATTTAGATTGAAGGAAGTCTGGGAAGGCATTTTTGTTAGCCTAGGGGACAAACTAAATACATTGCTCGAAAATTGCTGAATCAATCAAAATCCTGTATCATAATCTAACAAAATATGACAATAACCCGCAAAAGGTCGGACAAGATAGTGTTCAAACGGATCCGGGTCATTAGGCAACGTTTGAGAGATAATGATGCTTAATGAGGGACAGCCAGCGTGGAAGGCTGGTGTCACAGGAGCACTTTAGCGGCAGATGGATCGTAGTCACAGAATCCGAGTCATAAAGTAGTTAAAATCGAGTCTAGTATCGGAGAATGTTCGCTTTCATTATGACAGTATTTTGTATCTTAGAGCTCCTAATAGTGAACAGTCCAACTTAATATAATAATACATAGCAAAAACAAACAAAAGATATTATATTTTTGTATTATACCTTGTAGTGCTCCGATATATGTAGCTGATAAACTTGTTTGAGTGACGCCGGCTTTAGGGAACGCTTGAGAGATAATTATGTTTAATGAGGGACAACCGACGTGTATATTATAATTTACGGAGTGGCAAGCCCCGACAGGCAATATGTAGTCACAAAGACCCTTGGGATTTAGTATTATATAGCATTTATTGATAAAATACAGTATATATACGGTATATATATATATATATATATATATATATATATATATATATATATATATATATATATATATATATATAATATACAGTATACTGTATATATACTGTGTTATCTGTGTTTGTTCGTTGTTTTATGTTATTTTTGTGTTTTCCCTGTTCTTGCTATGTCTTGAGTCGGCAACCCCCAAGAAAAGAGGAACAACAAAAATAATACAATACAATAAAATAGAAAATAAAAATAAAAATAGAAAACATGGGGATTGGGCCTGAGCATATAGATAGATAGAATAGAATATATACTGTATATATATAACGACGCAAATATAGAATATATACTGTATATATATAACGACGCAAATATACTCAGACACATTTACATACAAACACCCACACTAACGTTCACACATTTATCGCATTCGTCACCTTTAATAAAACACGCACACACGCACACACACACATACACAGCTCACAGCACACAACAGACACACGCACACATACAGTACATACAGAGACCACAGACACAGAGTACGCATACCCACACAAACACACCTCAACGCAGTACCTTTAATAGAACACACACATACACACACGCACATACACACACACACACACACAACGCACACAACACATACACACACACACACCCACAAACACACACCACATACAACACACACACACAACGCACATACACACACATACAAACACACACACACAAACACACACACACACAACAGTACCGCACACACACATATATATATTACAACATATACACAATACACAGCACACAACACACATATATATACACACACACCACACACAGGCACACACTCGTTATATATATATATATTATAGCACTATAATAATATTTTATAGTAAGTTTACACACACACACACACACACCTCAACGTACTTCTACCAGACTCGTTAAGTTTAACAAGGCTTTGACAACTTGGAACAGCTCTTGGCATCTCATCTCTCTCTCACTCTCTCTCTAACTCTCTCACTGTCTCCCGTCCCCTCTCTCTCTCTCTCTCTCTGATTAATATGAATTAATATATTTAAAATCAGTAGGTATGTAAGTGTAAAATCCCTTTAAGAGTAATTATTTTCTATCCGATATAAACACATTGCTTGTGGGAATGTCCTGACTCTTACACTTCCACTTATTTTCCGAAACCGTTTTATAGCCGGAGGAAGCGTAGGGAGAGAGGCTTCTACTTTGCTTTCCTATTCTTCTACTAATACTGTCCCTGTTTATAGTAGTATTAAGGCCGGGCCACCTGGTAGGGAAGGCAAGGTCTGTGTGGTTTGAGTATCTTTGTAACTCTATGTAGCTCTCTCAAACACACACACACGACTTGGAGGAGCTTTTGTCATTAGGCGTTATATTTCACCTCTCTCTCTCTCTCTCTCTCTCTCTCTCTCTCTCTCTCTCTCTCTCTCTCTCTCTCTCTCTCTCTCTTTCAAACACACACACACGACTTGGAGGAGCTTTTATCATTAGGCGTTATAATTCACCTCTCTCTCTCTCTCTCTCACACACAAACGACTTGGAGGAGTTTTTGTCATTAGGCGTTATAATTCACCTCTCTCTCTCTCTCTCTCTCTCACACAAACGACTTGGAGGAGCTTTTGTCATTAGGCGTAATAATTCACCTCTCTCTCTCTCTCTCTCTCTCTCTCTCTCTCTCTCACAAACGACTTGGAGGAGCTTTTGTCATTAGGCGTAATAATTCACACCTCATTATTCAGTCTCTCTCTCTCTTTCACACACACACATGCACATTTTCTCAGTATTTCATCTATTCAACAAGTGAACTCTGGCCTCTCTTCCTCAACCAATCTGTCCTTCATCCTATGGCTTAGATTGCTTTAAAGTTCGTGTGTCCAGGCATGTTAACCCCAACATCCCTTGAATTTGGATCTCTGTCACTCTTTCGGCTTTGGGGGAGACATTCGTTACACGCACCCTGCCTTTTGTCTCGTTAATTCAAAATCACACACACAAATACACACACACATGCACACACACAGACATACACACCTTGGAAGAGCTTTTGTCATTAGTCGTTATAATTTAACACACACACACACACACACGAGAGACGAGTGGGAGCTGACGTCGTTGGCTGGCGCTCCTCAAACTACCATCTGACTTGCCTAAAGTGGGGTACCGGTATACAGGAAATTATTGTGTATTGTCCCGCTAATAATATTACTACAGGAAAGTGTTCAGTCAAAGCTATTTAAAAAATATGAATGTTTAAACGAAACTTAGAGAGTTTGTTTTGAGAAATCAGCTGGTAAGGCTGGTGACGTCACATGACAACAACAATGGCTGACATCGAAGCCACGGATATGAGTGGGGAATGTTTTTATGACGAGGAAGGGGATTATTCAGGCTTTCCTGAAGGTAAGGAGGACCAGATCATCTTCCTGAACAGGAATCTGATGGGGCTGATAAAGTGGAGAAAGGAAATGGAGGGGTGGAGGAAGACCATTGGGACTGTAGTGGAAGAGAGCTGTGTCCCGGGGGAGGGTTTAAATGATCTAACTGCTAGGGTCAACGAATTGGTATCTGAGAGTGTGGCTTTAAAAGAACAGATTAAGGAATACAAAGAACATTTAAATGAGAGAGTGAAAGAGATAGATGATGGGTATAGGGAGAGGGCTGAGAGAGAGATTCGTGAATTGAGGGAGGAGAATGCTAGGCTAAAACAAGGAGTGGAAACAAATCAGGACAGGACACAAAAAATGGAGGAAGAGGTATCTCAAATGAAAAATGTCTTGGGTGATCGAGTGGGTGAAGCAGAGGTACAACTAAAAGCAATTATTGAGGAGCAAAAGGGACAGCAGGAGGAGAACCTGAACAAGAGGGATCTGCCTTGCTTAGGCCAATCGGCTTTCTGCAGACTCCCATTTTCTTATGTTCTTATGTTCTAAGAGGGTAGTTAATGCCATCAGACAAAATGAGAAACAGGTCAGTGATATTATTGATAAGAAGAGATGTGTAATTATGTTTGGAGATGTAGAAGGGGAAATATTAGATAGAAATACGAGAAAGGGTGTGGAGATGAAGAAAGTTGAGAAGATGATTGATGTGATAGATAGACAAGATAAGGAGGGATGGAAGAGAGAGGTAGAGGATTGTTGGAGACTAGGGAAATACAAGAAAGGAGAAATGAGGCCAATGAAGATTAGATTTAATTCAACCAAAGTAGCAGAGGAGGTACTCAGATCCAGCTGGAAGTTAAGTCAGGAGGGGGAATACAGAAATGTTAAACTAAGGAAAGATTTAAATGCGGAAGAGAGGGAAAAATTTAGAGAAATAAATAGAGAAGTCAAAGAAAAGAACGATAATAGATCAGAAGTGGAGAAGGGCTTTTTTTTCTACAGAAACATGGATGGGAAAGTAAGGAAGTGGTACCTGAAGAAGGGGGAGAGGATAGGGGCGGAGGGGGGGAGAAAAGAAGTGGTGGTACAGGAAGAAGGATTGGAGGGAGAGGTGCAACAGGAAGGGGAAATAGTAGGATAAAGACAGGGAATATCAATCATAATGGTAAAAAGCAACAGGTGCAAGATGGTCTATAGCAATGTGGATGGGCTGCTATCAAAGAAATTATAAATAAATGATTACATCAGACAGGAAGAGCCCTTAATATTGTGTCTATGTGAAACTAAACTAAATACAGGGATAAGTTTGGAGGGAATGGGATGGAACAACTATAATATCTGGAGAAGGGATAGAGAAGACAAGATGGGGGGAGGGGTGCTAATTCTTACACATAATAAATTGAAAACAAGAATGATTGATCTGAATAATAGTAAAGCGGAAATATTAGCAGTAGAATTGACAGATGATGACAATCAAAAGGCGGATATTGTAGTGGCCTACATGCCGCCCTACACAGGGGCTTGGGAAGAGGAGGAATACAAATTTATCAAAGATGAGATGATTATTTGTATTGAAAAATTAACTCGTAGAAACAATGAATTAATTATAGTAGGGGACTTCAACTGTAAAGAGGTGGATTGGGAGCTGAGAGAAGCTGGTAGCAACGTGAACTCGTGGGGGTATAGGCTACTGGATATGGTAACAGAAAATTTATTAGTGCAAAATATAAAGGAAAATACAAGAAGAAGGGGAAATGATGAAGCATCCAGATTGGACCTAATGTTTACTAGAGACCCAGATGTAATTTCTGATATAAAATACTTACCACCTTTAGGCAAGAGCGATCACGTTGTAATGGATATAGAAATCCTATTGGGTTATTCCAATATGGAGGAGAGGGAGGAGCACAAGGAAACTAGGTTTGACTATGCAAAAGGAGACTACCAATCACTGAGACAATACTTTAGAGATGTTGACTGGAGTGAAATACATCAGAGAAATAGTGTAGACGAGAAGTATGGAGTATTTAAAACAATATATGAAGAAGGAGTTAATAAATATGTCCCTAAACAAGGTAATAGGTCAGCGAAGGAAAAGGATTGGTTTAATGAAAATGTAGGAAAGCCAAGGAAAAGAGAGACCAAGCGTGGAAGGCAGCTAGAAAAAGGTGTAATAGAGAAACTTGGAACAGATACAAGAGATTAAGAAATGTATATGCTGCAATCAGGAGACAAGAAGCCAGAGAATATGAGAAGAACATTGTGAAAAAAATGTAAGAGTGATCCTAAGCTGTTCTATAGGTTTATAAATAGTAAAATGAAGGTAAGGGATAGAATAGTCAGGTTGAAGGTTGAAGGGACCACTTATGATGACGACCAGAATATGTGTGAAATTATGAACAATACACTACACTCAGTATATACTAAAGGTGATAACTTTGAAGAAGTACCGGTAGGTGAAATTGGTGATAAACTGGGAGAGATTAATTTTCTCCCAGAGGAGCTAGTAGAAATAATGAAAGGACTAGATGTGAAAAAAGCAGTGGGACCTGACAATGTAGCGGGATGGATTTTGAAAGAATGTGCTGACGAACTAGTGAAACCCTTATATGAGATAATGAAATACTCTCTGGAAGTGGGAAAATTACCAATGGACTGGAAGAGAGCCAACATTGTACCGGTTTATAAAGGTGGAAACAGGGAACATCCATTGAATTATCGACCTGTGTCACTTACTAGTATAGTGTGCAAAATCTGTGAGAAAATAATTAAGAAAAGATGGATGATTTACTTGGAAAAGAATAATCTACTATCTAACAGGCAATTTGGATTCAGGGAAGGTACCTCATGTGTTACAAATCTACTCAGTTTTTATGACAGAGTGGTTGACATATTACAAGAGAGAGATGGATGGGTGGATTGCGTATATATTGACATGAAGAAAGCTTTTGACAGAGTATCGCATAGCAGGCTGAAGTGGAAATTAAAAGAGTATGGAGGGATTCAGGGTAGTTTGTTAAATTGGATGGAGGACTATCTTTCAGGGAGACAGATGAGGACTACTATCAGAGATAAATTTTCTACGTGGAAAGATGTCACAAGTGGAGTTCCGCAGGGAGCGGTGCTGGCTCCCATAATGTTTCTAATATACATTAACGACATGCCAAAGGATATAAATGCATATATGAATATGTTTGCAGATGATGCCAAGATCATGAAGCGTATAGAAGATGAAAACAGTGGTAGGGAATTACAGAGGGATTTGGATAGGATAGATCAATGGAGCAAGAAGTGGAAAATGGAATTTAACACAAATAAATGTCATGTAGTGGAAATGGGAGTAAGTAAAAGAAGGCCTCATATGGAATATAAGTTAGGAGAAAACACTATTAACCCATCAGAGAAAGAAAAGGACTTAGGGATAACTGTTAGGAGTGATCTTTCACCTGAGAATCATATTAATAAGATAGTGGGAGAAACATATGGACTGCTAAACAGAATAAAAATAGCCTTTAACTATATAAACGAGGAGATGCTGGAGAAAATAATAAAAACATTGGTGAGACCAAGACTGGAGTATGCGGCAGTGGTGTGGGCACCACATCTAAAAAAGCATATAAAGAAGCTGGAGAAGGTTCAGAGAGCTGCAACTAGGATGATACCAGAACTGAGAGAATTACCATATGACGAGAGATTAAAGAAATTAGATTTACCATCTCTAATGGATAGGAGGGAGAGAGGCGATATGATTATGATGTACAAATGTGTGAGAGGACTCGAAAAGGTGGACAAGAAGGGTTATATTGTGAAAGATAATGGTAGAACTAGGGGGCATAGATATAAACTAATGAAAGGAAGATGTAAAGGAGATGTGAGAAAGTATAGTTTCCCTTACAGAAGTATAAGTAAGAGGAATCAGTTGGAAGAGGAAGTGGTGTGTGCCAAAAACATTCATATTTTTAAGGCAAAGTTAGAAAATTGTAACTCAGGAAGTGGGACAATACGAGCCTAAAAAGCTCAACTCCTGTATACTACAAATAGGTAAATACAAATAGGTAAATACACAGCCCGTAGCCTAGTAGGTAGAGCTCTCGTCTCACACACGAGGGGTCGGGGGTTCAATCCCCGGCCGGGCGGAGACAAATTGGGTTTGTCTCCTTTCATGTGTTAGCCTCAGTTCACCTAGCTGTAAATAGGTACCTGGAATAAGTGGACGACGTTGTGACGTCCAATCTGGGGTTGGCAAAAATGGTACAAGGCGAGATGGGTATCATATGGTTCACCTAAGCTGATGGCTACCTAAGCCTTCGGGCGAGACGGTACCGTCTATAGTGAGAATGGTACCATACAGATCCAACCTAAGCCTTCGTTTCCGATGTCGCCAATTGGCTAAAAATACAGACTACACACACATCCACAGCCATTCCAACGATACATATAACACCTACACATATAGGAGGCGGGAAATAACGAGCATGCTCACTCCCGCAATACAACTAGAGTAAGTGCACACTCTCTCTCTCTCTCTGACAACTTTGAAGAGCTCTTGTTACCCGTTATAGTCTTCACTTCACCTCTTTCACACTTATCTCTTGCAACTCAGTCTCTCTCTCTCTCTCTCTCTCTGACAACTTTGAAGAGCTCTTGTTACCCGTTATAGTCTTCACTTCACCTCTTTCACACTTATCTCTTGCAACTCAGTCTCTCTCTCTCTCTCTCTCTCTCTGACAACTTTGAAGAGCTCTTGTTACCCGTTATAGTCTTCACTTCACCTCTTTCACACTTATCTCTTGCAACTCAGTCTCTCTCTCTCTCTCTCTCTCAATATACGAACAAGAGAGAGAGAGAGAGAGAGAATGTGTGTGTACGTGAATCACAATATATACAACATAAAAGTCTTTCAAATGCCTCTTACTTCAGTCCCTAACTCCTTAACAAGTCCAATGAGTGATAATTACGATTAATTTGTGTGAGTTTGTGTGTGTGTGTGTGTGTTTGTGTTTGTGTGTCTGTGAAATAATAATTGGTTTATTTCAAGCCGGCAGCTCTCTTCTCATAATCTGCTCTCAGATCGCCAATATGGCTTCCTTAAGGGTCGCTCTACTGGTGATCTTCTTTCATATCTTACTAACTCTTGGTCATCCTCCTTTCGGGACTTCGGTGAGACTTTTTCTATTGCACTAGACATATCGAAAGCCTTCGATAGAGTCTGGCATAAATCTTTAATTTCTAAACTACCCTCCTTCGGTTTCTATCCCTCCATCTGTGCCTTTGTCTCTAATTTCCTTTCCGGCCGTTCCATAGCCGCGGTTGTGGACGGCCATTGTTCACTTCCTCACCCTATAAACTCCGGTGTTCCTCAGGGCTCTGTCCTATCTCCTATTCTCTTTCTAATTTTTATAAATGATCTCCTTAACTGTACCTTAATTCCCATCCATTCATACGCAGACGACTCAACCTTACACTACTCCATTAGTTTTTCAGAACGCCCCAGCCAGCAATCCTCAACGACAAACGTAATGAAGCCATAGAACTCTTAAATTCTGATCTAAATACTATTTCCAATTGGGGCAGAGAAAACCTTGTTAACTTAATGCTTCCAAAACCCAATTTCTCCATCTATCTACCCGTCAGGATCTCCCAGCGGACTATCCCCTATTCTTCAACAATACAAAAATCAACCCTTCATCTTCTCTCAATATTCTTGGTGTCTCTTTTTCTTCTGCTCTCATTTGGAAGGACCATATTACCAGTCTTGCTAAGGCAGACTCCCAGAAGCTGGGTGTGCTCAACCGCCTTAGGGGGTTCTTTTCCCCAGCACAGCTTCTTGCTCTGTACAGGGGCATAGTGCGCCCTTGTATTGAGTATTGTTCACATGTGTGGGGAGGTTCCTCTCACACCGCTCTCCTAGACAAAGTTGAAAGGAAGGCCTTTCGTATCATTAACTCCCGTCCACTCACCAACTCTCTGCAATCTCTCTCTCTCCGCCGCAATGTTGCATCTCTCTCGCTATTCTATCGCTACTATAATAATCAGTGTTCCTCAGAGCTATCCCAGTGCATACCACCTCCTTTACGTAGGGCACGTGGTATCCGTCTTGCAACTCAATCCCACCCCTACTCTGTGCAACTCTCCAACCCAAGATTGAAACGTTACTCTCAAACTTTCTTCTACTCAACAGCTGAGCTCTGGAACTCTCTCCCAGAATCAGTCTTTCCCTCTTCCTATGACTTAAATTGCTTCAAACTCCGTTTGTCCAGGCATTTTGGCTCGAACGTCCCTTGATTTTGGCCCTGTCACTCTTTCAACTATGGGGGAGGCACTCGCTATAGGCAGTAATGCCTTTTGCCTCCCTCAATCACATAGAAAAAAAAAAAAAAAAAAAAATGGGCGCCGCTCTACCCCGTCAGGTCGCCGTCAGGCGGCGTGGCCATCCATACTGCGTCCCGTCCAAAACTCACCCCCCCAAATCCTTAAGCTCTCCGCCGAAGGTCGGCACTCCTGACCACGACTAAAGGTCGTGGTCAGTCTTGGCTCAAGTCGGCATGGTGTGACGCCTGCTTAAGCGCGCTCGGCCACCGAGTGTGTGTGTGTATGTATGCGTGTGTGTGTGTGTGTGTGTGTGTGTGTGTGTGTGTGTGTGTGTGTGTGTGTGTGTGTGTGTGTGTGTGTGTGTGTGTGTGTGTGTGTGTGTGTGTGTGCTATAAGTACAACAACAGTTCATATGCCTCTAATTAATTCGCAAACTCTTAAACAAGATTAATGAGTGCTAAAACCTTGATGATAATTGCGATAGACTTGTGAGAGAGAGAGAGAGTGTATATATGCTTGTGTGTATGTGTGTGTGTGTGTGTGTGCATGTGAGTTTGTTCATGTGTGTGTGTGTGCGTGTGTGTCTGTGTGTGCCAAATACTTTAAGCGTAATTTTCAATAGTCAAGTACATAGCTCATAAAGTGTTTAAGGGTCTGTAATTTGTATCACGCACCAACATTTGAGGCTTCAATTATTGTTCTACATGCGTGTGTGTCAATAAACCGATTACAGTATATAACCCCTTCTGTGCGGGCGACGTCTGTTTTATTTTATTCTAGCTATATTTAGACGATTTGGCGCAGTTTATGAAGGATCTGTGGTAGTGACAAGGGTTAAGTGAGATAGTTCGAAGCTTGTTAGTAGCTGGAGGGCCTGTTTAAACTAAGTAAACTCGTCTAATAGTAGCCAGAATAAAGTTAAAAGGACGGCACCGGTACTGAACGGGATAAAGACGATGAATGGACAGGACAGAAACACAGGATTATAGTGATTTTACTGATAGAGAAATAATTGTTTATCAGATACTGCGAAAGAATATTATTATATAACTATGCAATTTTGTTTCAAGGATTTCACTACCAGTCTTAAATGTTCAGTCTTATTGTCTTAAATTATCTTACAATCTAAACAATCTAGGTTAATTATTATTAATTATTATTATTATTATTAAAAAAGAAGAGGATGAAAAGGTATATAAATTAATTGGGTAGATAGTGGTGTATTTGTTTATCCGGATATTACCTTCCTTTATTAATTACCACCAACATACTTTTAAATGGTTATGTATTATTATGGACACTTTAATTACCCTCTGCATACCCAATATGTCTTTACAGTGTACAGCAAGCAATGTGAAAAGTTTAATGGTTTATTTTAATTATTATTTCTCAGTTATTTACATCTCTCTTATACTCCCTCCCTCCCTCCCTCCCCCTATCTCTCTCTCTCTCTCTCTCTCTTTCTCTCTCCCCGTTGAACAAGAAATAATATCCATCCATATTCGAAAAAATCATCAATTATGGAAGAACCTTTGCCAAGATTACACAGTCCAACTCAATAATACCACTATGTAATTGAGGTTATTACATACTGGGTGGGCAAAACATCCGAACCATTTGTGCCAGGAGAGAGAATAGTGTCGTTTGGTCTGGGTCCGAAGCAGTTTCAATAATCATGAGGCGATACCGTTGTCCGCATTTACGCAAAAACAGTCAAGCAGACGAAACCCAGATGTAAAGAAAGCGGACAGGGATTTCGGGAGAATTATTGCAGATACAGTTTACGGCGACCCAGATGTGTGCGATTTTTTTTTTTTTTTCCTGTTCGGGTTCTGTCTCGAGTCGGCCACCCCCAGCTATGGGGTATATGCCTGTGTATATACATACATACATACATACATACATACAGTTTACCGCACATATTCAGTTCCTCAGTATCCCAGTAAATTCGTAATTTTGGTAGCGCCGCACCCCCCTCCCCAACCCCAACAGGGGGGTTGGGGAGGGGGGGGGTGGGTGCGGCGCTGCTTTTAACCTTAACTTTCTTCTTGGTCTGGCTTGGCAGTTTCTGAATTCACCTTTAATTGGAATTATGCTATATGTGGAAATTTGCCTTAAATCTTTAAAAACCTCGGTAATAAGTAAGGGAATATGGAACATATTTTAAATTAATCCTTTGAAGACTGTGACGCATTTCGACAGTTTATTGTGGCTATCGTTAGACGATTGTATACAGTTTAACAAGGATCGGTGGGAATTATAAGGGTAAAGACTATCTCAATTAACCCTGTAACTTCCATATACCTTTCCTAATCTAAATAGAATTGTCTGATAATAGCCAGAAAACAGAACATAAATGCGTATTGGATCTTGAAAGGGTTAAATGGGGACGACATAAAATAGATGAGGAAGTAAGCAAGATACAAGGATGGTGACGGAACACAAATGAGAGAGAGAGAGAGAGAGAGAGAGAGAGAGAGAGAGAGAGAGAGAGAGAGAGAGAGAGAGATTTACATAGATACACTGGCCACACATACCTTACGATCCTAACGAGGTGGTCAGGACTTAGTTCTAGTAGAGATGGCATATCCAGAGAGAGAGAGACAGACAGAGAGAGAGAGAGAGAGAGAGAGAGAGAGAGAGAGAGAGAGAGAGAGAGAGAGAGAGAGAGAGAGAGAGAGAGAGAGTGAACAAGTAAACAAGGATAACATATCGACGCCTGGCAATGATTGAGGAGGGAGAGACGGATAGACAGAATTTCATATAAGTTGGGTGGAAATATCAGGGTAGAAGGTTTGAACATTCCTATTAATCGTGACAGATATGGGGCTTGAGACCATATACTGTGCAGAATCAAGAGTATTATTATAATCTATCTATCTATTTATCTATCTATCTATCTATCTATCTATCTACTTATGCCTCGCCAACCGCCATGTGTGAGTTTTTTTTAAGTGTTCGTGGCCAGGATTTATAGCGGTGATCTTGTGAATGTGTGACCCTACAGAGGATTCTACGTCTCTGCTGCGGGATCGTGTATGCTGTGAGGAGTTTACGGAAGAATTTAGCCGAGATTCTGGTAAGGCTTAAGATCCAGGCAGCCAGAAACAACCCGGGGAGGAACAGCACACACAAACTGCCACTAAAACATTGCTGTGTGTTGGCTGCCCTGCTGTGTTTCCCGCCAGTCCCATGCCACCCAGGGTATAGCCAGTACAGCAGCGGTGGTGAAGGGGGTGAGAGGCCATAAGTTGCTGTGTGTTGGCTGCCCTGCTGTGTTTCCCGCCAGTCCCATGCCACCCAGGATACAGCCAGTACAGCAGCGGTGGTGAAGGGGGTGAGAGGCCATAAGTTGCTGTGTGTTGGCTGCCCTGCTGTGTTTCCCGCCAGTCCCATGCCACCCAGGGTATAGCCAGTACAGCAGCGGTGGTGAAGGGGGTGAGAGGCCATAAGTTGCTGTGTGTTGGCTTCCCTGCTGTGTTTCCCGCCAGTCCCATGCCACCCAGGATATAGCCAGTACAGCAGCGGTGGTGAAGGGGGTGAGAGGCCATAAGTTGCTGTGTGTTGGCTGCCCTTGCTATTCAAGTGAGCGAAGATGGATCAAACAACAGTGGATTATAATGAGAATGCTATATTAACTTATGTTCAGTCAGCGAGACATTCAAAGTGCAAAAATTACATCATAAATGTATGTACTGTCTTTTATGATGAAAACAAGATAAAGCATGCCAAGGAGACTTTGTTTAATGTAGTTAAAATGAAACCTGTGTGGAGAAGGTCGGAAAATAAATCAAGAGAAAACTTTGCAGATATTATCGACCTTTTCCAAAAGTGTGATAATGAACAAATTAAGCTTCCGCGTTTTGTGACTGCTGAGCATAATTGTTTTCCTCCATCATCTGAATTTGAGGTTATTAGAGGTTTTATTGAAAAACTGACTGACCAGGTATTTGAGTTAAAAGGAGAACTACAAGAAATGAAGGACGTAAGACTAAATTGTATTAGTATGATAGAAGACCAGTTTTTCATTAAAGAAGAACTAATGGAAATCAAAGGAATTTTGAAACAGAAGAAGCAGAATGAAATGTTCGAATCAGTCAAAAGAGATAGTATTTTAGTCAAACACTTGGATAAGATTCTCGATGATAATAATGCTACTAATGTTAATGATTGTAACAGTCTTCCTAAACCACTGAGAGAGGACATTGAAGTTTTGCTGAGTACAGTTGGCGAACCGTCTACACCAAGTTTGTCCCAAATTGATGTTGATGGAGAACAAGATGTGGATATTACAAGAGCTGATGATGCTGTGTCACCCCTGTTGGTGCCAAGCTACCGAGAAGTGTTATAGACCAGTCAAAGTAGGGCTGGACTTAGAACAAATTGCAATAGAAGGTTTTTTGGCTTTAACTTGTTTATTAGGTCCCTCTGATGAACATATAAAAAGTCTCCAACTTTTGGACACCGGGAAAGTGGTTAATTTGCATAAATTCAAGATGGCCACCGTCCAAAGCTTCAATTTACAGATAACTTTTTTCTGGTTGCTCCTAGACCCTATAAATGTATTACAAACAACGTTTTTTGGCTTTAACTTGTTTATTAGGTCCCTCTGATGAACATATAAAAAGTCTCCAACTTTTGGACACCTGGAAAGTGGTTAATTTACAGCCAAAAAACCTTACAGCCAAAAAACCTTCTATTGCAATTTGTTCTAGGTCAAGCCCTACCTTTACTGCACATTATTGTCTATTACATTTTGCCTAGGCCTATACTAATCCCATCATCTTGTTTCTTGTTTCAACAGATTGGTGCGACATCTACCGAAGCCATGGAAGAAGAGGTGGTGCATAATCCCTGCGGCATTTGCTCAAACACGTTAGACGAAGGAGAAACAGTCAAACTGAGGGCGAAGGGAGCAGATACTATCAACAAGGCCAGTACTGAACGTGGAACGCCATCAATTACCGTGTCCGAGGGCCAAACGGTGCACATTGATTGCCGAAAGAAGCATGTCAATACGAAGCCAAATAGAATTCCTGGGAAGCAGAAGAAACGTCCTGAAAAACCTGCTCTTCGTTCTCAGACACCAGACTTTTGTTTTACAGAGAACTGCTTTTTTTGGGGTAAAAAAATCTATTTGGACACAAAGCATGTTTCAGAAGAAGTGTATCCAGTACGCACCTTCAACTTTCAAAGGACAATACTTTCTGCATGTGATGCCAGGGCTGATGAGTGGGCTGACACTGTTAGAGGCCGAATTAACTTTGCACGCGATCTTCCAGCAGCTGACGCAATATATCACAAGCAGTGCAGCTCAAATTTCCAGACACATAGGCAGATCCCCTCCAAATATCGTGATTCCGCAGACAGTGAACCTCCTCGCAAGGGTCGCAAAGTAGATGCCTCACGAGAGGAAGCATTTCTACTCGCAATCGAGGACCTAGTCAGTGGCAATGATGATGAACAGACTACAGTGGTTGATCTCGTTGATAGAATGTCCCAGTTGTGCCCTGATGTTGAAGCGTATAGTGTAAAATACATGAAACAGAAACTTATTTCATATTTTGGGGATGAACTGGTTATTAGTAACGTGCATGGACGCAGCGATGTTGTAACTGTCAAAGAAAGTGCTGCAAAGATTTTGCAACAATTCAAAGACTCACCACAGACTGATGATGAGGAAGCAGAACAAAGAAAGATAGTCAGGGCTGCGGCACGGTTGATCAAAGCAGATATAAAGAACATTGATACTTGTAGAGATTTCTATCCAGATCCTTCTGAACTCCGGTCGCTGGAAAAGAATGTGGCGTACGTTCCGCAGTCCCTTCGTATATTGCTGCAAGAGACGTTCAGTGGCAAGTCATGTGATCTTGAAGTTGCATCAATTGGACAAAGTATCGTGCAACTTACCAGACCAAGGGCCATTGTAGCACCCATTCAGTATGGATTGGCGGTTCAAATGCACCAGCACTTTGGTTCCCGCTTTCTTGTGGACAGTTTACACAGCCACGGCTTCTGTCTGCCTTACGCAGAAGTTTTGAGGTTTTCGAAGTGTGCTGCCAATTTCAGGGGCACCAACATATCCACTGCAGGCAGGTTTGGACAGTTCGTTGCAGACAATGTTGATCACAACTTGCGTACGCTTGATGGGCGAGGAACATACCATGGTATGGGTATAATTGTTGCTGTCACCCCTGAAGTAAGAGACACAACATCAATACCAAGATTGCAGTCACCTGAAAACAACTTCACGGCAGCTCAAATTGAAATCAAATACTACCGCAGTGTTCGCAAGAAGGGTGGGCCTCTCGAATTTAGAAAGCTTGACCCCATTTCAGCATCTGACAAGCTTGAAAATCTGGACATACTGTGGAAAACGTCATGGTTGCTTCGACCAAAACGACCAGGCTGGTCCGGCTTAATGCAGAGTGTGTGCCATGGACCACACCCAGGGAAATCATCCGTCCATTTCTTGCCCATGATTGACATGGACCCTACGGACATAAGTTGTATTTACTCAACACTTCACTTCGTTGCTGCGGAAAGCCATCGCCAGGGAACGACGCCAATGCTGACATTCGACCAACCGCTTTATTGGAAAGCGAAGACGATCATTGTTCATGAGAAGGAAGGAAGCGAACTGAAACCCATTGTTTTGAACCTTGGTGGCTTTCACTCTGTGATGAGCTTTTTGGGATGCATGGGCCATGTTATGGAAGCATCTGGGCTTAAGGAGGTTTTGGAACTTATATACGCTGAAAATGCTGTGACCCAAATGCTGAGTGGGAAAGCCTATGCACGAGCAATCAGAGGCCACTTCTTGGTTGACACAGCCTTGAGTTCGATTGTGTTAGGCAGGGCATACGGTGTCAACCTCTCAATGGTAGATGAGGAAAGTGACGCATGCAAGGACTTCCAGGAGGCTGCAGATCTTTTGGATAAGCTGTTGCGTGAAGACGTTTCACCGGATGAAGTCTGCAGTAAAGACGTTTTCAACAGAATTTCTGAAAAAACTTAAAGCTGAGAAGAGCTCCTTAGCAGAGCATAAGATGGGAAAGCTATGGATTCAATACATGGACATGATTGACCTGCTGCGTCGCTTCCTGAGGGCACTGAGAATGGGCGATTTCCTACTGTACATCGGAACACTCCAGGAGATGTTGCCGTACTTTGCAGCGTGTGGTCATAACAATTATGCCAAGTCAGCCCATGTGTACATTCAAGACATGATTGAACTTGAGCAGCTCAACCCAAGCACAAAGTGCCTGTGTCACCCCTTGTGAAAGAGACAGTTCAGCCTGTCTGTAAGGTTTTTCGGCTGTAAATTAACCACTTTCCAGGTGTCCAAAAGTTGGAGACTTTTTATATGTTCATCAGAGGGACCTAATAAACAAGTTAAAGCCAAAGAACGTTGTTTGTAATACATTTATAGGGTCTAGGAGCAACCAGAAAAAAGTTATCTGTAAATTGAAGCTTTGGACGGCGGCCATCTTGAATTTATGCAAATTAACCACTTTCCCAGTGTCCAAAAGTTGGAGACTTTTTATATGTTCATCAGAGGGACCTAATACACAAGTTAAAGCCAAAAAACCTTCTATTGCAATTTGTTCTAGGTCCAGTTAAATGATTGCTAGATTTACTGGACTATTATGTGAAGGAGGCGAGAAATCCAACCCCGTAGATTTCTCGACTAAGGATGGAGGAACTCCCAACATCGATGTTGCTTCACAGTCAACGACACGTAACACTGACCCAAGACACAAGAAACAAGAGGCAAATAGCAAAAAGGAACACAGTTATACGCGTACCAGTAATAATGTTCAAGATGAAGAGGGGTATACTCAGGTACAACGGAGATGACGCCCACCTACTGGATTCCTCCCTCATAATAGAAAACGGAACGATGCAGCCCAGCCGCCCACCCAGGACCAGAAGTGGCGTCGTAATGTTGGTGTAAGGGGGACTAAAGCAGTAAGCAACACCAAATTTAAAGGAACACGCAGAACAGTGGATATTTATGTAGGTAATATCGACTTGGATTCTGAGAGCAATGCTATTATTCAATACATTAAAGATGAGCTTGATTTTAATGTTGTTGATTGTAAAGAACTAGAATCGCAGTATCTTGTAAGAGATTGGAAATCTTTTAAATTAACAGTTGACATAGAGGAGAGAGATCAGTTACTTCTTGCTGAATGTTGGCCGAAAAGTGTTGTGGTGAGAAAATATTACACGTCAAAGTCTAGGAATAATTCATAGATTTCCCTCTAGCTATTAATATGCTTAGTTGTGTCTCTTTTAATTGTAATTCTGTTAGAAACAACTTAGAAACTGTAAAAACATTATCGAATGAGTATGATATAATTCTACTGCAGGAACTAATGTTACTTGAAGAAGATTTGCCTTATATGAATACAATCAATGATTCCTTTGACTGTGTAGCTTGCGTAGAAGATAAAACCACTGATGGGATAGTAGAGGGTAGGCCATCTAAGGGAGTTGCTATTTTATGGAGGAAAAGTTTAAGTAAATTTATCAATCCTGTTTACTGTAATGATAGGATTTTAGGAATTATATTATCTTCGGAAAATCAGAAATATTTTATAGTAAATGTCTATCTACCGTGCGATAAGCAAAATGATGATGCAATAGATGAATACAGACAGTCACTCGCTATGCTTGATAATGATGATGCAATAGATGAATACAGACAGTCACTCGCTATGCTTGATAATCTTATTGAAGAACAAAATATTAACAACTTAATTATAAGCGGCGATTGTAATGCAAATTATAGAAAGGGTAGATTTTGGAATGAATTGATGAATTTTATTATGAACAAGAATATGAAGGTTGGTGACTCAGTGTTGCCACTTGATACTTTTACTTATTTGTGTCCAAATAAAAGTACAGTTAGTTGGTTGGATCATGTTGTTCTATCACAAAGTCTATGCAATGTTGTTTCTGATATAACTGTGCGCTATGATCTTGCTCTCTATGACCATTTCCCTATAACTTTCAACTTTAATATTAAGATGGCACATACTGTAATAAAAACAGATTCTCATTTTTCACAATTTGTAAATTGGTCGCTGTTTTCTTCTAATAAAGTAACAACGACTTACAAAGATAAAGTAAATGAAAGCATTATGCAGTTGGGTTTGATGACATTGGATTGCTTGGACTGTTGTGTATATAAGTGTACAAATAAAGATCATATTAATTAAATTGATTATATATATAAAACTCTTATGGATGTTATGATAAAGTCAACTAATGAATATACTTTTGTGCCAAAAAGAAAGGAACACATTAAACCTGGTTGGAATGATCATGTATCCCACTTGTATAAAACTGCTAGAGAGATATTTTTAATATGGAAAAGAGTAGGATGTCCCTTATCTGGAGATATACTTGATCATATGAAAGACACTAGAAAAGCATTTTAAAAAGCACTATGATATATAAAAACAAATGAAAACCAGATTATAAATGACAAATTAGCTGATTATTTGGCGAATAAAATATATAACGTGTTTTGGAAAGAAGTGAGGAAGACAAAGAAAAATAAATCCTATATTAATATGAAAATAGTAGGTGAATGTGAAGCAATTCTTATAGCTGAAAAAGCTCTCAGAGGTTTAAAGGCATCTTTGATGACGAAAAATTTCAAAATGTATCTAATTTAAAGTACCTTACCACAAAATTAAATGCAAATGTAAGAAAAGGACACCTATTAGGAAATATTAATATAAATGATGTATGTAAAGGAATTAGTGACCTTAAGTATATATGTCATTGGTTACGATAATGTACATTCAAATCATATCAAACATGGTTCTGAATATTTAGTGAAGCTATTAGCTAAACTCTTTCCGTCTTTTGTCACACATGGATACTTGCCTGAAAGAATTACTTTTGGAGTTATTTTACCTTTAGTAAAGGATACATTCAAAGATCAGAGTGATATAGAAAATTACAGACCAATTGTATCATCCTCATTGTTCCTCAAACTTTTTGAGTATTGTTTAAAATATCATATTGAACGGTATGTGACTTTTAATGACAGACAGCATGGATTTAGAGTGAATCACTCTACGTCTACAGCATGCTTAGTTTTAAAGGAAACCATTTTAAGATATAATTATTTAAGCTCAAATGTATATGCCTCTTTTATAGATCTGAAGAAAGCTTTTGATAAAGTTAATAATTTTAAGCTTATTCATAAACTTTTAAAATTAAATATTCCTATTTTTTATGTAAATATTTTATATTTCTTATATAGGAATCAAAGCGTAGCTACTAAGCATAGAGATGCAATATCAGATCCTTGGAAAATTTAAAATGGAGTGAGACAAGGTGGTATTCTGTCAACAGTTCTATTTAATATTTACATTAATGACATGATAGAAAAGGTATCTGAGAGTAGTACAGGCTGCAAGCAAGTAGGGTAACAGATATAGCAACATAATTGTTTATGCCGATGACTTGGTTCTGCTTTCTCCTTCTTCATCAGGTCTACAAGAATTATTGAACATAATTGAAAATGAAGCAAAGGCAATTGATTTTGAAATTAATCCAAGTAAGCCCGTCTGTATGTATTTTAAGCACAAAAACGATAATGTCAAGGATCCGATTTTATATTTATATGAAAGTAAGTTAGAAGTTGTACACGAATGTAGATATCTTGGATTTGTAATAGATTGCAATTTGCATAATGACAAAGACATAATAAGATGCAGGAATAAATTTTATAACGAATTCAATTGCCTTTTGCGGAAATTTTCTAGCGTTAGCTGTAATGTATTTAGTAAATTATTCCAGAGTTATTGTATGAGTTTTTATGGATCAGAATTGTGGTTCTGTAATAAGAAATGTTATGTCCCATTGAAACAATTTGCAATAGGCTTCCATAAAGCAATAAAGAAAATGATGAAGCTAAGATACTGGGAGAGCAACCATAAGGCATGTCACCTTGCAGGACTAATGACGTTTAATAATTTTATAAATTGGCAGAGAATCAGGTTTAGTTATAAAATAATTAGTAATCCCTGCAAATATTTAAGAAAATGCCTGGTAAATGTGTCCGAGGATCTGTTCCTGGCTAACGAAGCCAAGTCTGTACTACTTTCAGAGTATAACATTGAAAGCATGATGGAAAATGACATAGATGCCATTAAGTCACGGATACTCCATGTTCAAAATAATGAACCCACCTTGCGGTAAGATGAAATTTTATACACTGTATATATGTAAAATGTTACCATGTAACCTTTTATGAAATAAAGAATTAACTAACTAACTATCTATCTATCTATCTATCTATTGCCGAACGCCTTACTCCTCTTTATGAGCGTGGCCATACACAAATCGAGAGAGAGAGAGAGAGAGAGTTACAATAAGAAAAAAGAGCCTGATCATTACTTGGAAGGTCAAGGTGAGTCGCAAGAGAAGAAGGAGGAGGGATCTGCATGTTAGATTATATAGCTTTGGGTTTACGATCAAAGAGAAAGATTAAAGTCTCCCCCTCCAACCCACACACTCTCACTCTCCCTCTCTCTCTCACACACGCACGCACACACACACACACGCTTCCTCTATCAATTTATATATCTATCTATTTACTATTTTATTGTATCTACACATCTCTATCAAACAGTTTTCTACCAAGACATTTCTTAAAATCACCCTTTCAAAATCTCTCTGATCTTTCTATTTTTGATAGTGAGGAATAATAGTCTCGTGGAGAATATTATAGCCTCAATATTTCATAATTCATTAACTTCTCTGATTTGCAATTCCGTACTATTTCCGACAACAAAATAATAACAATATCTCCTGCCCACCCTCATTCCCCTCTGTGCCATGCTAAATAATATCCAGATTTTCGCATGTGCAATTTTCATATCCCTCCCCTACAACTTTCTGATATGAAATTCGTAAAATATTTCCTGGAGTTGGTATCACACGAGTACTTTTCCCTTCAACATTTATCTTCAAAACTTGTCTGGCAGCTTATGAGGTCAACTTTCAACCCCTTCACAACTCTTACGTAATTTTCATCATTTTCTGGTTACCATTACACGATTCTATTTAGTTTATAATCTACAAATACGACTCAAATGGGTATAGCCGATCTCAATAAACCCTCTTAGTAACATAGGCCCTTCTTAAGCTGCATACAATCATCTAGTTACAGCCAGAATCAGAGGTAAAAAGGCGTCATGGTGCTGGAAGGGTTAAGATGACTCTGTCGCCTATGTGAACCCTTAGAAGATACGATTACGCATTTCTGTTCAGTTTTCTGGCTATTATTAGACGATTTCATTAATTTATTATGTTCTATCCAACAACCAACTCTACTCACAAAAATCGATTAATGAAATATTACAAACACATGTGGCAGTTCGTGGATTCGAACCCAGGACGCTCACACCGAATATCAACACCTTATGCATTGCACCACGAAGGCAGTTAAAGAATGGTGGACACTGCCTACGATTTATTATGCAACTTCGAATCCTGCAAAAGCAAGCATGTACACACATCCCAACTGCAACTCACGTAGGCTATGCATATGTGAATGGAAAGAGCAATTAATTAACATATTAGGAAGGGTATATGGAAGTCAGAGGGTTGAGATTAATTCACCCTTAAAATTCCCACAGATCCATCATAAATTGTATAAAATCGTCTAATGATAGCCAGTATAAACCGTGGACATACGTAATAACCTTCAAAGGGTGAATCGATTTTCAGCTTAGTTTCCGATACCAGTGTAAAATATCCCAGAAGTGTTCCGGAATTATAGTTGACGATATAAAATGATCGATAAACGCTCTTGTGTGATACTGGCTTAAGCGGGGTCACAGGCTTTTTTGTTTTTATCTTTCTCTCCTCTTCTCTCTTTCTCTGGCTTGTATCCATATGGCCCCATTCAGCCAACTGTTTCAAGACGTTTATCTCCATCCAGGTGTCGATTTTTCCTGGCGAGCGATAGCGAGCCAGCATTGTATGGAGAAATCTGGCTTCGCCGGAGACATTTTTCTATCGAAAAATTTACAAATTTAGCTTGCTGTCAAAACAAAACAAACATATATGCTGGCTCGCTACCGCTCGCCAGGAAAATATTGACACCTGGATGGGGGTAAACGTCTTAAAACAGTAGGCTGAATGGGGCCGAATGGATGAAAGCCAAAGAGAGAGGGAGAGCAAGAGAAAAAAAGCGAGGTGGGCTCCCTTAACTTATTTCTCTGTTTATCTATAATAATAATTGTTTTATGCAATTAGATAGCATCCACATTTTGTATGTGCAATTTTCTTCATCAGTCCTAATGTGTCTTTTTAACATTCGAATACACTCTCTCACTCACTCTCACTCTCTCTCTTTGTTTGTGTGCGTGTGTATGTATTAGTGTTATCCTTTCCTTTCCTTTTCTTTTATTGTGTGTTTTGCTATCTCTATCATAAGTATATCCTGACTACCTCTCTTGGATCACAAGGTCTATGCAGTCTCTCTCTCTCTCTCTCTCTCTCTCTCTCTCTCTCTCTCTCCCCCCTAGTAAATACCCCCATAACTCCCCAATACAATTTTCCGCATATGTAATGTTCATATCTCCATCATAATATGTTTACCACCCAACGCATACCACCATCCCCCTCCCCTCTCTGTGCGAATATATATTTATTTAATTATTTATTTACGTATGTATTTAAGTATTTAATTTTGTTGACATACGTTTCCATATATGATCAAATTTTTTCGCCAGTGTCAGTGTAGTGTTCATTGCTCAACCCTAATAATTACTTGCCAAATACAATGATTTATCTCTGTGAGTCCTTCTCTTATATACAGATTTTTATATATATATATATATATATATATATATATATATATATATATATATATATATATATATATATATATACTGTAGGCTATATATACAGTATATATATACAGTATATATATAAATAATTATATATATATATATATATATATTTTCTTTAATACATACGAGGTTGAAAGAAATGGCAATTTCTGCGTTGGAAATTTTATTATTCAAAGTTTCCAGGTCTCTGATAAGTTTTCGCTGGGTGGCAGGAAGTAGATGAAGGAGATGAGCAAAATTCATGGTGGTACAGGGTTACATAAATGTACATGATGATACAGGATATACGACGCGTTTCACTGGACAACCAGCATTATCAAGTAAGGATGGAATGATATAAAAGGTAAACAGGAAGGGTATAAATAGAGGGTGGAGGATCAGAGGAGGCGAAAATCAAGGGGCAAAAGTCTGCTATTGGTGGAGGGGTATTCTAGGAGAGAGAAAGGGGGAACCGCTTCACGCATGCGCACTGGATGCGGGATGGTGGTCGGTTGGTGGGGTCGAAGCTGATTGGCTGCGTGTCGAGGGGCGTGGCCTAAGTTGTGTGGCGTCTGCGGAAGACGAAGCTGAAGGAGGTAGCGCGGGGGGCTGCGTCAAGGGCACCGGGGGGCGAAGGGGGGTGTTAGGTCCTGTAGGAAAGTGCCTTTTGGCAGAAGGAAGGATCTGAAGGTCCAGAGTTTGGTTGTTGATGTTGGGATGTAAGGCTTGGATATATAAAGCTTCGAGTATAGGTAATCTCCTTGGGTCACTTTCTTTATCAAGTATGGTGGTGTGTTTCTCTAACTCGTTGCGTGTGAGGTGAGGGTGGTTAGGGGTGAGATAGTGGTCTTTGATGGCTCCAGCCTGAAGGTGAAGAGTTAACCGACGTGAAAGATGAGTCTGCGTCATACCAATATAGGAATGAGGTCCACAGTCCTCATAATTACAGGTATGTTGGTAAATGACGTGATCGTCGGTCATCGGGCTCTTTATCTTGGTGGGGGCTGGTTTGTTGCGGAGAACGAGGTTGGAGGTATTGGGGGATTTGTAATAAATTATTAATTTGATTTTCGGGTTTTTAATTTGATTTTCCGGGTTGGTTGGGTGGACATGCTTGGAGATTATTTCTTTTAAGACGGCCTCATCATTTTTGTGTTCAGAGGACATGTAATTGCGCTAGAAGATCTTAATTTCATTGGGGGGGTCAATGTTGGGAGGGCTTTGGGTGTACCATTTTTCAAGATGGTGGTTGATGGTGCTGGAGATGTCGGAGTTGGAGTATCCGTTATTTACTAAAACTTGGGATCGTCTTTCTAGTTCCTGGTGGGTGTCGGCCCAGGTAGAGCATTGCGTGAGGGCTCTCCTAACATAGGCGGAGATGGAGGATAGAGGATAACGGCGGGGGCATTCACTATCGCCGTTGAGGCATTGTCCTGTGTTAGTTGGTTTAATGTAGACGGTGGTTTTGAACCCATGGTCGTTCAGAGCTACGAGGATGTCGAGGAAGGGGAGTTGTCCATTGTTAGATTTTTCAAAGGTGAAGTTAAGTCCGGAGGAGGTCATGAAGCGACGCTGGAGTTCCTGTAGTTCGTGGAGGTCCTTGATTTGCACGAAGATGTCATCCACGTATCTACAGTAGACGGCGGGTCGTTGGGCAGCTAGGAGCTCTTCCTCGATGGTACCCATGAAAAAGTTCCCAAAAAGAACTCCTAGGGGGCTGCCCATCGCCACACCGTCTATCTGCTTGTACATGTTGTCCCGGGGGCAAAGGAAGGGGGCCTCCTTGGTACATAGCTCCAGTAGTGTTTTCAGGGCCTTCTCCGGGATGTCCAGTGTTGGTGTATCAGGGCAATGATAAATTCGACGTAGAATCATGTCAATGGTCCTATCCACTGGCACGTTGGTGAACAGGCTTTCTACGTCGAGAGAGGCGATTGTGTGGTTGTTGTTACGGGGGGCGTCTCGTAAAATTTCCAAGAAATCGTGGGCTGAGTTAAGGTTGAATTGGCTGGGCACGTAGGGGGTGAGGAGGTTGTTCAGGGTCTTGGCGATCTGGAAGGTGGCAGTGGGGATCTGGGAGATGATGGGGCGGAGGGGGTTCCCAGGTTTGTGTGTTTTGATGGTTCCGTACGCATAACCAGGGGTGTATTCTCAAACAATTTTTTTAAGGTGGATCCCTCCTTGTTTGGCGTTGATGGCGGTGATGGTGGTGTTGGCAGTACGTTTGATTTCGTCGGTTGGGTTGCGAGTGATCTTTTAAAATTTGGTGTTGTCACTTAAGATGACGTCCATTTTTCTAAGATATTCCTCCTTGTCATGGATCACAAGGCAGGAAGCTTTATCCGCACGACGGATGATGATGTTGGGGTTGTCTCTTAATTGTTTGGCAGCTTGGAAGTGTTGTTTGTTGAGTATTTTGCTATGGTGAGTTCCTCTGGTTTTGGCGGCTTCAGCGAGGAGAGTAGGTTGTAGGGCGGGAGTAGTGGTGACCTTGCCATCCTTCTTGAGTCGTAGGATGTCGTCCAGGAGGATTTCCGTTTCTAGGCGTTTCCGGTGGGGGCCCGGTTTGGAGCTGTAGTGGCAGTTGAGGCCTTTGTTGAGGAGGTCTTCTTGGTCCAGGGTCAGAATGGTGTTAGTAAGGTTTATATGCTTTTGTTGGTTTGGGAAGTTTTAAGTTTCCGCCATAAAGACGGGCAAGCTTTTTTATGGTTGTGTTTTCGGCTTGTCTTCTGTGTTGTTCAAGGAGTTGTTCGAGGGCTGTGTTGATTTCGGCTTTGAGGTGGTCTGGAGGGGTTTCGTCTTCCCAAATCCAAAAGGATATATAAACCTTACTAACACCATTCTGACCCTGGACCAAGAAGACCTCCTCAACAAAGGCCTCAACTGCCACTACAGCTCCAAACCTGGCCCCCACCGGAAACGCCTAGAAACGGAAATCCTCCTGGACGACATCCTACGACTCAAGAAGGATGGCAAGGTCACCACTACTCCCGCCCTACAACCTACTCTCCTCGCTGAAGCCGCAAAAACCAGAGGAACTCACCATAGCAAAATACTCAACAAACAACACTTCCAAGCTGCCAAACAATTAAGAGACAACCCCATCATCATCATCCGTTGTGCGGATAAAGCTTCCTGCCTTGTGATCCATGACAAGGAGGAATATCTTAGAAAAATGGACGTCATCTTAAGTGACAACACCAAATTTAAAAAGATCACTCGCAACCCAACCGACGAAATCAAACGTACTGCCAACACCACCATCACCGCCATCAACGCCAAACAAGGAGGGATCCACCTTAAAAAACTCGTCGGAGAATACACCCCTGGTTATGCGTACGGAACCATCAAAACACACAAACCTGGGAACCCCCTCCGCCCCATCATCTCCCAGATCCCCACTGCCACCTACCAGATCGCCAAGACCCTGAACAACCTCCTCACCCCCTACGTGCCCAGCCAATTCAACCTTAACTCAGCCCACGATTTCTTGGAAATTTTACGAGACGCCCCCCGTAACAACAACCACACAATCGCCTCTCTCGACGTAGAAAGCCTGTTCACCAACGTGCCAGTGGATAGGACCATTGACATGATTCTACGTCGAATTTATCATTGCCCTGATACACCAACACTGGACATCCCGGAGAAGGCCCTGAAAACACTACTGGAGCTATGTACCAAGGAGGCCCCCTTCCTTTGCCCCCGGGGCAACATGTACAAGCAGATAGACGGTGTGGCGATGGGCAGCCCCCTAGGAGTTCTTTTTGCGAACTTTTTCATGGGTACCATCGAGGAAGAGCTCCTAGCTGCCCAACGACCCGCCGTCTACTGTAGATACGTGGATGACATCTTCGTGCAAATCAAGGACCTCCACGAACTACAGGAACTCCAGCGTCGCTTCATGACCTCCTCCGGACTTAATTTCACCTTTGAAAAATCTAACAATGGACAACTCCCCTTCCTCGACATCCTCGTAGCTCTGAACGACCATGGGTTCAAAACCACCGTCTACATTAAACCAACTAACACAGGACAATGCCTCAACGGCGATAGTGAATGCCCCCGCCGTTATCTTCTATCCTCCATCTCCGCCTATGTTAGGAGAGCCCTCACGCACTGCTCTACCTGGGCCGACACCCACCAGGAACTAGAAAGACTATCCCAAGTTTTAGTAAATAACGGATACTCCAACTCCGACATCTCCAGCACCATCAACCACCATCTTGAAAAATGGTACACCCAAAGCCCTCCCAACATTGACCCCCAATGAAATTAAGATCTTCTACCGCAATTACATGTCCTCTGAACACAAAAATGACGAGGCCGTCTTAAAAGAAATAATCTTCAAGCATGTTCACTCAACCAACCCGGAAAACAAAATCAAATTAATAATTTATTACAAATCCCCCAAGACCTCCAACCTTGTTCTCCGCAACAAACCAGCCCCCACCAAGATAAAGAGCCCGATGACCGACGATCACGTCATTTACCAACATACCTGTAATTATGAGGACTGTGGACCTCATTCCTATATTGGTATGACGCAGACTCGTCTTTCACGTCGGTTAACTCTTCACCTTCAGGCTGGAGCCATCAAAGACCACTATCTCACCCCTAACCACCCTCACCTCACACGCAACGAGTTAGAGAAACACACCACCATACTCGATAAAGAAAGTGACCCAAGGAGATTACCTATACTCGAAGCTTTATATATCCAAGCCTTACATCCCAACATCAACAACCAAACTCTGGACCTTCAGATCCTTCCTTCTGCCAAAAGGCACTTTCCTACAGGACCTAACACCCCCCTCGCCCCCCGGTGCCCTTGACGCAGCCCCCCGCGCTACCTCCTTCAGCTTCGTCTTCCGCAGACGCCACACAACTTAGGCCACGCCCCTCGACACACAGCCAATCAGCTTCGACCCCACCAACCGACCACCATCCCGCATCCAGTGCGCATGCGTGAAGCGGTTCCCCCTTTCTCTCTCCTAGAATACCCCTTCACCAATAGCAGACTTTTGCGCCTTGATTTTCGCCTCCTCTGATCCTCCACCCTCTATTTATACCCTTCCTGTTTACCTTTTATATCATTCCATCCTTACTTGATAATGCTGGTTGTCCAGTGAAACGCGTCGTATATCCTGTATCATCATGTACATTTATGTAACCCTGTACCACCATGAATTTTGCTCATCTCCTTCATCTACTTCCTGCCACCCAGCGAAAACTCATCAGAGACCTGGAAACTTTGAATAATAAAATTTTCAACGCAGAAATTGCCATTTCTTTCAACCTCGTATGTATTTAAGACATTTTATTACCTGGCTTTACTAATATATATATATATATATATATATATATATATATTAATATATAATTATATATATATAATATATAACCACTTCACTACCATGTCGTCCATATTTTATCATTGCTAACATTAGACAATTCCATTCAGCTTAGGAAAGACTTCAACAATTAAAGGGATGCAATTAATATTAATTAACCCTTGACACCCAAGAAGCTAAATAAGCCTAACAATACTGAGAATAATAAATACAATACGTTATGAAGTACTCAAATGATTGTGAATAGTATCCCTTAATTTTCAATACATTTTTTTCATGTGTAATTTTCATATCTCTGACCAAACATTGCATCTCCCTTAAAATTCGTCCTTTCTTCATTCCTGCCTTCCTTCCTTCCTTCCTTCCTTCCTTCCTCCCTTCTATTCCATCATTCCTTCTATTCTTCCTGCATTACTTCGGTCCTTTAATTTCTACCCTCCTTTTCGTTCTTCAATCATTCCTTTCTTCCTGCTCATACACCATTCGTCCCTTTCTTACTTTCTCTGATTCCAATATTCCTTCTTGTATTTCGTCCTTCATTCCTTACTTACTTCCTTCCTTCCTTCTTTCCTTCCCTCTCTTTCATCATTCCTCCATTCCTTCCTTCCTTCCTCCCTTCCATCATTCCTTCTTTCGTTTCCTTTTTTCCTTCCTTTCTTCCTTCCTTCCTTCCCCTCTTCCATTATTCTCACTTCAATCATTCCATAATTCTTTCCTTACTTCCTTCTCTTCAACCATTCCGTCCTTCCTTCTTTTCTTCTCTTCTATCACCCCTTTCTCCGTTCCTTCCTTCCTTCCTTCCTTCCCTCTCTTCCATCATTCCCTCTCACTGATCTGGACAGCTTTCTCGTTTTCCTTTCTTCCCACAAATTTTACCTCCATTATATTTCATGACCCAATTTCCTTTCGATCTCTTGCCTGTTTTTTCTCATTATTTGTTGTTATTATTATTATTATTATTATTATTATTATTATTGTGGTTTTTTTCTTGTTTCGTTTTAATACATTTTGTTTTACATGCTTCTTTACCATCTTCCTACTCATATAATATAATATTAATGTTGATGCTCTTTCTGTCTGGCTATATGAGCTAGTTATTTCAGCTAAGGGGGGTCACCGGCTTTTTTCCTCTCTTTCTCTGGCTTGTATCCATTCAGCTCTATTCAGCCTACAGGTTCAAGACGTTTACCCCCATCCAGGTGTCAATATTTTCCTGGCGAGCGGTAGCAAGCCAGCATATACTGTATATATATATATATATGTTTGTTTTGACAGCAAACTAAATTTGTACATTTTTCGATAGAAAAATTTCTCCGGCGAAGCCGGATTTCCCCATACAATGCTGGTTCGCTATCGCTCGCCAGGAATAAATTGACACCTGGATGGTGATAAACGTCTTAAAACAGTTGGCTGAATAGAGCCGAATGGATACAAGCCAACTCAAAAGATAAATAGAAAAGGAGAGAACAATAGCAATTGACCCTCCTTAAGCTAATATTGGCTTGGTTTGTGATGTGTTGTGCTGTGATGAGTATTGACGTGTTGTCTTCGGTTAGGTTAAATATTATTTACTGCCAAGTGAAGTAAGCTTTAGTTAGATGAGACACACGTAGTTTGTTAGGTGAAAGGTAAGCTAAAGCAAATTAACCTCACGTATTCAATCCACCTACATTTTCTTTACTTCCAGACAGATGCGTTTTCTTTACTTCCAGACAAATAAGTTTTCTTTACTTCCAGACAAACATGTTTTCTTTACTTCCAGACAGATACGTTTTCTTTACTTCCAGATAGATACGTTTTCTTTACTTCCAGACAGATACGTTTTCTTTACTTCCAGACAAATACGTTTTCTTTACTTCCAGACAGATACGTTTTCTTTACTTCCAGACAGATACGTTTTCTTTACTTCCAGACAGATACGTTTTCTTTACTTCCAGACAGAGCAGTGTGTTGACATTGACATTCCTGCAGCCCCTCTCCCAACAAGATCACCAAGCTGGTTGGTCTGACCCTTAAGGGGAGATGGGCCGGGTTTTTGGTCTATTAAATCATGTATTCCTATATTTCTTAGTTTCCTCGCTAATCCTCCATCAGGCTTAGAAAAACACCCTCTAGACCCCCCTTCAAGATCAATTTGTATATTGTTCGGTAGAAAAATGTCCCGGCCGAAGGCCGATTCCTCTGAAATTTCAGGATCGCTATCGCTTGCCAGGAATAAAATCGACACCTAAATGGCACGAAAGGTCTTAAAATTGACAGAAATATGGCGAAAGTTCTTAAGATCGCCAAACTAATGGGTCGAAAGTTTTAATATATCAAAGGCAATGGGGCTAAACATGAGGGAGAAAGGGGTTCAGAAAAAAATCCCTCGTGGAAATCTCTCCTCAACTCTATCTATCCAAGGGAGGGCTTTTCCAACACTCACGTTTCGCCCTATTAACTTAATTATTTGAAAGTATTTCGATCCATTATTTCAGTGATAATTAAACTATTTGTACCATCCACGTGTCATTTAGTTGTGTCGAGCGACAGTGAGAATGAAATTTTGAAGAAACTGGCCATTGGCCGGGACATATTTTTTACTGCCAAAAGTGTATTGCGTATGTTCTTTTTCTTTTTCTTTTTTTGTTTTACCTTGAACGGGGCCAAATAAACAAACTGTAAAACTACAACAAAAACCCAGATTGCTCGAAGGAATGCATGAACAAATAGCAATACAAAAAATACTTAATGGAACAATGATAAAAAATCACTATTACTTTCCAAAGTGTATTATTAGTATATGGACCTAGCCAATTGTAAAGAGAGGCTAATGACATCATAGTCACCAATATGGTGGAGTTGGGTCGATCTCTGTTAGCATGGGGTCTGTAGAGTGAATGTATTGTAGAGACACAGAGAAGGAAAATGCGCGCGTGTTGGGAATTTTGAAATATGTGTCGGTGGTGCTTTCTCTCCCAAGGCAGCAGTCAGGCTTAGGGAGGGTTAGGACGCTGACAGGAGAGGGATTTAGTCGCTAGGAAAATTTGGAAAGAAAGTTTATTGTTGTTGAGATGATGATGATTATGATGATGATGATTCTTAGTATTGTTATAAATATCATTATGATATATATTGGCATTATATTGTCAATTTAACTGATGGTGGTTTAGGCTATTAATAATAACAATTATTAGCATTATAAATTTTGTATTATTTTATTATTATTATTATCATTATCATTATTATTTGTAATACAAATATTTTTATTATTTTCTGCACAGCAAAAGAAATAATGAAGCACAAATATAAAACAAGGAGCAATATCAATATGGGTCGTTACTAAGATAATTGTACTAAATCTATCTAACTTTTATAAGACTGGACTCTCTCTCTCTCTCTCTCTCTCTCTCTCTCTCTCTCTCTCTCTCTCTCTCTCTCTCTAAGCCACAAATCTCACACTCCCTCTGTCTTTTTAAGCTACATCTCCCCCCACCCACCTCCCCTTTTCTCTCTAAGTCATATTTCTCTCTCTCTCTCTCTCTCAGACATGTCACAACACTGTCGTTTTGAGCCACATCTCTCTCTCTCTCACTCACTCACTCACTCACTCTCTCACTGCCCTGGTGTGATCTTGGGATCAAACTATAAGAAGAGTGTTGTTGAGTTAAGCCGGGTGCTGTAGGAATTTCATTAAACTGTTTTGTCTGGAGGTGAGAGTGTTGCAAGAACTTACCAGGAATAGTTATCGCAAGAGCCAGTAAAGATAATAATATTAACACCTTCAGCACGATGACGTCTTTTTACTTTTGATTTTAGCTAAAATTAGACGAATTCATGCAGTTTGAGAAGGACCTGTGTTATTCAGAGGGTTTATTGAGATCGTATTTACCCCTTTGGATTCTGGAGTTGGCTTATAAGCTAATGGAAATCGTCTACGTGCACCCAAATTATGATAAAGTTTACGTCATCGTGGTGAAGGGGTTAAATAAAAATATATGTATCTGCCTGTCTATTATCCGATACTTTGATCCCTCATGTGTGGACACTAATGGATCGCCTAAATAACTTAATACAAATTAATGTATGTGGAACAAATTAAATATACACACTAACAACAATATATATATATATAATTAATAAACACAAATAAATACACATAAAGAATATATATATGAAGGAAAATCCACAAGGAAAGAAGAAAAACACGGAGTCCCAAGCGCTTTCGTGTATTAATACATCTTCAGGGGAGGTCAGACAGAGAGTGCATCTGTTGGTTCACGTGTTGCTGTGACTTTATTTCATATATATATATATATATATATATATATTATGCAAAGTTATAATTTCACGTGCTTTATAGCGATTCCGCTTTTTCCACCTTAGGAAAAAATGGGGAATCTTAACACTCTCACTGGAGCGTAACTAGCTTCAAGGTTATAAATCATGCCACAATAATAATCAATAACACAGAATACACAATTTAGTTTCACACGTTATATTCCTTAAGTGGCTAGGGTACAAATCAGATATTAGTTTAAATGTGAAAACCCTTCTATGGTAAAGGATCACTTCAATGAACATTAACATAAATCATAAAATAATAATAATCCTAGGATAACTGATGACCTAGGGGAACTAGGTAGTGAACTAGGTTTGTCTCAAGGAAGAGCTAGTCGGCTGTTAAATCAAACCATGTGTCAAGATTTTAAGGGGATAATGGCTAGCCCCTACGGATTCTTGAACTGAACTGTATAGTTTACTAGTTAAGTGTGTTCACCCTAGGACGTGTTCCCTATAGACGCACTTGACTATATACCCAAGTCAGTTTTGCCTAACTCTCTCTGGTTCAGTTGAGATCCTATCCACTTTTCTGTTGGGGTTAAGTGGCTGACTTCTCAAGGCAGCAGGAACCTGGTGGAAGGATTTTTTTTTTATTTATCCTGAGCTTATTCTTTGCACTAAAGATATGAGAGTTATTTCCCCGGAATGGCTTGGATGTTCTTTATTTATTATTTATCACTTTAGGCTTGGAGATGGTCTGCTGGGGTAATGAAAAAAGGATTCCTGATGATGGGCCAAGTAGAGAATTTTCATATTGTATGCAGGTAACTTTATAGTTTAGATGATCTTTAGTTTCTACTTGTTTTATCACTTAGCTGCCATGATTAAGTTTGCTCTGCGTATAAGACACAGGGTGATATTGAAGTTCTTGGTGGTGCATTTCCATAAACGTTTCCTCAGAATAGCTAAGTTCCGGCTGGGGGTAGAGTATGTCCTGGTGGGGGTAGGTTGGGTCGTGGTAGGGAGTTAAGGACGCGTTCATTGTCCTGAAAAGGGGAAGTGACGCGTTTTCTCTTACAGGTAGGGGGTTTGATCCGTTTTCCCTGACTTGACCTGGTTTAACCCTCCTGGCCCGGGCAGGCTCTCAAAATGACAGTGTGGGCTACCCGGGCGATCTGGCCGAAAAACGTCTAGGACTAGGCTACCATATTTTTGTTTAGTTTAACTGCTAGAAATTTTCCACGCATCTATAAATGTAGTGCGGTTTCCAATCTGTAGACTGGCGTTGAGTAGAGCTCTCTATGTCAACTGGTTCAGTTGTGATGACGATTTCAGTGGAGAGCACTTGCAGGCGATGTTAGCAATATGACGATCTTTTCACTTCTGAAACAACGACATACAGACGTACAATAACAAATGAGTCTTCTCCTTCTTGTTTTCGGAGGTGCGGTGACGTAACGATCGGCTTTGTTTACATGCGTCGGACGCACGGCGTTCAGACCAAGCTGAATAGGCTTTCAAGCTTACAGATTTTAAAATGACACCCGGGCTCCTGCCCTTAGTTCGTGGTGTCATTTTAAAATGACAACCGGGCCAGGAGGGTTAAGCGGTGTCTGTGATGGTAGGGATTTCATGGTCTTTAGTCTGCTGGAGATACTGGCGATACGGCACTGGTTGAGTTTCCTTTTGTCTGGATACGGGAGCAGGCTCTTGGTGGCGTTTGGTTCTTGTTGTTCAGGCCCCGGTATTTCACCATAAATATATATATATATATATATATAATTATATATAAACACATCCATAAATATATACATAAAGATAAATAGTTAGATGAATAGGTAGATCTACATGAATAAATAAATACACAACAACATTAGTGCACTGACCTGTTCAATAAAACAAGTGAGAGAGATGGTTGAGCCGTCCTGAACATGGTGCTCTCCGCTGCCCGGTATGACGGCGCGTGGCTCCACTACCTCCAAACTCACCACCTGGGACACCACACCGCCTCCGGTAGAAATCTGCAGGGGGAAGAAAGGGGGGAGGCATTATATCTTTTGATCTGCCTTATTGACCTGCATTATTGATCAGCAGGGGAAAAAGAGGGGAAGCGTTATGTTACTTGCTTTATGTATAGTTAGTTAGTTAATATAATCCTTTAGAGGTTATCAACCCTTCTGGATTATTAAGCCAGCACACTGTAAGTTAAAAATAGCGTCAAGACTGAAGCCCCTTTTCGAGAACTTCAGTCCCTTGTTTATGTATAGAAAATTACAGCTCAGTATCTGAAAAAATATGGCTGCAGATCAATTATGTCTTATCCACAGTTGATCTCTGAGAACAATAACAACAGGCAAAAGGAGAGGAAGGTGGAGATGGGAAGTAGCGGAAGAAGGAGAGGAAGAAAGAAAGAGAAGGTGAGAGGTAGACAAGATAAAAGGACAGGATGGGAAGAAGAAAGAGGAAGTAGTAATTAGTGGAAGAAGGAAAAGAAGAAAGGAAGAGAGGGAAGGAAGGAAGATGTGGTAAAAAGTGGAAGAATAAACAATTTAGCTCACCAAAAGATGCACTATATAGTGTCTTCCCATACCACCCTATAAATGCACCAAGGCACGATTCGCGCCTTTCGAAAACATTCAAAACTACAATTGTTTGCATAAATCACCCAAGGACGCCAATCGCACCTAACTCCAGCAGTGAGAAGCTGGAGAAACAAGGAATTATGTGATAGAACTTGCAACACTGTAAGCCAAAAAAACAGTGTGACTGTGAAGTCTTCAAACAAAATATTTCCTCAGTCATTTGTTTGCCTCAGACCAGACAGGTCGCTTTGCTCGAACCATATAATTTTTGGGAGTGTTGCTGCTACGTACTGTACAATTTGTGTCTATATGTGATTGAAATAAATTTATATAGTATTGGAAATTACATAAAATTGCTCGGATACTGTTACCATATATGTGGTTCAGAAATAATTGTCCCTGATACTACCCACGGTAAGCTATCATATTTTAAACCGTTCTAAATGTCAATGGTATGTACGGACATGAACATATTTGTATAAAATCAAGTTTTAGTGGTAGAGACTTGGTTCCTCTTTCATATGCTTCCTTATTAATTGCCATAAGTCTGGAACTATATTTCATAGCCGCATAGTTTAACAGGTAGGTTAAATGCACTCAGGTGGACCGAATATTACCATGATTACTCTTCACATGATGGGGATGAAAATATTCATATAAAGTCAAATATTTATAGGGCATGAATTTTGATGATACCAATGGAAAGAACATCAAAAACCTAAGTAGTGTACCATTAAAAGATCTTTGATGTTAATGAAATTGTCCTTGAAATCATCCGTTCAATTACGCACAGACGGAATTTGTTTTTTGGTATACATGTTCACGATGATAATTCGAGGTTTTGATATTTTTTCTACCTGAATATTATAAAATACCCTTGCTTAGTTTTATAAATGTATAATACAGTGTATAAAAAGTCATCTTTATGGTCTAAAACCGACCGAGATTTAATATTATCGGTCTGACGGCCGTATTTTTTAAGCGATAAACGATCATTTATAATATATATATAAACATAGATTACAATAGATCCGGACTTGACACGAAAATGGAACTTTGCAGTAAGGGTCCCAAAATCAGAGAACGAACCCCCGAGTTCGAACTTCGAAACCGTAAAAATATCAAATTTTCGCGGTTTTGAGGTTCGAACTTGGGGGTTCGTTTTCCGAGTTTGGGTCCCTTACTGCAAAGTTAAATGTTTGTGTCAAGTCCAGATCTACTGTAGTCTATGATATAAAAAATCCAATATTGATGATAAAATATTTCTCAATGAATCATCGAGCAAAACATACATAATATTTGTGAATTCATAATTTAAACATATACAGTTATTTAGTAAATCTCCGAAAGATCTTGAGTTTTAATGCAGACAATCACCATTTTATTTGGGAAACTTTCATAATATTAATTTTTCAAAATATTCATTAGAGGTTTCATAATTTTTCTTTCAGTATTATTGTAGTATTGCTTTCCCTCCATTTTCTGATGCACAGTAAAGTACGGTTAAGGCGATTATTGTGGGTGAAAAAGATAATATTAATAAACATGCTTGGTGGCGTACCAAAAGGGTTCTGCCAGGATAGACGATTGATTAAATGAGAAAGAAAAAACCAACAGCAATTAACTTCCATAAATAATGCCCAGATTCTGAGAGGATTAAATAGAAATAAAAATAATATAATAATAGATATAATAAGAATAGAACAAATTATTATAAAATAAGTAGGGTAAAAGGAAGGAAAGATAGAGCGAGCAAAAAAGCGAGGAAGGGAGGAAGTGAAGCATAAAGAATGAAAGAGGAAAGGAAGAGATGGAAAGTGATCAAAGAAAGAAGGAGGGAAGGAAGGAAGTGAAGTATAAAGAGTGAAGGAGGAAGAGGGAGCCAGCCAAGACAAAGGGAGAGGAAGGGAGGAAGGGAGGAGTTAAGAGACCAGATAATTAAGAAAGAGGAGAAAACTAGTGCTTTGTCTTTCTCTCTCACTGGCTCTCCCCCTCGCTCGCTCAATTACACACACACACATACGTTCGTTCGCTCTCTCGTTCGCTCTCTCTCTCTCTCAACATAAGTACAGTTTTCCGCACACATTCTATTCTGTTGGGGTCGTGATTTGGCAACGCTGCACTCACTTCCCCGTGCTCCACCTCCTTCCCTTCCACTATTGGTAGGAGGTGGAGTGAGGGACGGGGGTTGGGGAGGTGGGTGCGGCGCTGTCAAGTAACGATTTACTGGGATAGTTGAAAAATGGAATATGTGCGGCAAACTGTACATAGCATAGTAGTTTTGTCAAAGTGAAAGCCTACACAAACATGGAACAAGATTCGCTATCTCTAGACTAACTTACGGTAAGAGTAAAGTAAATTTAATTTTCTGTATTTCATATTTTTTTCGAAATACGTACTCATTTGCATTTTGCTTATTTTGTTTTTGTAGTTACATTGTCATGAATATCAATATGACAACAAAGATTATTCCATAAAGCTGACAATGTGTACAGGAAAGCTCTCTGGTAGTGTGAGGTAGGCCTATGTGGATGAGGGACAACCAAAGTTTCACCCTTGGATGTAAAATACTTAACAATGACAGCATTGATTTTAATGACTGCGCTACAGTTTTACAATAAGTTCAAGAATAGTTAGCTTTCATTATCTCACATACAATTTTAGTTGGTGTGCCTCGAGTATTTGAACACAAGGGACACCAGACAATATGACAAAGGCTTCAGTCGTCCAGATGGAGGCATTTTAGGGCTAGTGTCCACTGTACACAACATGGCTACTAACTCACATGCAACTTGTAGAACATAAGGCATACATCGCTATAGGTAGCACCAACGAACTTGACAATAATCTTGATCCCTGATCTTTCTGTAACTCAAAAGGGCCTATATCAAACTGGCTGTAAATATCCACACCTATTTCCTGGTGGACTCTTCCCAACTGATAGAAACATCAGCCTGATTGCTTTCATTAATTTCGAGTTATAAGTTAAGGGGTCCAGATTATTGTCAAGTTCGCTGGCACTATACCTATAACAATGAGAGGGTTAACTCACATGACACTTGGAGGCCTTGATGGTTCTTTATAGCTATCGTCCACTAAATACAACATGACTATCAACATAGATGACACTCGCAGAACACTAGCACTAGAAGGGTTTACTCACATGACACTCATAGAATGTAGGGTATACGTCTCTAGCACTAGGAAGGTTAACTCAGATGGCACTCATTGAACTAAAGGGGAAGTTTTTAGTTTGCTCCCTAGACTTTTATCAACTTATACAAAAAATCTCCCAAGATACCCCTTCGATGTATACTTGTAAATCTCCCAAGATACCCCTTCGATGTATACTTGTAAATCTCCCAAGATACCCCTTCGATGTATACTTGTAAATCTCCCAAGATACCCCTTCGATGTATACTTGTAAATCTCCCAATACCCCTTCGATGTATACTTGTAAATCTCCCAAGATACCCCTTCGATGTATACTTGTAAATCTCCCAAGATACCCCTTCGATGTATACTTGTAAATCTCCCAAGATACCCCTTCGATGTATACTTGTACATTTTACGGTAGAAACATTCGGCCGGGTCTTCCTAAATTACAGGCTCGCTATCGCTCGCCAGGATAAAATCGACACCGAAATGGCACCAAAGTTCTTAAAATTTACATAAATTGGGCGAAATGTCTTAAAATCGCCAAACAAACGGGGCGAACGTCATAAAATATCAAAACTAATGGGGCTAAACATGAGGGAGAATAGGGTCCAAAAAGAAAAACCCTTAACTCACATGACACTCATAGAGGCCTTGGTCGTCCAGTTGGAGGTACTTTATAGCCAGCGTCCATTGGGTGCTGCCGTCCTGGTGGTGGACCTGGAACCTCCCCTCCTTGGTGTACGTCAGGGACCCAGACGTCAGGATGTGGAAGTCACGACGTCGCACCCACGATACCTGGTGATGAACGAGTGATAGTTAATGTATATGGAAGTGTGGTATATAGAGAGATACATACAGTTGAGGTTTATGTAGAATTATATACATGTAGCGTACGCTGTGTAAATACATAGCATTGAAGGGACGACGTTGCACCCACGATACTTGGTGATGAACGAGTGATAGCCAATAAATATGTTAGTGAGGTACACTCGGTCAAAAAAGTATCTGCACCCCTACGCTGATTATCTGGTGTTTACAGCTCGGTAATATAGGCCGTAGGTCGTAGGTAGTATGCGTAGGTAGTAGTATAGATAGATGTAGCTGCAGGTAGAGATGCCAACCCTACCGAGCTGTACACACCAAATAATCAGCGTAAGGGTGCAGATACTTTTTTTGACCGAGTGTACATAGAGATATATTTAGTTCATTAAAATAGGAATCCAGAGGCTATCAATCTGTCTGGATTATTAAGCCAACACACTGTAATTCAAGAATAGCGTCAGGACTGGAGCGCCTTTTCGAGAACTCCAGTGCCTTAAGAGAGATACATAGAGTTGAGTTATATATATAATTATATTCTGTACAAGTAGAGGTGTGTAGATACATAATATTGTAGAAACGACATCCTACCCACGATACCTGGAGATGGAGGAGTGATGGACAATATATAAGTTAGCGATGTACAATTGAGGTACAATCGGGCTAATAATGTAGGAGTGGTGTCTCGGCACCAATTATGTTTTGATCAATAATTTGTATCAGCAATATTTACACATGATTTCTTCTATTTGAGTGAGATATACAAACATGTTACTACACTTACCCACCCCCTTCAACATCTGACAGACATTAATATAGCACAGAATGAGCCAAACGTAATGACAGCTGAGACATGATATTAGCGCCACCGTACATTGAATTGAGTTATATGTATAATTATTTATACTTAGAATTTTGCATATACAGTATATATACTGTATACAAATGTAGTTCCGACTTCACACCAACGACTACTATTTAAGTGAAGGTAATAATTTGAAAGTAGGAATACAAACATGGGTGATTGTGTGTGTGTATGCCCAGACAGAGGATACACTTGAAATAAAGAAAGAGGAGTTCTGGATGAATGTGGAGGCGTGCCTGGAGAAGTTTGACAAGAACGAAATAATATTTTTGATTGGGGATATGAATGGTAAGGTGGGTGATAGGAAAGTTGAGGGAGTGGTGGGAGGGTGGGGGGTACCATCAGAGGTGAATGGGAATGGTAGTGCACTTGTGGACGTATGTGTGGGGAGGAGGCTGTGGATAGCCAACACCTTCCGGCACAGAATGATCCACAGGTACACGTGGAAACGGATGTTGACGATGAAGGATAAGACAGTGGTGGAACGAAAGTCATTGATTGATTATGTATGAGTGGATGAACGAATGAAGAAATCTGTGATGGATGCTAGGGTGTATTGGGGTATTGGAGGGGGTCTGTCTGATCATTATGTAGTAGTAGCTAAGGTTAGGATACAAAAGAAGTGGGTGAGGAGAGCTGGAGGGAGGCGAGAGGAGGGTGGAATGGTGAGGGTGGAGAGGTTGCAGGAGAGGGTCAGGGAGGAGTACAGGAGAGCAGTGGAAAGACGACTAGGTGGGTTCGACCTGGAAGTTATGGAGGAAGTGGAGGAGATGAGCAAGGTGTTTAAGGATGAGATCTGTGCAGCATGTGAGGAGGTGTGTGGAGTGAGGAGAAGAGGGAGGGGAGTGAAAGGTACTGCATGGTGGACAGAAGAGGTAAGAATAGCTGTGGAAGAAAAGCAGAAAGCATATAGAGAGTGGTTGGGTAGTAGAGGGAATGAAGATTTCGAGAGACAGAAACGAGCGAGGTACATGGAGAGTAAGAGGGTGGTGAAGAGAGTAGTGAAGGAAAGTAAGAGAAGAGTAGATGAGGAATTTGGAAGGAATCTGAGTGTAAAATGGAGGGAGAGTAAGAAACTGTTCTGGAAAGAAGTCAAGAAAGTTAGGGAAGGTAGCAAGGGAAACAGTAAGGGTGTGAAAGATAAGAATGGGAGAATGCTAGCCGAGAAGCAAGAGAGAGTCAACAGATGGAGGGAGTACTTCAATGAGTTGCTAAATGTAAGGAATGAAGAGCCAGCAAACATAGCTGGATATGGTATGGGAGGGAGAAAAAAAGAAGTAGTGGAGGAGGAGGTGGGGATCAGGAGGTCAGAAGTGTGGGAAGCCATGAAAAGAGTGAAGTTGGGGAGAGCACCAGGAACAGATGGAGTGTGTGGGGACATGTTGAGGTATGGTGGTGAGATAGTAATTGAATGGGTATGGAAAATGTGCAAACTAGCATGGGAGAAGGGGAGTGCACCCGATGACTGGAAGACTGGCATAATAGTTCCCCTATATAAGGGCAAAGGGGAAAGAGGAGTGTGTGGTAACCACCGAGGAATATGTCTTCTAAGCATAGTAGGGAAGGTATACAGTAGGGTAGTGATTGAGAGAGTGAGAGTGAGAACGGAGAAATGGATAGGCGACGAGCAGGGAGGTTTTAGGAAGGGAAGAGGATGTGTAGATCAGATTTTTACCCTGAATTGTGTTGTGGAGAAATATCTGGAGAAGAAACAAAAGGTGTATGTTGCCTTTATGGACTTGGAGAAGGCCTATGACAGAGTAGATAGAGAAGGTTTGTGGAAAGTACTTAGAATATACGGAGTAGATGGCAAGTTGCTGAAAGCAGTGAAGAGCATGTATGAGGGTGCAAAGGCGGCAGTACGTGTGGAGAGTGAGCAGAGCGAGTTCTTTGACCTGAATGTTGGTTTGAAACGGGGGGGGTGTGATGTCCCCGTGGTTGTTTACTGTATATATGGTTGGAGCCATGAAAGAAATACTATCAAGAGCAGTGGATGTTGGTGTATCGCTGAAAAGGGAAGGAATTGAGTGGAAGCTACCAATACTGCTGTTTGTGGATGATACAGTTCTGATGAGTGATAAAGAATGGGAGTTGCAGGGTCTGGTAAATGAGTTTGGAACAGTGTGCGAAAAACGGAATTTGAAGGTAAATGCGGCGGGGAAGAGCAAGGTTATGGTCTTCGAAAGGGGTGAAGTCACAGATTGTGAGGTGAAGCTGAACGGTCAGGCTATGGAGATCGTCAACTCTTTTAAGTATCTGGGCAGTGTGCTGAGTAAGGATGGTACTATGGATGAAGAAGTGCAGGAGAGGGTACAAAAGGGGAAGAGGGTTGTAGGAATGCTGAAAGCAGTAACAAGAAATAGGGTGGTCAGTATTGAAGTGAAGAAGTCCTTGCATGACAGTGTGGTAATCCCGACACTGACTTACCGAAGCGAAGCATGGACGTTGGTTGAGAGACTCAGACCAAGAGTGAGAGCAATGGAAATGAATTACTTAAGAAGTGCGTGCGGAGTTACATGGAGGGATAGACAGACTAATGAGGAAGTAAGAAGGAGGTGTGGTGTGGAGGTAGATGTGCTGGAAAGTGTGAAAAGGAACAACTTGAGATGGTTCGGCTATATGGAACGTATGGAAAGTGAGAGAATGACTAAGAGGGTGTACGAGAGCGAGGTGGAGGGACAGAGAGGGAGAGGTAGACCGAATGAGAGGTGGAAGGATGGGGTGAGGAAGTACATGAACGAAAGCGGTGCTGGTTGGGGGGAGGGGCGTCGACTGACTGGGGACAGAGGTGCATGGGGGCGGTTCGTTCGTGGCCACCCCTTCGGGGATCACGGCGTCAGGCAATAGATAGATAGATAGAATAATTTGTGAATATATTAAATAGGTATATAATACAATTTATATACATATATTTACCAGTACGAAAAGTAGAGACAAAGAGGTCACAAAACTGTTGTCCTATTTCAAGACATCATTAGGGGCATAAAACGAAAAGCTTGGGAGATCCTTATATAAATTTCCCTTGGGTCATTACATGCTGGTTTGCTACCATGTCAACTATCAAAGCATTAATAATAAGTACCAAAAGTATCAAAACTGTATTGATACTGTTGATATATTTTACTGATACTTTTGCAGAGAAGATATCCCGCCCTACACAAAAGCTATGGAGATCTCAAAGCTTCATAACAAACCTCGACAATAGTCGGATAATACGGTCTCATTTGGAGGCATTTGGCTGTTGATCTCGTGTCCTCATCGTAATGGAAATGAGCGACAATTCCAGCTCGCAAATTAATGAGCAGCCTACTATAGCACGGGGCCCCCCCCCCCCCTCTCTCTCTCTCTCTCTCTCTCTCTCTCAAAACTGTGTGCTACTCTGTTCTTCCACTTTCCTATATTTTGCTGACAACCTTGCAAATCTCTCTCTTTCTCAAAACTGTGCTATTCTGTTCTTCCACTTTCCTATATTTTTCTGACAACCTGGCAAATCTCTCTCTCTCTGACTTTTAATCTTGCTATTGTCTCTTCCGATTGCTGTCTACGTCTCTCTCTCTCTCTTTCTCTCTCTCTCTCTCTGACTGTGTTCATCTTGCTATTGTCTCTTTCATTTATTGTTTTTTTTGTTTTTTTTGTTTTTTTTTCTATATTCCAACTTACTTCCTCTCGGGCATAGGCTGAGAGCCTTAACATTCACCGCTTTACAATGAACAGTGAAGCCCGTGAGGTCTTGTTCCAGTCTAGGGAGTGAGACATGTGAAGCACGTAGAGTACAACGAGCACCTGCCATCTTGCCTTCACATGAGGCACGGTGCTCACTCATGGCCCGAAACGACCCCATCTCTGAAGCCACCTCATTCCCGTGCTTCACTGTCTCAACCCCTACACTCGGACTGTCACACTTACACACACACAACGCCACCTGTTGAGCAGATAACTCACCAGGCATTGCACCCCTATAGCATATTTTGAATATGGGAATATTCATACAGTGCTATTTAATCAGGGAACAATGAGGGTATTTTATTGACGTTTCGGTGGGCTTGTGGTAATGCACTGATACCAGGTACAGCACAAATTCCATCCCAATAATATCTTCCCATTGATACATCGGGATTTGAACCCGGGACCTTTGGATTACCAGGCCAGTGGCAAGACCACTCCACCACACCTCCCCTCTATGTCTCTCTTTCTCTCTCTCGTATGTGTTTTATCTATATTTATCTCTGTCTATATCTCCTTTTATGTGTGTCTGTGCGTCTTTTTGTTTATCTCGCTCTGTATCTTTTGGTTTGTTTACGTCTGTCTGTGTCTCTGTGAATGTCGTTTTCTGCGTGTCATTTTCTGTGTAGGTCGTTTTCTGTGCGCCTGTGTTTTGCGAGGGGAAGGAAAACGGATTACGGAGGAAGGGGAGATACACGAAATGAGGATATTAAAATGTAATACTTGCAAAACAAACGAACCAAAACAGGAAACACAGAAGAACTTATCAAAATTACGATGTGGAAATAACCCTTTAGCAAAATATATATATATGAAATATAAAAACACAAAACCAACACATAGAATGATCATCACTATATGAGTAAGTGAATTTGTGTCCCAAACAAATTAGTCGCACATATATTTACGTATTCTCGTCATAATCAAGGAATTAGTCAATTTGGGAAGTTCGGGGCGTTCTGGTAAATTCTGTATGAAATAAATGGAGAAAGAGAAGAGGATGGAGGCAGGGGAGAAATGGAGGAAGAGAAGAGGATGGAGGAAGGGGAGAAATGGAGGAAGAGAAGAGGATGGAGGAAGGGGAGAAATGGAGGAAGAGAAGAGGATGGAGGAAGGGGAGAAATGGAAGGAATACGAGAAATGAAGGAAGAGAATAATGGAGACAGAGAGAGAGAAATGGAGGAAGAAGAGAATATGGAGGAAAAGAGAAATGGAAGAAGAGGAGAGGGTGGAGAAAAAGAGAGAAATGGAAGAAGAGAATATTTAGGAAAAAGAGAGAAATGAAGGAAGAGGAGAGAATGGAGGAAAAGAGAAAAATGAAGGAATAGGAGAGAATGGAGGAAAAGAGAGAAATGAAGGAAGATAATAATGGAGGCAAAGATAGGACTGGAGGAAGAGGAGATAATGGAGGAAAAGAGAGAAATGAAGGAAGATAATAATGGTGGCAAAGATAGAACTGGAGGAAAAGAGAGAAATGAAGGAAGATACTAATGGAGGCAAAGAAAGAACTGGAGGAAGAGGAGAGAATGGGGGAAGAGAGAGAAGAGAATAGAAGAAAAGAGAAATGGAGGAAGAGTAAAGGATGAAGGAAAAGAGATACACGGAGGAAGAGGAGAGGATGGAGGAAGAGGAGAGGATGCAGGAAGAGGAGAGGATGGAGGAAGAGGAGAGGATGCAGGAAGAGGAGAGGATGCAGGAAGAGGAGAGGATGCAGGAAGAGGAGAGGATGCAGGAAGAGGATAAGGATAAGGATGCAGGAAGAGGAGAGGATGCAGGAAGAGGAGAGGATGCAGGAAGAGGAGAGGATGGAGGAAGAGGAGAGGATGCAGGAAGAGGAGAGGATGGAGGAAGAGGAGAGGATGCAGGAAGAGGAGAGGATGCAGGAAGAGGATAGGATGCAGGAAGAGGAGAGGATGGAGGAAGAGGAGAGGAGGAAAAGGAGAGGATGGAGGAAGAAAGAGGATGGAGGAAGAGGAGAGGATGCAGGAAGAGAGGAGAGGATGGAAGAGGAGAGGATGGAGGAAGAGGAGAGGATGGAGGAAGAGGAGAGGATGCAGGAAGAGGAGAGGATGGAGGAAGAGGAGAGGATGCAGGAAGAGGAGAGGATGCAGGAAGAGGAGAGGATGCAGGAAGAGGAGAGGATGCAGGAAGAGGAGAGGATGGAGGAAGAGGAGAGGATGCAGGAAGAGGAGAGGATGCAGGAAGAGGAGAGGATGGAGGAAGAGGAGAGGATGCAGGAAGAGGAGAGGATGGAGGAAGAGGAGAGGATGCAGGAAGAGGAGAGGATGCAGGAAGAGGAGAGGATGGAGGAAGAGGAGAGGATGCAGGAAGAGGAGAGGATGGAGGAAGAGGAGAGGATGGAGGAAGAGGAGAGGATGCAGGAAGAGGAGAGAGCAGGAGGAAGAGGAGAGGATGCAGGAAGAGGAGAGGATGCAGGAAGAGGAGAGGATGCAGGAAGAGGAGAGGATGGAGGAAGAGGAGAGGATGCAGGAAGAGGAGAGGATGCAGGAAGAGGAGAGGATGGAGGAAGAGGAGAGGATGCAGGAAGAGGAGAGGATGGAGGAAGAGGAGAGGATGGAGGAGGAGGAGAGGATGCAGGAAGAGGAGAGGATGCAGGAAGAGGAGAGGATGCAGGAAGAGGAGAGGATGGAGGAAGAGGAGAGGATGCAGGAAGAGGAGAGGATGGAGGAAGAGGAGAGGATGGAGGAAGAGGAGAGGATGGAGGAAGAGGAGAGGATGCAGGAAGAGGAGAGGATGCAGGAAGAGGAGAGGATGCAGGAAGAGGATAGGATGCAGGAAGAGGAGAGGATGCAGGAAGAGGATAGGATGCAGGAAGAGGAGAGGATGGAGGAAGAGGAGAGGATGGAGGAAGAGGAGAGGATGCAGGAAGAGGAGAGGATGCAGGAAGAGGAGAGGATGGAGGAAGAGGAGAGGATGGAGGAAGAGGAGAGGATGCAGGAAGAGGAGGATGCAGGAAGAGGAGAGGATGGAGGAAGAGGAGAGGATGCAGGAAGAGGAGAGGATGGAGGAAGAGGAGAGGATGGAGGAAGAGGAGAGGATGGAGGAAGAGGAGAGGATGGAGGAAGAGGAGAGGATGGAGGAAGAGGAGAGGATGCAGGAAGAGGAGAGGATGGAGGAAGAGGAGATGGAGGAAGAGGAGAGGAGGGAAGAGGAGAGCATGGAGGAACAGCAGCGGATGGAGGAAGAGGAGAGGATCGAGGAAGAGGACAGGATGGAGAAAGTGGAGAGGATGGAGGAAGAGGAGAGGATGGAGGAAGAGGAGAGGATGCAGGAAGAGGAGAGGATGCAGGAAGAGGAGAGGATGGAGGAAGAGGAGAGGATGGAGGAAGAGGAGAGGATGCAGGAAGAGGAGAGGATGCAGGAAGAGGATAGGATGCAGGAAGAGGAGAGGATGCAGGAAGAGGAGAGGATGCAGGAAGAGATAAATGGAGGGAGAGAATAATGGAGACAAAGAGATAAATGGAGGGAGAGGAGTGGGTGGAGTAATAGAGAGAAACGGAGGAAAAGGAGAGGATGGAGGAAAAGAGAGAAATGGGGAAGAGGAGAATATGGAGGGATGAAGAGAAATGAAGGAGAAAGAGTGAACACAGACATGAAGGAAAAATAAAAATAAAGAAAGGAAGCAGTGCAATCAAAGAAAGGAAGTAGTGCAATCAAAGCTTATAAAATGAATAATAAAGCAGACATGAAGAGCTATTTGTAGAGTGTAAGGTAAGCACACAATAGTATGATTATATATGTGTAGAGTGTAAGGTAAGAACACAATAGTATGATTATATATGTGTAGAGTGTAAGGTAAGAATACAATAGTATGATTATATATGTGTAGAGTGTAAGGTAAGAACACAATAGTATGATTATATATGTGTAGAGTGTAAGGTAAGAACACAATAGTATGATTTATATATGTGTAGAAGTGTAAGGTAAGAACACAATAGTATGATTATATATGTGTAGAGTGTAAGGTAAGAACACAATAGTATGATTATATATGTGTAGAGTGTAAGGTAAGAACACAATAGTATGATTATATATGTGTAGAGTGTAAGGTAAGAACACAATAGTATGATTATATATGTGTAGAGTGTAAGGTAAGAACACAATAGTATGATTATATATGTGTAGAGTGTAAGGTAAGAACACAATAGTATGATTATATATGTGTAGAGTGTAAGGTAAGAACACAATAGTATGATTATATATGTGTAGAGTGTAAGGTAAGAACACAATAGTATGATTATATATGTGTAGAGTGTAAGGTAAGAACACAATAGTATGATTATATATGTGTAGAGTGTAAGGTAAGAACACAATAGTATGATTATATATGTGTAGAGTGTAAGGTAAGAACACAATAGTATTATTATATATTTAACATCAACCCCCGTATCTTATGGGAGCCCACCTCGCTTTATTTCCCTTTCTCTCCCTCTCTCTTTGGCTTGTACTCATTCGGCCCCATTCAGCCTACTGTTTTAAGACGTTTACCCCCATCTAGGTGTCAATATTTTCCTGGCGAGCGGTAGCGAGCCAGCATATATATATATTTTGTTCTGAAAGCAAGCTAGATTTATCCGGCGAAGCCGGATTTCTCCATACAATGCTGGCTCGCTATCGCTCGCCAGGAAGATATCGACACCTGAATGGGGAAAAACGTCTTAAAACAGTTGGCTGAATGGGGCCGAATGGATACAAGCCAGGGAAAGAGAGAAAAGGAGAGAATGATAAAACAAAAATCGGTGACCCCCCTTAAAACCACACTTAAAGGGGGTAGTGCTTGTTTGTTGGTATATGTATTAATTTATTAATTTATTTTGAGTTCCTCGCTAGACCCCCATCAAGCTTAAATAAACACCCCCTACACCCCTTTCAAGATAAATGTGTACATTTTTCAGTAGAAAAATGTCCCGGCCGAAGGCCGATTCCTTCTAAAATTACAAGTTCCCTATCGCTCGCCACGAAAATATTGATACCTAAATTACACGAAAGGTCCTAATATTGACAAAGAAATGGGGTGAAAGGTCTTAAAATCGCCACACTAATGGAACGAACATCTTAAAATCTCAAAACTAATATGCGAATCATGAGGGAAAAGGGGATTCAGAAAAAGCGACTACGTTCCCCTTAAGGCCTTCCCTAAAACCCTATATCGAGCGAAGATAATACAACTGAGTGCTAAGATAAAGGGCTAAGTATCCTTCAGGTTCAGAAAGGTCACTATTGTTACTGCTTATTTTGTTCATGAAGGTTTAGGGCAGCGTTTACGTGTGGTTTTGCCTAAATTGTAATATATATATATATATATATATATATATATATATATATATATATATATATATATATATGTTGTTAATAAAAGTATCTGTATATAGCTAAATAGTTTTTGTGTTCTTTTGTACATTGCCACATATTAACCCCTTCTATACCAGCGACGTCTTTTCATTTTATTCTGGCTCCTACTAATCTATTGTATTCACCTTAGGAAGGATCTTTTGCAATTAAAAGGCTTCGAACTATCTCAATCAACCCTTTTAACTACCACAGATCCTTTCTAAGCTGCATTAAATCTTCTAAATATTGCTAGAATAAAATATAACAGACGTCGCCGGTACAGAAGAGGATAAAACATTACCAAAAATGAATAATAATAATGATGCAGTTAAAATTAGAATTATATTTTCAAAATGGTGGTGCATCTTCTACCAAAATAACAGATTTTGCACCGAGTACGATATACTGTATTACTTCTCATAATACCTAAACATGTCAAATTACCACACTAATCAGTTTATTATGCTCACATAATTATACGAGAAATTACACAAGATTAAGACCCGAATAACCAAATCCCACACAAGCCTACAACGAGTGGCCGTGGTGGAGTTATGATAATTAAGGGGAGGTTTTTAGTCTGTTCCCTAGACCTCAAGTTTAATAATTACACTCTCTAGAAGATACACTCTCTTTCAAGATACATTTGTACATTTTTCGGCATAAAAATGTCCCGGCCGAAGGCCTATTTCTTTTAAATTACAGCCTCGTTATTGCTCGCCAGGAAAAAAATCGACACCTAGTTGGCACGAAAGTTCTTAAAATTTATAGGAAGGCGGCGAAAGTTCTTAAAAGCGCCAAACTAATGGGCCGAACGTCTTAAAATATCAAAACTAATAGGGCTAAACATAAGGGAGAAAGAGGACCTGACTAACCAATCACTAGCCTACAACAACGCGTGGCCGTGGTAGTGAAGTTATGATAATTAAACCATGGGCCTCCCCCTTCTGTGCTGGCGTGTAATTCCCGTAGGGTTATATCAGTTATGTCAGATATATCCCCCGGGCTGAATGGAACGGCTGTCATTGCTGGTTCTAATGGTAATGGCCTTTACATTATCAACACTGGTTCGAATCCTGAAACGAGGCATAACACTATATTCGAACAATTGTATTAGCTTGCTGCTTAGACCCCTTCGAGATAAAAGAGAACACAAAATATGTACTGGTATGTAAATCAATATTTATATTTTTATGTTTTATTTAAATCCATCAAGGCCCATCTCAAGCTAAGCTTGTAAATTTTTCAGTAGAAAAAGGATTTTTTTTCTTCATGTATAGGGTCGCTATCGCTCGCCAGGAAAACATCGAAATCCAAATGGGCCAACTCATTACCAAACTAATTGGGCGAGACGTCATCAAATAGCCAAACCAATGGGGCGAAACCGGTATAATTCTGATATAATTCTCGCAGGTTCCATCAGATAAATTCCCGAGGTGAATGGAACTGCTGTCATCGTTACTGTTTGTAATGGTGATGGGCTGACTTCCGTTGGCTTTAGGAGGGGTCACATTTTGTTTTCTCTTTCTCTCATTTCTTTTTTTCCCTGGCTTGTATCCATTCGGCCCCATTCAGCCAACTGTTTTAAGATGTTATCCCCATCCAGGTGTCGATTTCTTCCTGGCGAGCGGAAGAAATCCGGCTTCGCCGGAGAAATTTTTCTATCGAAAAATGTACAAATTTAGCTTGCTGTCCAAACAAAAATATATATATGCTGGCTCGCTACCGCTCACCAGGAAACTAATGACACCTGGATGGGGGTAAACGTCTTAAAACAGTAGGCTGAATGGGGCCGAATGGATACAAGCCAAAGAGAGAGGAAGAGAAAGAGAAAATAAGCGAGGTGGGCTCCCTTAAATGGGCAAGCTCACACGAAGCCATGTTTCGAGTTGTGTGTTCACTTCCTCTTAATGAGAGCTAGATATGGGCGGTAGCAGACAGTCGGGATGAATATAAACACCATATGAAGAGGAGCACTTAATTGACAACCTTTCGCAGATAGCTTCTTCAGGTCACTAGATCTAGTCGGGGGCTATCAATGTCATTCTTATTGTAAAGCCAGTATCACACGAGCGGTTTTTTTTTCCCCTTCAACTTATATTCTCGACACTGGTCTGGCAGCTAATGAAGTCAGCTTTTAAAGTACTTCGGTTACCTAAATTGATCTACCATCAGTCTAGTTTCCAATTCCAGTGCAAAATATTCCAAAAATGTTGCCAGCAAAATGTTGATCATCGAATGTTGACTATAAAAGCTCTCATAACTATATATCATTCATTTCAGGTAGGCCAAAATTCTTGACCACTAGCCTCTATATTCTATAACCTATGAACGTCTTGAGTAACTTAATGTATCTCAGGCGATAAAGAGGTCTTTATAATTATTGTCAACTAAAAAAAAAAAAAAAAAAAAAAAAAAAAAAAAAAAAAAACACACACACACACACAAAGGGGAGGTGTGGTGGAGTGGTTTTGCCACTAGACTGGTAATCCAATGGACCCGGGTTCGAATCCCGATATGTCAATGGTTAGATATTATTGGGGTGGAATTTGCGTTGTACATAGTATCAGTACATTACCACATTTCCCTGGCTTGTATCCATTCGGCCCCATTCAGCCAACTGTTTTAAGACGCTATCCCCATCCAGGTGTCGATTTATTCCTAGCGATCGATGGCGAGCCAGCATTGTATGGAGAAATCCGGCATCGCCGGAGAAATTTTTCTATCGAAATATGTACAAATTTAGCTTGCTGTCAAAACACAAATATATATATATAGGTGGTGTTCTGAGAGTGAGAGTCCGAGTCTAGGAGATGAGACAGTGAAATGCTGGAGTGAGGCAGCTTCATAGATGGGGCACACACATACACATACACACACGATCACAAATACAAGCCCACACACACAAGAACACGACGCCCACATACTCTCACAGACACACACACACACACACACACACACACACACACACACACACACACACACACACACACACACCTACACATACACACACACACACCTACACATACACACACACACACACCTACACACACGATCACAAATACAAGCCCACATACACAAGAACACAACGCACATATACTCCCACACACACACACACACACACACACACACACACACACACACACACACACACACACACACACACACACACACACACACACACACACACACACACACACACACACACACACACACACACACACACACACACACACACTCACACACACACACACCTACATATACACACACGATCACAAATACAAGCCCACATACACAAGAACACAACGCACACATACTATCACACACACACACACCTACACATACACACACGATCACAAATACAAGCCCACATACACAAGAACACAACGCACACACACACACACACACACACACACACACACACACACACACACACACACACACACACACACACACACACACACACACACACACACACACACACACACACACACACACACACACCTACATATACACACACAATCACAAATACAAGCCCACATACACAAGAACACAACGCACACATGCTCCCACACACACACACACACACACACACCTACACATACACACACGATCACAAATACAAGCCCACATACACAAGAACACAACGCACACATACTATCACACACACACACACACACACACACACACACACACCTACATATACACACACGATCACAAATACAAGCCCACATACACAAGAACACAACGCACACATACTCCCACACACACACACACACACACACCTACACATACACACACGATCACAAATACAAGCCCACATACACAAGAACACAACGCACACATACTATCACACACCCACATACACACCTACACATACACACACGATCACAAATACAAGCCCACATACACAAGAACACAACGCACACATACTCCCACACACACACACACACACACACACACACCTACATATACACACACGATCACAAATACAAGCCCACATACACAAGAACACAACGCACACATACTCCCACACACACACACACACACACACACACACACCTACATATACACACACAATCACAAATACAAGCCCACACACAAGAACACAACGCACACATGCTCTCTCTCTCTCTCTCTCTCGCACACACACACACACACACACACACACACAATCACCAATACAAGCCCACCAACACAAGAACACAACGCACACATACTCTCGCACACACACACACACACACCTACTACACACACGATCATAAAGACAAGCCCCACACACAAGAACACAACGCATACATACTCTCGCACACACACACACACACACACCTACACACACGATCATAAAGACAAGCCCCACACACAAGAACACAACGCACACATACTCTCGCACACACACACACACACACACACCTACACACACGATCATAAAGACAAGCCCCACACACAAGAACACAACGCACACATACTCTCGCACACACACACACACACACACACACCTACTACACACACGATCATAAAGACAAGCCCCACACACAAGAACACAATGCACACATACTCTCGCACACACACACACACACACCTACACACACGATCATAAAGACAAGCCCCACACACAAGAACACAATGCACACATACTCTCGCACACACACACACACACCTACACACACGATCATAAAGACAAGCCCCACACACAAGAACACAACGCACACATACTCTCGCACACACACACACACACACACCTACACAGACGATCATAAAGACAAGCCCACACACAAGAACACAACGCACACATACTCTCTCTCTCTCTCTCTCACACAATCACCAATACAAACCCCCACACACACACACACACATACTCACCTACACATACACACATACTCACCTACACATACACACACGATCACAAATACAAGCCCACACACACAAGAACACAACGCACACACACTCTCTCTCTCTCACACACACACACACACACCTACACATACACACACGATCACCAATACAAATCCCCACACACACACAAGAACACAACACATACATGGTTTCAATCCAGCAAACAAGCCCGTATTCCCAAGGCTAATCCAGCTCCCGTGTTAACTCCAGCCTACCGTGTACTATTGATTCTCATACACGGGTAAGTTGGTGTGTGCAAAAAGGTGATTTTCACTGAATTTTGTGTTTTATCAGAAACCCCTTCTCCACCATGTTTAGCCCCATTCCTTTAGATGTTTTTAGACGTTCGGCCCATAGTTTGCCCATTTTACGACCTTTTACCCCATTTATCACTTTTAAGACATTTCGTGCCATTTAGGTGTCGACTTTTTCCTGGCGAGCAATAGCAAGCCTTTAGTTTTAGTAAGTGGACTTTGGCCACAACATTTGTCTACCAAACAAATGTACACATTCATCTCAAAGGGGGGTCTAGGGGGTATTTGTTTTTAAAGCTTGATGGAGGTCTAAGGTACAGTACAAACTAAAAACCTCCCCTTATGGTAACTTAAATAATAAACGCCAAAAATGAGTATGTTTAAATGTAACAATAATGATAAACACAAAGAATGAATATGTTTAAGTGTAACAAATATGATAAACACAAAAAGAGTATGTTTAAATGTAATGCAAATGACAAACACAAAATTAATATGTAAAATTATACAGTATATCAACATTTCTAAAAATAAACAAATGCTTCAATTCCTTATGGGTATTATTCTGAGCATGTAAACGATTAGAATCCTTATTAATATTAGTAGTATTAATATTATATATATATATATATATATATACCCGGTATATATATATTTATTTATCCATTTTTATATGTTTTTATTTTTTCACATTTCTACACACCATTTCTTACAATATAGGAGGCTGAATGTTAACTATTTTGAGCCACTTATTTATGGGGGAAGCATGTAATATAACGATAAATTACAGCATTCTAAAACATACCATAATTATAGTCGATTATAGTATAACTTGATGGAAAAATTAAATCCCTTACTAGCTGGTTTCTCGATATTTGATCGTATATGTGTACCATTCTTAACACTTAAGGTGGGATGGGCGTATATATTTGCTAATTTACGTAACTTTTTATTATTTCTATATTTAGTTTCCTCCCTAAACCTCCATCAAGCTTAAGGAAATACCCCCATCCCACCCAAGACTCTCCTTCAAAATAAATGTGTACATTTTTTTATATAGAAATATCCCGGCCGAAGTCCGATTCCTCATCAATTACAGGGTCGCTATCGCTCGCCAGGAAAACAAATCGACACCTAAATGACACGAAAAGTCTTAATATTGTCAAAGAAATTATACGAAAGGTCTTACAATCGCCAAACTAATGGGCCGAATGTCTTATAATCTAAAAACTAATGAGGCTAAGCATGAAGAAGGAGGGGGACCAGAAAACAGGCCCATCCCCCCTCAAGCAAGTTAAACCTTTTATGTGTATCAAATTTGTTACAATTCCACTATTTTGACAGCATAGGAGAAAGGGCATAGCTATGTATAACCAAAAACTTTAGGGAAAGGTGTTAAACGAAAGCCGAGTCCATTCCTTTAACCCGGTAAGTGCGAGCTATATGTAGTGAACACCAAGACCAGGAAACACATACCGATTACCGAGTGTCAAAACCGTTTCCAGATACTCGCAGACTCAGATGACGAAGAGGAAATAGAAGAAGTCCGGCTCGTGGGAGACTCGATGATACGTGGTCAGCTCACAGAGTTTTGCGCCAGGGCACCTAAGACCAGGAAGCGTTTTTGTATCCCTGGTAGTGGTGTGGATGACGTAGTTGCAGCAGTTGACGAAGTATCAAAGCTGGCCCCTGCTAATACAATGTACGTCATCCACGTTGGATCCAACGATGTACAGCGAACCCGGTCGGAAGATTTGCTTTTAAAGTACCAGCAGCTGATCAAGTCGTTTAAGGAGAAGTCATCAAGGATCATCGTCTCAGGAATCGTCCCCCGGCTCGGTGTAGAGAGCCGATTTTACAACATAGCCACCAGCACAAATCGTTGTCTAGCAAACCTCTGCAGGAAGGAGAACGTGGGATTCGTCGATACCTGGGACAATTTCTACTACGATGACTATTTGTTTTCGGACGATGGAGTTCATCTCAACGATGCGGTGAAGGATTTTCGGAGAAGAAATCGACTCAGCACAGGACAACCAGGAAGGAGGATCGAAGACAGCGAGGACGGCAACCTACAAAGGAATTAAATACTAATCCGTCAAGAACCGCGAATTTGGATAAAGCTCCACCAACACGACCCAAACTCAAAACCGTCAGGGATAACGACCGAGGACCGAGGACAGCCATGAATGTAAATGTAGATCCGACCAGAACCAAAAATTTGATGAAAGAACGTTCTGCGAGTTCTAAATCCGCAACTTTAAAGGTTTTCTATGCAAACGCTCGTAGCATACGCAATAAATTTTCAGATTTAGAGGAACTAGTGTTTACAGAAAATTATGATGTGATTGGCATAACAGAATCTTGGCTCAATACAGAAGATAGATACTTTTTAGCAGAGTATTCACTTCCCGGTTATGTAATGTTTGAGAACAGCCGAATAAATAAAAATGGAGGTGGCGTTTTATTTTATATCAAAGAAAGTCTTAACCCGACCCTCGTGTCAAAACCTCAAATTGTGAACGTCGACACATCTTTTGTGCTAATAAAGAATAATAAAGGTACAAAAATAATACTTGCGTTAATATACAGACCTCCAGCTCAATCAGTGCAAACTGACCGAGAAATTTATGAACAAATTGCAGATGTAAGTAACTCACAAGATACCGTAATTTTTGGCGACTTTAATTTACCTGTGACCAAGTGGGGCGATACTCTTACTTCACACTCCGGACATGACTTGTATACGAACTTGCAAGAGAGTTCGCTTTATCAATTTGTTCGAACGCCGACCCGTGGTAATAACGTTCTTGACATTGTACTTGCAACAAAAGAAGAATTGATAGAGAATTTGAATGTTGGTGATGAATTCAGTAACAGCGACCATCGTACGATAACTTTCACTTTAAAGTTTACTAGTAACGAACCAAATAGTAGCATCGAAAAAGTCCCTAATGTCAAGAAAGCAAACTTCCATAAACTTAGAGCTATGTTTAAAGAAACTGAGTGGAGCTTTTTAATTAACAATAACGACATAAATACATCTTGGAAGTTATTCGAAACCACATACCTAAAAGCAGTGCAAGACTGCATACCATCGAAAACTCGGCGTCCAGGCCATAATAATAAGCCCAAATGGTGGAATAAAGATATTTCAAACTGCCTGCTTGCTAAAAAATTTGCTAATGATAGATTAAAATCCTCACAAAATGACGAAGAACGGCTGAAATTTGTAGAGCTACGACGCAAAGCCAAAAAGTTAATTAAGCAAAGTAAAAAGACCTTAGAGTTACATATTGCGAATCAAAGTAAAACAAACCCGAAAGAATTCTATAGTTATATCAGAAAGAAAAAAGTAGTTACTTCAACTGTTCCGTTAGTCGATGAAAAAGGAGAATACACCAAAGACGAAGTACAAATGAGTAATGCCCTCAATACCTTCTTTGCATCAGTTTTTACAACAGAAGACCTCAGTGATATCCCTACACCATCGCCGATTCAGATTGATAATTCAGATGTTCTAAGCAACATCACCGTTACAGAGAGAGAAGTATTGAATTGTTTAGATAAACTCAAGGTAAATAAAACGCCAGGACCTGATACAATCTCGCCTAGAGTTCTAAAGGAAGCTAAGAATGAGCTCTCCAAACCACTGACATTACTATTCAATAAATCCTTGCAGTCTGGAACTATGCCTGATCAGTGGAAGCTAGCCAACGTAACACCGATATTCAAAAAAGGCAGCAAATCCCTACCCAGTAACTATCGTCCAATTAGCTTAACCTCAGTTGTATGTAAAATGCTAGAAACGGTCATACGAGACAGACTCGTAAATCACTTAGAGGAAAATAACATACTTAAAGATACTCAACACGGCTTTCGTAAAAAACGTTCCTGTTTAACAAACCTCTTTAGACTTCTTCCACGATATCCTCAACCTCTACGATGAGAGATAAAGCTGTAGATATTATATACCTTGATTTTCAAAAGGCCTTTGACAAAGTTCCCCACAAACGTTTACTGCTAAAACTAAAAGCGCATGGAATACAAGACGGTGTGTTGAAATGGATAGAAAATTGGCTCAGCAACAGAAAGCAAAGGGTAGTCATAAACGGTAAGGCATCTAAATGGACCAATGTAAGTAGCGGGGTACCCCAGGGATTGGTACTAGGACCAATTCTCTTTCTAATTTACATCAACGACATAGATGAGGGTGTCACCTGCACAATCTCAAAATTTGCTGACGATACAAAAATTGCAAATAGCGTACTCTCAAAAGAACAAATTGACGATATGCAACACAATCTAGATAAATTGTCATGTTGGGCCCAAATTTGGCAAATGAGTTTCAATGCGGATAAATGTAAAGTACTACATGTCGGATACCTAAATGAGAAAGCAAACTATTCGATGAATGGCACTCAGCTTAAGAATGTAAACAGAGAAACTGATCTGGGAGTAACAATATCGAGTAACCTAAAACCGGGTCAACAATGTTCAGAAGTTGTTAAGAAGGCAAACAAAATAATTGGCTTTATAGGCAGGTCATTTGAGCATAAATCCAAAGAAGTTAGCCTAACCCTTTACAATTCCTTAGTCCGCCCTCTTCTGGAATACTGCGTTCAATCCTGGTGCCCTTATTACCAAAAAGATATAAACAAGCTAGAACGAGTTCAACGTAGAGTTACCAAATTGATACCTAGCCTAAATAACAAACCATACGAAGAGCGTCTTAGAAAATTAAATCTATTTCCTTTAACCCAGCGCAGATTAAGAGGGGACTTAATTCAAGTGTTCAAAATCATCAAAGGCATCGACAATATGAACTGTAGTAAGTACTTCACTATCGACCAATCTAATTACACGCGGGGAAACGGTTGCAAAATTATTGGTAAATCTTTTAACTCGCACGAATCTAAGAATTTCTTCTTCAATCGAGTTGTTAACTTGTGGAATGGGCTTCCCCGAGACGTTATAGACTGCAGCACCGTTGATTCATTTAAATTCCGCCTAGACAAATATCTCGCATCAAACCCGCGACTGACTGCGTTTGTAAATGAATAACTTTATCCTCCCCTCAGTTACTAACCCATATGTCCCCTACTAACTTCCTAGTCCTGCCACGTTAGTGGCAGGGCAGTAGTTCCCTTTCCAATGTTCCCTTACCCACTCTAAACCACTGTTTGGACACTTGATCCTCAGTGTTTTGGAGGACAAGCAGCCTAGAAGGGTCACTAGATATGTTGTTGCTTGATTTCCTTTGTACTCCTTTGTACCATACTACTGGGCGGCCAAATTAGGCTCCCTTCCCGCCTTAAATCGTTATTTTACGATAAATATCGTTCTTCCTTATTCATATGCGCCTATTTTACGTTTATTTTGAAGACATTAACATGTAACAGCAATAAAACAAGTGGGAATAGTGTTTAGAGGGTCAAAAATTATTAACGACCGTTCATTCATGAAATGTGAGCCAGATGCGACGTACACCCTCTCTCTCTCAAAGCCAGAAGCAGACTGAGTCTCTCTCTCTCATTATCTCTCACAACACGAACTCGGTAGGCATATTACTACGCCTTAGAACCGGATTGGAAATGTTGGCATGGTAAATAAACCGATAAACAAGGGAATAAGAAGAAAAAGTAGGTGATAATTGAAGAGGGGGAAGCCTTATAAAAGTCTTTTTTAGGCCTTACCTCTTAAGACGATCGTTGCCTTTGCCCACCAAAACCTCTTAACCCCTTCTGTACCGCGACGTCCTTTTCACTTTATTCTGGCTACTATTAGACAATTTTATTAAGCTTAGGAAGGATGGTTACCAATTAAAAGGCTACAGACTATCTCAATCCATCCTTTTAGCTACCAAATATCCTTCCCCAGCTGCACAAAATTGTCTAAATGTAGCTAAAATAAAGCAAAAAGACGTCGTCGGTATGGAAGGGGTTAAGAGTATTCTCGTCGTTCCCGGGTTAAGGGGGTAGTGCTTGGTTTTGGTCTATATAATTATTTATTAATTTATTTTTGAGTTTCCTAGCTAGACCTCCATCAAGCTAAGAAAACAAAACAAAAATAGACCCCCTTTCAAGATAAATTTGTAAATTTTTCGGTAGAAAAATGTCCCGGCCACCTCCTGAGACACTGCGTCGATGACGGGGAGGGCGCCCGAGAGGAGGTTGATACCTCCACCTCCAGGTCAGACCCTTCTATACCACCGTCGTGCCCACGACCGGCGTGGAATGTTCCTTCTAAAATTAGAGGCTCGCTAACGCTCGCCAGGGAAAAATCGAAATTTAAAAGACACAAAAAGTTTTAATATTGACAACAAAATGAAGCGAAAGGTCTCAAAATCGCCAAACCAACGGAACGAACGTCTTAAAATCTCAAAACTAATATGCTAAATACGAAGGACAAGGGGGTCCAGAAAAAGCGATTAGTACCCCCTTAAGTCTTTATTATTGTATATGTATAAATAAAACCATGGTTTAGAGTTCAAATAACATCTTTGGAAGTAAAGAAATGGTCAAAACAATGATATTTTATGTTTACTTTCCTGTATTATTATCATATGTTATGTTTACTTTCCTGTATTATTATCATATGTTATGTTTACTTTCCTGTATTATTATCATATTTTATGTTTACTTTCCTGTATTATTATCATATTTTATGTTTACTTTCCTGTATTATTACCATATTTTATGTTTACTTTCCTGTATTATTACCATATTCATTCAAGTCTTCAAACTAAATTTCTTCCTGTTTGACACTCTGCTTTAGGGAGCTCACCGGCCTTTTTTTTATTATCTTTCTCTCCTTTTCTCTCTTTCCCTGGCTTGTATCCATTCGGCCCTCTTCAGCCAACGTTTTAAAGACTTTCATCCCCATCCATGTGTCGATTTCTTCCTGGCGAGCGATAGCGAGCCAGCATTGTACGGAGAAATCCGTCTTCGCCGGAGACATTTCTCTATCGAAAAATGTACAAATTTAACTTGCTGTCAAAACAAAATTATATATATGCTGGCTTGCTACTGTTCGCCAGGAAAATATTGACACCTGGATGGGGGTAAATGTCTTAAAACAGTAGGCTGAATGGGGCCGAATGGATACAAGCCAAAGAGAGAGGGAGAGAAAGAGAAAAAAAAGCGAGGTGGGCTCCCTTAAAGGGAAACGTGTCAGACTAATGGGGCGAAACAGGTAAGAGGAAATATATGAGACCCCCCCGGACCAAATAGCCCCAACACCAAAGGCAGACCTGTGTGGCCGCCGTAAGACCAAAGGCAGATCAGTATGGCCTGAAGGGGAGATTTCCACTTGAGGGATTTTTTTCTGTACCCCTTGCTCCCTCATGTTTAGCCCCATTGCTTTTGAGATGTTAAGACTTTCACTCCATTAGTTGGGCGATTTTAAGAACTTTCGACCCATTTATGTCAATTTTAAGACCTTTCGTGCCATTTAGGTCTCGATTAAAGAGGAACAGGCCTTCGGCCGGGACATTTTTCTACCAAAATATGTAAACATTTATCTTGAAAGGGGGTCAAGGGGAGTAATTTTAAGCTTGATGGAGGTCTAGGGAACAAACTACAAACCTCCCCTATAACACCAAAGGCAGACCAGTGCCCAATGCTCAGTCAACGTTTACATTAAAGGGCTTCACCGGGAATGACCTCAACGTTTGAAGGTGTGTGTGATCCAACGTTTGTGGGGTGTGTGGGTCTTTGATATCATGTTCCTTCGTTAACTAGTGCTTTCGCTGTCATGTATCCCTTTCGCTAGCTAGTTCCTTCGCTATCTTGTATTATTTTCGCTAACTAGTTCCTTCGCTATCTTGTATTATTTTCGCTAACTAGTTCCTTCGCTATCATGTATTGTTTTTGCTAACATGTTCCCTCGCATTCATGTATTATTTTCGCTAACTAGTTCCTTCGCTATCATGTATTATTTTCGCTAACTTATTCTTTCGCTATCATTTATTTATTTCACTACCTAGTTCCTTCGCTATCATGTATTATTTTCGCTAACTTATTCTTTCGCTATCATTTATTTATTTCACTAACTAGTTCCTTCGCTATCATGTATTTCTTTCGCTAACTAGTTTCTTTCCTATCAAGTTGTTTTAAGCTCCTAGTTCCTTCGCTATCATGTTCGTTTGTTATCATGTATGTTTGCTATGATATCCTTCAATATCATAGACTTTCGCTAAGATGTATTTTTTCGCTATCTAGTTCAATCGTTATCAAGTATTATTTCGCTGACAATATCCTTTGCCCACAACAACCTTACACATACTTAGAGGCGATAAACTCTGTCTTAAGGCTTGCCCCCTTCTCCCTCATGTTTAGCCCATTAGTTTAGAGATTCTAAGACATACCCCCTCTTAGTTTGGTAGTTTCCCCAAATTTCTTTGTCATTTTTCAGACTTTTCTTGCCATTTTGGTGTCGATATTTGTCCTGGTAAGCGATAGTGCTTGTACCAAATTGACAATGCGCTAAGTTAAAACAATTCCACCATGGGGAGTTCATAGATATAAGGCTAAATGAATTTGGGCTCATTATGTTCTTAAGCTTAATGGTCTAGTGAGGAAACTATACAAATACAATTATATAAATTGGTGCTTCTGAATGCTTGTGTGCTTGCTTTTTGTTTGTGAACTGCTGTGTTTTTTTCTCCTGTTACCTCTTTTTACTTTCTCGTGTATCTTGCTGATCCTCCCTACCCCTTTAGGGAATAAGGGCTGGCTATTGACTGACTGACTGAGTAAGTAAATAACAAATATTATTAATTCTTCCATTAGAGGGCTTTACCAAGAATGACCACGTTTTGATGGTAAAGGGTCCTTGATAATAATGTTCCTTCACTAACAATTTACTTCGTTATCAAATATTCTTTGGCTAATAATCTCCTTCGTTATCAAATAATCAAGTATTGCTTCGCTAACAATTCCCTTCCGTAACATGTATTTTTTTTTCGCTAATAATTACCTTCGCTATCAAGTATTCTTTCGCTAATAATTTCCTTCGCTATCATGTAAGCTTTCTTTAATAATTCCCTTAGCTATCATGTATTCTTTCACTATTAATTCCCTTAACTATTATGTGTTTTTAAAAAACGAGACAGAGATAGGGGCGAGGGAACGCGTTCGTGGTCCCGGACCCTAAGAATAGGAGCTTTGAATGTGCGTGGATGTAGTACGAATGAGAAGCGAGAGGATATTGGAAGGTTATTTGAAAGAAGGATGTATGATGTCCTTGCACTGAATGAAACAAAGATGAAAGGAGAGGGAGAAGTGGATTTTGGAAACGTGATAGGTAGTAAGTCTGGAGTAGACGAGGGAGTCAGGGGGAAAGAAGGAGTGGCTATTATTGTGAAGGAGGAGTTGAGAGAGTTTATAAAAGAGTGGAAAGAGGTGTCATCAAGGCTAATGTGGGTGAGAATGCGGTTTAAGGGTGAAAGGTGGGTTTTTGTAAGTGCGTATGGACCAGGAAGTGAAAGAGAGTTAGACGAGGTAGAGGGTTTCTGGGAGGATTTGAGAGATTGTCTACAAGGGTTTGATGAAAATGAAAATGTTATAGTTTTAGGGGACCTAAATGCTAGGGTAGGAAATGAGCCTGTTGAGGGAGTCATCGGTAGTTTTGGTGTGGATGGTGTAAACGAGAGTGGAGAAAGACTGAAAAATGTATGTGAAGAGTGTAGATTGAGTGTAGGTAATACGTTCTTCAAAAAAAGGCGTATACACAAGTACACCTGGCATAGACTTGTGAGGGGAGAGATTGTAGAGAGGGCATTGATGGATTATGTGCTGGTGACAAGGGAAAGATTGTGTAGACTGCTGGATGTGAATGTGATGAGAGGTGAGGCGGAGGGTATGTCAGATCATTACCTGGAGGAGGGAAAGCTAAGAGTTAAGAGTTACAGAAGAATAAGAGACAAGCGTGAAGTAAGAGAGGTAATAAAAGTTAGTGAGTTAGAGAAGAGTGAAAAAGAGAGGGAGTACAAGGAAAGACTAAATGAAAAGTGAATGGAAGTGAGAGAGATGGAAGAGAGAGAAGTAGAGGTTGAATGGCAACTGTTTAAGGAAGGAGTGAAAGCAAGTGCAGAGGTAGTATGCGGCAAAAGGAAAGTAGGAGGCAGAGGTATCAGGAAGGGAAGCGAGTGGTGGAATGATACGGTGAGAAAGGCAGTTGAGGAGAAGAGACAGTGTTTTGAGAGGGTTTTACAGGATGGTAGTGTTGAGGTATGGGAGAGGTACAAGGAGAAAAGGAGAGAGGCAAAACGGAAAATTAGAGAAGCGAAAAAAGATGCAAACGAAAGGTGGGGCCAAAGGCTGAGTGAGAATTTTGAAGAACGAAAGAAGATGTTCTGGAAGGAGGTAAATAAAGTAAGGAAAGGAGGACAAAAGAGGAAAGAGTCAGTGAAAGATGAAAATGGAGAATTACTAGTGGAACCAGTTGAAGTGAGGAAAAGATATGCCGAGTATTTTGAATCTTTGTTAAATACAAGAGATGGAAGAGAAGCAGTGATTGAAGCAGAGGTGGATGGAGATAGGTTACCCAGGCCACCCAGGTGGCAGGGAATGAATGAAAGGATTGAGGAAAATGAGGTGAAAGAAGCAGTGAAACAAATGAGAGCGGGAAAAGCAGAAGGTTTGGATGGTATTGCTGTGGAGTGTATAAAGAAGGGTGGAGATGTGATAATAGATTGGTTGGTGAGACTTTTCAATGTGTGCTTTGTTGTGTCAATGGTACCAATAGACTGGAAGAGTGCATGTATTGTGCCGTTGTACAAGGGGAAGGGAGATCGGCAGGAGTGTTCAAGTTATAGAGGTATTAGTTTATTGTCAGTGGTTGGAAAGCTGTATGGCAGGGTGTTGATAGAGAGGATAATAAAGTGTACGGAAGTTGCAATAGGAGAAGAATAGTGCGGTTTTAGGAGGGGAAGAGGGTGCGTGGATCAGATGTTTGCAGTAAGACAGTTATGCGAGAAGTATTTAGAGAAGCATAAGGAGATATTTGGGCTTTTATGGACTTGGAAAAAGCGTATGATCGTGTGGACCGTGAAGCAATGTGGAAGGTGTTAAGGATTTAAGAAATAGGAGGAAATTTGTTAGAAGCAGTTAAGAGTTTTTATGAAGGGAGCAGAGCATGTGTGAGAGTAGGAAATGGTGAGTTGAGTGAATGGTTTGAGGTAAAGGTAGGTTTGCGACAGGGTTGTGTAATGTCACCATGGCTGTTTAATATGTTTATGGATGGTGTGGTGAGGGAGGTGAAAAGGAGAACTATGGGAAGAGGATTGGGTTTAGTAGGAAAGAATGGTAGAGATTGGGAGTTGAATCAGTTGCTGTTCGCTGATGACACAGCATTGGTGGCGGATTCTGATGAGAAACTGCAGCGGGTAATCAAAGAGTTTGGTGTGGTTTGTGGAAGGAGGAAACTGAAGGTGAACGTCAATAAAAGTAAAGTAATGGTGTGTAATAGGGGAGAGCATAGGGTGAATCTAGATGTGAGGCTGGATGGGGAAATATTGGAACAAGTAGAGTGTTTTAAATATCTAGGAGGAACGATAAGCAGGAGTGGAGGTATGGAAGTGGAGGTAAAACAGAGGGTGTGAAGGAAGGAAGGTTTTCGGAGCAATGGGAAGTATGTGGAAGACGAGAAATCTTGGAGTGAAAGTAAAAAGTGCACTGTATCAAGGAATTGTTGTGCCAACAGTGATGTATGGGGCTGAGACATGGGCTCTGAAGAAAAAGGAGAAAAGAGGGCTGGATGTGATGGAGATGAGCTGCTTGAGGAGTATGTGTGGAGTTACTCGTAGAGACAGATTGAGGAATGAAGAGATACGTAGGAGAGTGGGGCAGCAGGAACATTTGTCAGCCAGAGTGGACAGAAGGGTGCTGAGCTGGTATGGTCATGTTGAACGAATGGGAGATGAAAGGCTTACAAAGAGAATATGTGAGTCAGGTACAAGGGGAGATAGAAGGGCAGGAAGACCCCCATTGAGATGGAGAGACTGTGTAAGAAAGGCTTTGGATGATAGAGGAATGACTATAGATCTGGCAGGGGAAGTGGTGGTGGACAGGAGTGAATGGAGAATGCTTGTGAATAGTTGAGTGAACACGTGGTCATTTGGAGTAAGGGGTCGGGCGCAAGTTCGACTAGATAATAGTCCATCAGGCGCCTGGCCCGGGGGGACGATTAATATGAAGGGTGTGCCTGGAAGTGTGGTGGGAGGGCTTGTGGCTTTGGCTCCGCTGCATGTCTGCCTGCCGAGATCGGAACCTCTCCGGGTGGTCAGGGGCCGGGGGAGTGCTGGAGCGACCTTGGTAACCCGGGTCTCTGGGTCTTCTCCTGGGTGACCTGGATGTGTGTGAGTTTGTGTTTTTTATCTGTGTTTATTTTTTGTTTTATGTTGTTTTTGTGTTTTCCCTGTTCTTGCTCTGTCTTGAGTCGGCTACCCCCAAAATGGGGATTGGGCCTGAGCATATAGATAGATAGATAGATAGATAGAACTATTATGTATAAGTTCGCGAATAATTTCCTTTTATATAATATATTGTTTAGCTATTAATTGTTGTCCTTATCAATTAATATTTCACTAATAATTCCAATCGTTATCATGTATTCTTTCACTAGTATTATCCTCTGTTTTCAGGTATTCAAGTATTCTTCAACGAATAATTCCCTTTGCTATCAAGTATTATTTCGCTATCAAGTTCCTTACCCCACAATCGCCTCGCATAACTTCAGAGTCGACCTGCTCATTATTAATTCTCTCAGTATAAATCACAGTTTTGATCCCAAATTTATCCAGGTTTTGATATGCAGTTTTCTTACCCAGTAAAATATATATAAATTCATATACTGTATATATATACAGTATATATATATATATGTATAATTATATATATATATTATAGGTTTGATTCCCGAAGGGAAGTAGAGAAAACCTAATATTTAGTAGGGGCCCCGGAATCATTGACGATGTTGCCTATTAGTATAATAGTCTCCAATCAACACCACGTCAGGCGTTTGAATCAACCGCCGCGAGGAAGAAAAAGAGTCGTCTTCATAAGTGCAACGCTACTTCTCTTATGGTGTCGTCACAGATCGGGTACCCACTACGAAAAAACTTTCGTAACAAATAAGAGAGTAAAAAAGGAAAATTTAAACACTTAAACACTGTTATCAACAAGCTTCCCACATTCGGTGGATTTTCTTGTGTTGTGGCTTCTTACCACCTCTCGCCAAGCGCACAATTCGTCCTTCACTGATATATCAAGATAAAAAACCTCAAAAATATCACGCGAATGGGAAGGGATGGCTGGGAGGGCCCTCATCGTCAATGATTCCGGGGCCCCTACTAAATACTAGGTTTTCTCTACTTCCCTTCGGGAATCAAACCTATAATTTAATAGTGGCCCCTTCATCATTGACGATGTTACCTGAATTCCATGACTGGAGGGGGACATTCCCAATAATATCGTATCCTCAGTAACCGCTGGTCGTAAGTCAAGAATCTTCATAACAGGAAAAGTATTTTATTGTAGTATGCATACAATATAAAAGATATAAAAATATGGAAGAGTGTGAGCAGTGCGTTGCTTCATAGAAGCCTGCTCCAACAACTTAGTCCTCGTACATGAGGTGTTTGTTGTAAAACGTGATACCTAGAGTTAATACAAAACCCCTCATCACTATTAACCTGGAACCCGGACTGAGCTCAGCTTGTTCCGTAGGTCCATTTATTGAGTCACTTTGACCAATATCAATATCAATACTTCTCAATCTAGTGCAGACGAGCATAGAAATGTTAATTACATATATACAATTAGTGTAAACAATATTTATTATGTATAAAATACATGAGCTTTTAATTAAGCGTTTCAAAAACATAAAATGATTAAACTAGTTCTAGTAACTAAACACTTTTTTCCCTTGAGCTTCTTAGCTCGTATACATATATGTGGGCTTGGCCCGGCGTAAGCCATGCCTGACCTGCCCTGCATGAACTTGTAATCCTGCGGAAGGGGGGTTCTCCTATGTACTGGGATCCATCTATCCACCCCCCCCCTCCCACCTTTTCCTAAGCCAAAATGAGCGTACACATCACAGTACTAGTGCCGACCGTCTGGAATACAAGTAGAAAAGCCCCCCCCCAAAAAAAAAAGAGAGTGCCTACATTCGGATCTCGAGAAATGAGGTTGGGAATAACAAAAAACCGGATTTTTTAAAAAGAGATAAACACATGCAATTGATGTCCGCAAAGGAGGGCACCTCCGCTGATCACCACCGACTCTAGCCAAAGAGGCATAGAGTGAGCACAATGTAAATACAAAGATTAAACTTCATAGCACCAGAAAATCAGCCGGCTATGCCAGGTCGTCTGCCGGGGGAGGGGGGAAGCCGTAAAGTGTTCCTAGCTTAAGAGGATCATGCAAGACCCATGCAACCACTTGGACGGAAGCCAAGGGTGACTTGACCATGTCCCCTCCGCCGGCGTTCGAGACTGGACATGTAAGAACATTCGGAACTAAAACCTGTACTACTTAAAAAGAACATTCTGAACTTAAACCGGTAAAACTTAAAGAAACCGTTTAGTACCACTCCGAGGTCAGAGATAGCTCAGGGTCAGCGAGGCTGGCCAAACCAATTTTTAAGGATCAAATGCCACTAGTCTAATCAGTGAACTGAAAAGGTATGGAAAGTGACTCCTGTTGCCTGTCATTACAGATAGTGTCGGAGCTACAGAGAAAGTGGGAGGGGGAGCAGACATGCGTGGAAAGCTGTTGGCGAAACTGACAGCAGGTCAGAGAGGGATCTATAAAATTTGAGGATTGCTAGCCACGCTGAATTTGTCGGGGAGTTCTACTTTATTATGAAATCCTTTGATTGGCCGAAAACTTGAGCCTTTGTCAGCTTGAACTAGAACGCCATGGTGCACATGCATGAGGAGGACGTGGTAGTAACAAGTGGTGACTTATACATTTTGAAGAAATTGAATTGAAAGTAAAGGGATGCGGGCATCCGTTATGGTTGAAACCTATCATCCGGGGACTGAAGGGAGAATAAGCAGCACACTAAAAACAGGGTAGAGGGGGTGGGGAAGTAGAAAGCTATTCCGACCCCGAGAAATGAGAGCATGGGCGTGCTGCTGAGCTGTCCCTGACTCGAGTAAGTGGGTTACAATAAAAAACATTCAGTTATGTGGGCACAACTCGAGTGAGTACAGGGAGAGGCAAAACCTCCTGAATACCAATGTAGTGAACCTACCCACTGGGACGGAACCCTTCCACTGACGGCGGGAAGTCAAACAAAGGACCAGCCCCGGCATAGCATAAGATGCCCTCAAAACACAAATTAACTAGAGAGAACCAATACTTGTTCTCGTTGCGCCGCACATAACATACATTGGGGCCGCCCTGGGAATTTGCCTAGTGTAACTGAGGAAAAACAGTCCCAGAGGTATCGCCGCCCCAACTAGAGCATACATAGTCGCTGAACAGTAATACACCTTACCAAGGTCCGGGGTAGCCGCCTGCCAGCAGACAGCTGTATCTATCACAATTTGTCTGAGATGAAGTCAAAGTTAGTGAGAAGCCTTCTCTTTTACGTGTCCGCCCCTGGGTTAGCGGTGTTTGCATACCTCCCCTGAGCTGGTGATCACGTGCCTACTAGGTTTCGTTGTATCCCATTCCTTATCCAGAAGGTGGTATCATGCTATACACAGTGCTGGGAAAGGGAGAGCTTCGAGACTCGTTTCCCGGCGTGTGTTTGCTTGGGCCGGCGCAGTCCGGTCGTGCAGAAGACATAAGGTGGCGCAGCCAACCTGTGGGAACAACCATTAATTCCAGCCTCGGAACCCTTTTGCACTAGCATGGCTGAGGAGGAGAGGAGGATGTAGGGTGGAAGAAAAAGACTGACTGTTAGTCATCGAAAGAATTTGTCTAGTAGCTGGGGCGTTGACCAACTGTCCGCCGGCAGCTGCACCATATGGGGAGACCGTTATTGCGGGGTCTCCCCCTGCAATTTACACATTATCTTCAGATCTCTCTCTGTCTGGTCATCAAAAAGTTTGGGGGTCAAGACCGGAGAGAACAAAATTCTATAATAAGCATTTAGAGACAATCTCTGAGCCATACCAAGTCTGAGTAGCTGCCGTGATCTTACTGCCTCAAATAAGGCCGTTCGGATTTCGGTGATAGTACGAGCCGGGAAAGGGAGGAGATATTGTTGAAAGGCTTTGACCAATTCCTCCTTCTGCCGAGGGGGATCCGGCACGGGTTTAGCAATAGCCAGGGCCGTATCCCTAGTTAATAGGAAACTAATAAACTTTCGATGGGCATTATCTCTAACTAGAAATTCCCGTTGGAGTTCAATAGGTTCTGGAGCAATTAAGGGCAGGGGAAAATCCCCTACTGTTAACTGAGGGGCTATGAGGAAATCAAAAATAGGTAGCAGGACCCCACCCGGTTGTTGTCGCAGCCAGTTAAACTCGGTAATGGGGGGAGGTGGAACTTGGGACAAAGGGTTAGATGTAATATCTATCGCAAATTGCTGAAGCTCCCGATCCCACATTACCCAAGGGCCATCGCCCACCTCACCCAGATTCAGCTCCCTTCGGTCTCGGTGGGGACCACATCTGTGAAACTTGAGGGATGGCTCTCTCCAATGGTAAAGGGAAGGACACCCATTAATGCCACAATGTTCATTACAATCAGGGCAAAGAGGGGTGTCTGGGTAAGGGGGGTCCTGAACCGTGGGAACCGGCGGAAAGGGAGTCAGTTGGCCAGGAATATATACAAAATAACGATAATTAGCAGGATCAGGTCTAGCATAGATAGGGACCTGTAACACGTTACCCTGAGCATTTTTAGCTCTAAAGACCTGCCGTCTGTTGACTTCTATTGCCCACTCTACCGGCACTGGGACCTCCCCGTGTATCGACCTATGCCCTTCCCCTTTTGACCAGGCTGTCACCGGAAGCCAGAGGTACCATGGCTCTTTCGGGACTTGGGATTGTGCAAGTAATTGTGGTAAAATTGGGGGGGGGGGCATAGCAGAGGAGTGAGTGTTTGGGGGAACAGTAGGGCCCATCGGACTACTGGACCGTTGGTTCATGGTCAAAGAAGGGGACATACAGTATATGGTTGAGTGTCATCGGAACCGACAGAACTATCCTGTCGGAGACCTTCAGTCCGGGAAACCACACTAGTGTCAATTCTACTGGAGGGGGACCTATGGGAGGTAGAGGCAAGTAACAAAGCATCCGCCGGCAATCCCTGATTGGGCCGACCGGCGGAAGGGGGAGTTACGTTAGAGGACTGCACGTCTGTGAACCCTGGTGTTATAGACGCCGGGGTTTGAGTCTGGGTCAAAGGGCGGATTACGATTTGTTCCGGCAACGAACCTGGGATAGCACCTATGGTCGGAGGCCAAATCTCTTTCACCGTAGTGAGAGGAATCACTGGGATAATCGGCGTAGGGCCCGTAGTCAACGGGCGGGTGATTATTCGTTCAGTCTCTGTCCCGGCGGAGGAGGTGGACTGAAGGGGACCGCCTTCATTGACATGAGTAGAGTGAGGCATAGGTAAACTTATAGGTGGTCCCAGTGTCTGAGAGGGGGTTTGGCCGCGTTTTATAGCACACTGACGGATCACCTTCTGTAATAAGTAATTTAATTGGTCAGTCGTAAAACCTGGGGGTTTAAGACATTTAGGGGGCCTAACCTGTTGGTCTGTTTGTACTAGATTTGCTGTGTTTGACCTAGGGCTGGGGCCTAGTGCCTGACTGCTACTAGCTGTGGACGGTTGGTTCGAACTAATGGCCGGCGACTCTTGGTCGCGCGGAATCGGCGGTTCCTGAGCGACCTTAAGGCGAGACCCAGTGATACTGGGGACGAAAGCGAAACCTGGCTGGACCCTAGATGGTGGATGGGCTACCGCGTAATGCTTAGTGGTCGTAACCGTGTCTAATGTAACGGAACAAGGAGACTGAGTAGGATTAAGAGCCCTATCGTCCTGACGACTGTGTCTGTTAACTAAAACCAGTTTGGAACCTTGGAGCCTAACTTGTACAGATTTCCTTATTCTGGTGGCAGCTTGGGGGTGGTCGGCGTCCGCCCCGAGGAGGCCGGGAAAAATCCTGATGTTCCCGAGGCGGGCACCGGAGCCACTGGCTGTGTCACCTTAAGATCTACTTGCGAAGAAGCAGGGATCTCTCTAGTTATCTTAATACTCCGTGATGGACTAGAGAGCCTGAGGATTTTGTCCGGCAGAAACTCTGAGCTGGCCGTTCTCCACAGGCGGCCCGCTGGTGGATCCGGGAGGACAGGTACATGACATTCCGGTGACACCAAGCGGCCCCTCTTGGATGGGGGAGAGGAGCTCTGAGCCGATGTTGTGGAAGAATTGGGAGACGCAAGGGTCAACAAGGGTATTGGGGGTTTCTGCGATTTGTGCGTTCATCAAATGAATATAACTGGACCACACTTAACAATTCCGAATTATCACATGAAAGGTTTATGTTAGCTACTCGAGAATTATATGCCGTAGACTTGGTCTTAATTTCAATTAGAGTGAGCAAACAAGATGTATCTTGGCCTGCGAGCCATTCCTCAAACAAGTCTGAACAGACTGGACATGTGCGAGATGTCCACGTGAAAGAAGCTTTGTCTAAACATTTTATACACCGGATACACAGTCTATGCGCTGGTACAGGTACAAGAATGCATGTAGGAGTTGAGCAGATTGTGAACAAGGGCATGATTACAGAGGCTCCTCTCCCCGGCAGGAACGTCGCAGTAGTCGGATGTCCTGGGGGTTGCCTGGAAAGATAAAATTTCCAGGAATCAGTGCTCATATGGATATACAGAGGAAACCTCACACATCCTAACCCCTCGGGGTAGGAGGAAACAGTAGGCCGCGGCCTTCCTCTTTATTCCCATCCCTGAGGTTGTGCCACACCTCCTCCCATGCCCCTTGTAAAACATGAGAAGAGGTGTACACTGCAGAAAGCTAACCCATGACATGGTACATGGTTGAGTAAGCCAACTGGCGGCAGGCAGCCATGTGCTAAAATAAAAAAGCCCTAGCAGCCGCCGTTGCGTTTACCAACTGGGCCGCGAGCAACACGGGGTAAACTACACACTGTGAGAGCGCCGGCTCATGACCTAGGTCATAGGGGAAGTGGGCCCCCTGGCGGCGGGTATCGGCGTGTTATTTGAAACAAACACCACCCGCCGTCACAACGTTTCAACACTAAGCCACCAGTAATGACGGAGTAAACTTCAACAGGGCCAGCGAGCACGCCGCAAACATGTGTTACACGGAAAAACCAAGTTTCCGCCGAACCTGCAAGGTCGCCGGAACGGCGAGGGGGAGGCGCCCTACCTCCCCCCGACATAGCCACGACAAGGGAAAAAAGAGAGGGACCCAGCAAACGCCGGCGCGGCGGGCCGTACCAAAGGCCGCAGAACCGAGGCCGGCGGGACAAAAAGGGGGAACACTCGGAGAAAAGCACAACAACGAGAGAAACCACCTAACTCTCAAGCAAACCCAGACGTAGGACGCTTCTCAGGGCCCCCGGAAAGTGAAACACTAACCAACAGGGAGCCCCAAGAAACAAATGGGACATAATAATTCACAACAAGAGAAAAATAACGCTACCCGCCAAACACTAGATAACCTACAGGCTTAACCAGAAAGAATTGTCGAACGACGACATGAATGAACTATGGGAAAAGAGCCAAAAAGGGCGAAGAGATCGCCCCTGAATGGGGCCTCTCAGCAGGCTCGGACGCCAGAAGATCCCACAGCCACGTGTGACAATCTAAAACTGGCGCGTCTGCAAAAGAACAAAGACAGGGTCCCACGACCCTAAGCTGAACGAAGGAACAGCTATTGAACACTGAAAGGAAGCCTCCTAACTAAAGAGAAAACAAAAACTAAGGCGCATAGCAACAAGAAACACCACGCGTGTGGCGACAAAATGAACACAAGTCAGCGCCTGAACGTATCCTAATTTAACACTTCCTGCGGGCCAACAATAACACAACCCGTGCTAGCTAGTTTAAACCCTGCTCACTATCTCCCAAATATATACAAATGAGTAAACTCACTAGACGAGAGCGAACGTCGAATGAAGCCGGAGCGCGGGGGCACATGTGTAGACAGTAGGCCCGCGAGGAAGAGAAGGACTAAGTGTGCGCTTGGCGAGAGGTGGTAAGAAGCCACAACACAAGAAAATCCACCGAATGTGGGAAGCTTGTTGATAACAGTGTTTAAGTGTTTAAATTTTCTTTTTTTACTCTCTTACTTTTTACGAAAGTTTTTTCGTAGTGGGTACCCGATCTGTGACGACACCATAAGAGAAGTAGCGTTGCACTTATGAAGATGACTCTTTTTCTTCCTCGTGGCGGTTGATTCAAACGACTGACGTGGTGTTGATTGGAGACTATTATACTAATAGGCAACATCGTCAATGATGAAGGCTTACTATTAAATATATAAATTAAATATATATATTAAATATATTAATTATATATATACAGGGCTCTGTCCTATCTAATGTTATCTTTCTAATTTTCATAAATGATATTCTCAACTCTACCTCAAGTCCCATCCATTTTTACGCAGACAACTCAACTTTACACTACTCGATTACTTTTTCAGAACGCCCCAGCCAGCAATCCCTCAACGACAGACAAACGTAATGAAGCCATAGAACACTTAAATTCTGATCTAACTACTATCTCCAATTGGGGCAAAGAAAACCTTGTTACCTTTAATGCTTCCAAAACCCAATTGCTCCATCTATCTACCCGTCCGAAACTCCCAGCGAAATATCCCTTATTCTTCAACAATACAAAAATCAATCCTTCATCTTCTCTCAATATTCTTGGTGTCTCTTTTTCTTCTGCTCTCATTTACAAGGGCCATATTACCAGTCTTGCTAAGGCAGCCTCCCAGAAGCTGGGTGTGCTCAACCGCCTCAGGGGGTTCTTTACCCCTGCACAGCTTCTTGCTCTGTACAGGGGCACAGTGCGTCCTTGTATTGAGTATTGTTCGCATGTGTAGGGAGGCTCCTCTCACAGTTGAAAGGAAGGCCTTTCGTATCATTAACTCCCGTCAACTCACCAACTCTGCAATCTCTCTCTCTCCACCGCAATGTTGCATCTCTCTCGCTATTCTATCGCTACTATAATAATCAGTATTCCTCAGAGCTTTTCCAGTGTATACCACCTCCTTTACGTGGGGCATGTGGTACCCATCTTGTAACACAATCCCACCCCTACTCAGTGCAACTCTCCAACCCTAGAGTGAAACATTACTCTCAAACTTTCTTCTATTCAAAAGCTGAGCTCTGGAACTCTCTCCCAGAATCAGTCTTTCCCTCTTCCTATGACTTAAACTGCTTTAAACTCTGTGTGTCCAGACATTTTGGCTCGAACGTCCCTTGACTTTGGCCCTGTCACTCTTTCAACTATGGGGAAGGCACTCGCTGCGGGCAGTTCTGCCTTTTGCCTCCCTCATTCACATAGACAAAATATATATATATACAGTATATATATACATACTGTATATGTATATATATATATATATATATATATATATATATATATATATATATATATATATGTATGTGTGTGTGTGTGTGCAATTTTCAGTTCTGAATCTAAAAAAATATGCCAATAGATCAAAACTGTCTTGTTCAGAGGGCACTGACAATTTGTCAAGGTTGAGTGTGTAATTTTGGCTCTCAAATGCAACAGGTCATATATATGTGCATACCAAATATCAACTCAATATCACAAAATAATACACCTATATATATAATATATAGCTTTATCCTCAACTCACCTTTCATGATCACCAGGAATTGAATAGCTCATAGCCTTCCGTTTTTGACGCAGATAAACAATGGTTACGAAAGGAATACACACACGCTAACATATACACAGAAACACACACATATACACACATATACAAATACATAGACAGTCATACATATACACACACACAATCAAACAAACACACACACATGTATACACACGCACATGTACACACAAACAAACCATTAACATACCTCCCACATAATAACCCAGGATATACGTACTCGTCCAAACATACAATGACCGGTAATGTTGAGGAGAAGCACCCATGACATTATACATCCAACATTTTCCCGGCATTCCCCGAGGGTCGATGGAGAGGTGAAGGACAGGCGGGCGACAAAGTAAACTGTACAGCTGGTGACAAAAGTTCCTGTACGTAAATAACAACCAACAAGTTATCATATCATAACAATTTCGTTTAAAGATTTATATACAGTACATACTGTATATATACCTGTATATATATATATATATATATATATATATATATATATATATATATATATATATATATATATATATGTGTATGTGTGTGTGTGTATCTATGTGAATGAAGAAGACAGAAGGCAATGCTGCATGGAATGAGTGTCTCTCCAAAAATATGAGGAGGCATACAAGAAGATTAACATGAAATATCATTGTTTTAGCCATTATATCACTTCCGAAGATTAACATGAAATATCATTGTTTTAGCCATTATATCACTTCCGAAGATTAACATGAAATATCATTGTTTTAGCCATTATATCACTTCCGAAGATAAACATGAAATATCATTGTTTTAGCCATTATATCACTTCCGAAGATTAACATGAAATATCATTGTTTTAGCCATTATATCACTTCCGAAGATTAACATGAAATATCATTGTTTTAGCCATTATATCACTTCCGAAGATTAACATGAAATATCATTGTTTTAGCCATTATATCACTTCCGAAGATTAACATGAAATATCATTGTTTTAGCCATTATATCACTTCCGAAGATTAACATGAAATATCATTGTTTTAGCCATTATATCACTTCCGAAGATTAACATGAAATATCATTGTTTTAGCCATTATATCACTTCCGAAGATTAACATGAAATATCATTGTTTTAGCCATTATATCACTTCCGAAGATTAACATGAAATATCATTGTTTTAGCCATTATATCACTTCCGAAGATTAACATGAAATATCATTGTTTTAGCCATTATATCACTTCCGAAGATTAACATGAAATATCATTGTTTTAGCCATTATATCACTTCCGAAGATTAACATGAAATATCATTGTTTTAGCCATTATATCACTTCCGAAGATTAACATGAAATATCATTGTTTTAGCCATTATATCACTTCCGAAGATTAACATGAAATATCATTGTTTTAGCCATTATATCACTTCCGAAGATTAACATGAAATATCATTGTTTTAGCCATTATATCACTTCCGAAGATTAACATGAAATATCATTGTTTTAGCCATTATATCACTTCCGAAGATTAACATGAAATATCATTGTTTTAGCCATTATATCACTTCCGAAGAAATACTTAGATCTATTTACCAAAATGTATTCTTTACACATACAATAACACAGACTAATAAAATTGGACTCTGCTTTCGTTTGACACCTTGAAATTAGCCTCTCAGATTGATGTTTACTTCTGTAGCTGTAGATTAAGGGGAGATGGGTCGTTTTTCTGGTCCCCTTTCTCCTTCGTGTTAAGCCCCATTTGTTTTGAGATTATAAGACGCTCGCCCCATTAGTTTGAAGGTTTTAAGACCTTTTGCCCCATTTATTTGTCAATGTTAAGACTTTTCGTGTCATTGAGGTGTCGTTTTCCTCCTGACGAGCGATAGCGAGCCTGTAATTTAAGAGAAACCGACCTTCGGCCGGACATTTTTCTGTCGAAAAATGTACAAATATATCTTGAAGGAGAGTCTTGGGCAGCTGTTTTTTAAGCTTGGTGGAGGTCTAGGGAGGAAACTATTAACATAATACAATATATATATAAATGAGAAAATAAATACGCCCATCCCCCCTTAATAAAGTACCGGAATGTTTCGATATTTAATTAGTTACACAGTACTTTTATAAATAAATTTCAAAGTTCATATTTACATAATGAACATCATAACAGTTAATGGCCTTTTGTCAACAGCTGTACACTCGACCAAAAAAACAATCTTTACACTGGTGAGCTGTAAATAATCTAGTGTGAACGGAATAATGAATCGGGTGAAACATACGTCGGTATGATTTCGACCAACTTCCAAAATGTTTAGAGCGTTAGTGTAAAGATTGTTTTTTGGTTGAGTGTACAGTCTCAATCCCTAAAAGTAAGCCCCCCTCGATGCTAACAATAACATTGCTAGGGTCTTTCTGAACGACGGGTAAACTGGGGAACGCACAAACAAACACACCCTGCTCAAATGAAGCAGAAGTTCGAACAGCCATATGAACCTTTAATGGTTGACGGCAATTTTTTTTTTTTTTTTCTATGTGATTGAGGGAGGCAAAAGGCAGAACTGCCTTATAGCGAGTGCCTCCCCCATAGTTGAAAGAGTGACAGGGCCAAAATCAAGGGACGTTCGAGCCAAAATGCCTGGACACACGGAGTTTGAAGCAATTTAAATCATAGGAAGAGGGAAAAACTGATTCTGGGAGAGAGTTCCAGAGCTCAGCTGTTGAGTAGAAGAAAGACAGAGTAACGTTTCACTCTTGGGTTGGAGAGTTACACAGAGTAGGGGTGGGATTGAGTTGCAAGACGGGTACCACGTGCCCTACGTAAAGGAGGTGGTATACACTGGGAAAGCTCTGAGGAACACTGATTATTATAGTAGCGATAGAATAGCGAGAGAGATGTAACATTGCGGTGGAGAGAGAGAGATTGCAGAGAGTTGGTAAGTGGACAGGAGTTAATGATACGAAAGGCCTTCCTTTCATCTTTGTCTAGGAGAGCGGTGTGAGAGGAACCTCCCCACACATGTGAACAATACTCAATACAAGGACGCACTATGCCCCTGTACAGAGCAAGAAGCTGTGCAGGGGAAAAGAACCCCCTAAGGCGGTTGAGCACACCCAGCTTCTGGGAGGCTGCCTTACCAAGACTGGTAATATGGTCCTTTCAACTGAGAGCAGAAGAAAAAGAGACACCAAGAATATTGAGAGAAGATGCTTATTTTCGCAGGATGTAAATTACTTCAAGTTGTATAACTGGACAAGGAAATCCGGCACCAGGCCCACTGACCCAAACGAGGCATATTGATTATGGTTCTAATTGATTAGGAGTAGTCATTGCAGATTATAAGATATATGTTAAGATCTTGAAGTTATTTATGTATGTGAATCAATAGATAAAACAATTATTTATATTCACTGCATTCAAGCAACTTTAGTGGTCAACCATTTTTGATGACATATAGAACAACTGGCAACCGTTTATCAACTACATACTAAATTGCTCTCTTTGATGGTAATCTATTAAGTCGATATTCCTGTGTGCCCTGCTAAACTAGCAACTCTCTCCCCAACCCCCCTTTTCCCTAATTTGAAATTATTTTAGCTACTATTGCTCTCTGACACTAGGTAGAGATTACCATGATTCTTTAGGAAGACCTTACCTTCCTAGACCGGCAAAATGCACAACTGACTCTGTTCAGGCATACCACCATATCTCTGGGTAAAATGTATGATCTTAAGTTTTCAGCTCTAGGAATAGTAAAGTTGTTTCTGACAAACTTTCACTATACATAAGAGCTTATAATATATATGAACTAACTTGGAAATCATTAACATAATAATTACAAAACTAAAAAAAAATATAGGTTGGTAAAAGTGAAGAACCAAGCCAATTCAGATAGGTAGCCGAGAGAGAGAGAGAGAGAGAGAGAGAGAGAGAGAGAGAGAGAGAGAGAGAGAGAGAGAGAGAGAGAGAGAGAGAGAGAAAGTGGAATGATACTAGAAGTTGTTGAATAATAGTACAAATATTGCATATGTTAATATATTATTTCACCAAATAATATTGTTACATTCAATCTTGTTACTTTAAACTTTTTACCTATCTCAGCTTTAGATCCTCATGATTCAATAATCCATTATTTGTGCTATACTATTGACTTTTGAATACAGAGTTCGTGGCAGAATGAAGTAGCTCCCATGAGGACATAACTAAGGTCTGAGGTTATCCAATTACCATATTTACTTATTAAAAACATCTGCATTATTTTCAAGAGCATTATATTCACCCCGTAATTACGGTATGTTCAAATACCTAGATAAAATTAATGTAATGACTAATGTGACGCAATGGGCTTCATGATAACTTTGAAATAAGTAGCATATATATGTAAAAAAATCCCATTCTAGACTAACTTAACTCTTTGAAGATAATAATGTATTTTGAGCGTTAGTTTTTGTTATCACAACTTAATGTTATGCATCTTGTAGAAGATCTGTGGGTATTACAAGGAAAAGACTCAATGAATCCTTCGACTTCCATGCTACTCATCAAACTATACGCGGAATAAACTGACAAAAATGCGACGTGATCCACAAGGGGATAACTTCTAAGGTATACAACTTAACGTTTATTGATATCTCACCAACTTCCTAAAACTATTATGTTGTTTAATATGAGCTTCCGTTCATGAACATATACTGTACTCTGTGACACTCCCCCACTCAAGAGCTAATCGACATTCCCAGTCTTTTTCCTATTCAATAGGTGAGCTCTGGAACTCTCCCTGAACCCATCTTTCCCTCATCCTATGACTTAAATGCCTTCAAACTTCGTGTATTCAAGCATTTGGGCTCGACCGTTCCTTGATATTGGCTCTAACACCCTTTCAACTCTGGGGCAGGTACTCGCAACAGGCAGTTCTGCCTTTTGTCTCCCTCATAGCCCACACATATAAACACAAATACTGTATATACTTCACTACATATGTTAGATTGGATAAGTGTTAATGGTATTGTTTCTACACTGCTGTGTTACAGAAAGTGAAAGGAAAGGAGCAAAAACTGGATACGGTGATCAGGTAACATGCAGGAATAATTAATCATGAGTGGAGTAGGACAAAACTGTGTTAAGTGCGCATAACTTTAAGCAATATGTGACATTGTCGTTTTACCTATGATAGTCAGGTATTGCGCAGGTTTTGTATTGTCGCAAATAGTAGACATGTGTTGCATGATGGATTATGTTTATTCACAACTTACTGCCATATTATTAAACCTCACAGAAAGGCTTCCCTAATTCCTCACGGACGAAATTTGCACAAACAAATAGTGATCTTTCTGATTATGAATTGACTAATCCCTTTATAACACATTAAAGTTGTTTACATATCTTTAATTATATATTTAGGAAAACACTTTTAGCAAGTTTTTAAAATAAGAAATAGAATTACCCGGGGTATAATAATCAAGCTTTATATTTCGGAAGGACTCGACTCGATCTTGTGACTTCGGGTTGCAATATACAGTAGCTTGGATTTAATATAGTTGACCAATCTTTATACCTATCCATTGTATTATGACATTCGTTATAAAATAGTGTCTTGTTACTGTAAATAGTATTGCTTAAGCAGTATATTTTGAACTTGTAGGTTTCGGACACTTTCGAATTTCATTCGTTTCAATCTAAATATAGCCATACGAGAAATGTAGTTGTGAATTATAATGTATACGCGAATAATTGTGCAATATTTTTGTTTAGTGATCTTTAAAGAACTGATTGCAATAGAAAGCAAAAACTAACGTTGATACATCAAAACCATCAAGGGTTCATTTTGCTGTTCGAGCCACCTGTGCTAAATCGGTGTGGAGTGTGTTCGTTTGTGCCACGGTTGCCTGTTATCCAGAAAGACCCGGGATACCTTTATTTATTGAGTCGAGGGGTGCTTACTTTTAGGGATTGTGTCTGTACATATGAAGTAAAGGGGGGGGGGGGGGGGCGGTGCTGGTCTTTAACTCTTTGCACGTGTTGTATTTCATGCTAGCTATATTATGACGAGATTATGCAGTTTAAGAAGGATCTGCGGTAGTTAAAAGGGTTGGTTGAGATAGTTTGAAGTCTTATTATTGCCATTGGTCCTTCCTAAGCTTAATAAAATAATGTAATAGTTCCCAAAATAGAATGAACAGGACATCCCTGGTACTGAATGAGTTAAAATCATAGGCATACAAATAATATAAATAAAGTATAGAGGTAAAGAAATATTATTGATATATAATTATTAGTATATATAATATGTTGATATAGGATATATTGATAGTATATTGATAGTTTTTTACCAATATATTCTTAGTTCAGATGGGCATAGTAATACCACTATACCTTTATAAGGGTATATGATTATGGACACTTTAAATGCCCACCATATACCCACAATTGTACTCAGTGTATACGGTAGACTGTACTAAACCGCGGTGCTCATATCCGTGTATTTGCCCTTTACTTCCCACTAAGCTGATGGACATTGATTTGGTAACTGTATTATTGATACGTAAGGTTAGCCACACTGTTATTAATATCCATCACATACTCACACCCACACATACACACACAGACACACCCACACACAACAGCCACACCCACACACACACATGCGCGTACACTCACCTGTCTCTCCATAGAATGATGCGTAGTACAGGGTAAGAAGGCCGACCCTCCCAGTTGGCCCGTTATATTGGCTACACTGTTGTTCTTATCCATCATAGTGAAGGAGGGTATAGCGACAGACACCCCTCCTCCACCTCCACCACCACCACTCTCCTGGTAGTGTTGTTGTTGTTGGTGTCGGTGTTGGCGGTGGTGGTGGTGGTGCTCCTGTTGGTCGGTCGGGGTGTCAGTCAGCCAGCGAGGTGCGCGACCCAGTACGGACTCATACTCTGGGGAGAGAGAGCAAAATAGTATTAGTAACGACTTGAATTTGATACATGGACAGATAGATAGAGACATATATACAAAGGAACACAAAGGAAAGCAAGCAACAACAGGCCTACTGATCCTTACTAGGCTGCTTGTAAAAAATAAATAAAAATCAAACTGAAGGTCTTCATCTCCACAATGACTGTGGCCAGAAAAACTAAATTATATTACTATGTACGATATTAAAATGGTCACATTACTCGGGCACAAACGTAGTCAGTCACGGGTTCATGGCAAGATATTAAATTGTCAAGGCGATGTTTGAATGTTTGGACTGTATGGCACTCTACAACGCTTCTAGGCAATTTATTCCACAAGTTGACCACTCTGTTGAAAAAGAAGTACTTTGCGTGTGAATGAAATGCCTTTCCAACACTTTTGTAACCATTATTTCTTGTGTAATTTGAGTTATCTAGTGTGAAGTACTTACTTGCATCCATGTTGTCATGGCCTTTGATAATTTCAAAAACTTGTATTTGGTCCTCTCTCATTCTGCGGTTTGTTAATTAACCCTCCTGGCCCGGGCAGCATGTTAAAATGACACCGCGGCAGATGGGCAGGAACCCAGGTGTCCTGTTAAAATCTGTAAGCTTGAAAACCTATTCAGCTTGGTCTGAACGCCGTGCGTCCGACGCATGTAAACAAAGCCGATCGTTGCGTCACCGCACCTCCGAAAACAAGAAGGAGACGTCGGATCAATGTTATTGTTGTAACGTTAGACGAAATTAGTGTCTGAAAAGCTCCGATATTCTCAACATCGCGGCAAAATTCGCTCCACTGAAATCGTCATCTCAACTGAACCAGTTGACTTACAGAGCTCTACTCAACGCCAGTCTACAGATTGGAAACCGCACTACGTTTATAGATGCGTGGGAAATTTCTAGCAGTTAAAATAACAAAGATACGGTAGCCTAGGCCTAGACGTTTTTCGGCCAGATCGCCAGTACCCCGCACTGTCCTTAGGAGGGCTAGCCCGGGTCAGAAGGGTAATTAAAGTAAATAAGTTTAACTCTTTTAGTCGTTCCTCACACGGTTTGTTTCTTAGTCGGGGAATCATTTTAGTTACTCTCCGTTGCACTCTCTCTACTTTTTCAATGTCTTTTACATAGTATGGCGACCAAAACTAGACACAATATTCCACATGCGGACGAACTAATGAATTATATAAAGTACGTATAACGTTTTCGGATCTGTATTCAAAAGATCTCCCAATAAAGCCAATAATTGTATTTGCTTTTTTTTACAACTTCAGCGACTTGTTGGGCAGGTTTTAAATTACTTGTTAGAGTTACTCCAAGGTCCGTTTCTTTATTTACGTTCCTTAGTTGAATTCCGTTAATCGAATAGTTTGCGCTTTCATTTTTACTGCCGATGTGGAGCACTTTGCATTTATCTATATTGACATTCATCTGCCATGTGTGAGCCCAGTTAGATAGCTTGTCTAGATCATTCTGAATATTTTGTATGTGGGATGGTGAGTTTACTTTGCTTGCAATTTTTGTGTCATCAGCAAATCTCGAGATTCTGCATGATAACACGTCCTCAATATCGCTAATATAAATATGAAAAAGAATTGGACCGAGAACGGAGCCTTGTGGTACACCGCTTTTAACATTTATCCAATTTGAGGCTTTGCCGTTAATAACTACTCATTGCTTTCGCTCACATAGCCAATCCTGAATCCAATGAAGAACAGACCCGTGAATATCGTGAGCTTTAAGTTTTTCTATCAGTCTGTTATGAGGCACTAGATTTGAAAATCTAGGTAGACGATGTCTACTGCTTAATCTTCGTCATATATATTTAAGATATCGTGGAAAAAGTCAAGAAGGTATGTCAGACATGAGCGCTTACTTCGGAAACCATGTTGCAAGTCTTTTATAAGGTTGTTATTTTCTAAATGGCATGCAATTTTATTTCGGACTATTGTTTCGAGCAGCTTGCATATAATTGAGATGAGGCTTATTGGGCGATAGTTGCCAGGCAGGGGTTTATTTTTTTATTTTTTTTTAAATGGGCGTTACATTAGCTAATTTCCAATCTTTTGGGACTTTATTGTTTTGTATTGGTTTGTTAAATAGAAGGATTAGTGGTTTTGAAATTTCATCCTTTACTTCTATAATGGATTTTGGCTAAAATTTGTCGGGTCCAGGGGATTTGTTGGGTTTTAGTTTTAATATTGCATCGGATATATCTGCGTTCGTAATTTCAAAGTTGCATAGGGCATTGCAGTTTTTAATGTGATATAGATAGATAGAGACATATATAGATAGATAGATAGATAGATTTCTGAGGTGCCTAGCAATAAATAAGGGTCTGCGTGTCATGTTACCACCAATGTGTTCACAGTCTTGCTGCAACACCACCATCTCAATGACAGACAGACAGGACAGATATATATATATATATATATATATATATATATATATATATATATATATAGACAGACACATAGATATATAAATACATAAAGACAGATATGTACTAAATTTTGTTTAGAAGAATAGAAACAAAAAATATATATAAATAAAAACATACACAGACAAAATATATAAACGGACAAGCGAGGTGCAGTGGAACAAATGACTGCCCTAGTGTTATAGCACAATCAATCTGTCCTCATTCTTCTTCACCGCTTAAATGATACTTAAATGAAAAATTGGAAGAGAGAGAGAGAGAGAGAGAGAGAGAGAGAGAGAGAGAGAGAGAGAGAGAGAGAAAGAGAAGTAGATAGATAATCTATTTTATTAATTTCCCTCCCACCATCAAACACTTCCCAATGAAATTAATGAAAACATGTAATCCTAACGGGATTCGAACTTGGGTTACCGCATACAGATCTTAAATACTCTAAGCATTAAACCATCAAGACAGTTAAAGGTGAAGAACTTGGCTACGATTATATATACATATATCGAATACTGGATATCAATCTAAGTATCTACTCAAACCCAACTGCACACTGAATAGCGTAATGCTTAAGTGAAAAGAAAGGACATTTATAGACAAATAGAGCGCGAAATACACCAATAGACGGACAAAAGAGATGCGGTAGAAGAAATGATTGTCCGAGTGTCATATTACGTATACCACCACCATTATGTTCCCCAATCGTGCCACATCAAAGAAAGAGAGAGAGAGAGACAGACAGACAGACAGACAGACAGACAGACAGAGAGAGAGAGAGAGAGAGAGAGAGAGCATACATAACCAGATAGGTACGTACATAAATCTATACATAAAATAGAAACAAATACATAACGATTAAAGACAAATACGTGCATAAACATATATAGATAAACAGAGAAATTAACAAAAAAGACAGACAAGCTTGGTGCTGTAGAAAAGAAGAAAAACAGTGTCATGTTACTACCGCCATTCTGTCCTCCACACATTTGTCACATCCAGGACAGAGCTGGCAAGTCACCGTGACCCTATTAGGCTTGTCCAAAAGTCAACAGTAGGTAGCGCCAGAGAATTTGACTTCTTATAACTAGAAATTAATGAAAGCAATCGGGCTGACGTTTCTATCATTTGGGAAGAATCCACCAGGAAATAGGTGTGGATATTTATAGCCAGTTTGCTGTAGGCCCTTTTGAGTTACAGAGAGGTCAGGGATCAAGATTACTGTCATGTTCGTTGGCGGTACTTATAGTATCTCTTTCATGTATATTTTCCCACATTCATCCCTTTCATTTATAATTTGTTCCATAATTAACATGTATCGGTATGTATGTATGTATGTACTCAGGCACATACCCTATTTCTGGGGGTGGCCGATACGAGACAGAGCCCAAACATAAACAACAATTACAATTCCTATTCTTAGGGTCCGGGACCACTTTCGGGTTGCCTCGCCCGTTTCTCTGTCTCGTCGAGTAGGAACATCATTAACATACTGTACATGTTCGTATATTTTAACATACATTGTCTTACGTTCTAACATATTTTGATACCACATTTAAACATACGGTACATTTTCTCACATTTTGACATACATATTCTCACAACATAACGTATTTCCAACCCCAGTGTTTGAGATAGGGTTCATAGCATTATCTAGGCTCCACTCTGACTTTACAAGATCTCAGAACCAGTTATTCAGTAATATCGTGCATAACACTAATAACCACCAAATTAAATTAATGACAGCATGTGATCCTGCCGGGATACGAACCCAGGATACCACATACAGAACTTACACGCTCTAACCATTATACCATCAAGACAGTTTAAGGTCCAGCACATGACTACGATAAATATCCATTTATCGAATATTGGATATCCATCTAATCGTGTACTGGACCCAACTGCACTATGAATAGCATAAATCATAAACAAGAAAAACAAATATGGGGCACTGATATCAAACGACCACCCCTCACAATGCACTGTTCGTGAACTTATTGATATAATATTATAATAATAATAATAACCTATTTTAACCCCTGCTGTACCGGTGAAGTACTATTGATATTATTAAAGCTATAATTAGACGATTTTGTGCAGTTTACCAAGGCTCTGTGGTAGCGTAAACGGTTTATTGAGAGAGTTCGAAGCCAGTTAATTGCAGGAGGCTCTTCTTAAACTGAATATAATAGCTTATTAGTTGCCAGAATATAACGAAAAGGATGTCACCGGTACTGAAAGGGTTAATAGGGCCATACACATGCTTTAAGGGGGTAGTGCTTGTTATTTTGGTCTATGTATTTATTTATGAATATATATTTTAGTTTCCTCGCTAGACCTCCATCAAACTTAAAAAAACACACCCCTAGACCCCTTTTCTAGATAAATGCGTACATTTTTCGGTAGAAAAATTTCCCAGCCGAAGGTCGATTCCTTCTAAAGTTAAAGGCTCGCTAACGCTCGCCAGGAAAAAATCGACACCTAAATGGGACGATTAAGGGTCTTAACGTTGACAAAGAAATGTGACGAAAGGTTTAAAAATCGCCAAAGTAATGGAACAAACGCCTTAAAATTTCAAAAACTAATATGCTAAACATGAGGGAGAAGGGGGCCCAGAAAAAAACGACTACCTCCCCCTTAACACAGAGATCTCACCGGGGGGGGGGGGGGGGGCAGGGAACGCTTAACCCCTTGAAGACTATAACGCGTTGCAACAGCGTATTCTGGTTATCATTAGACGATTTTATTCAGCTTAGGCAGAATCCAAGGGAAGTCAGAGGGATAATTGAGTTGGTTTTGACCTCTTAGATTCCTAGACAGCCTTCGAAAAGTGCATACAATCATCTTACTACATCCAGATTAAAATGTAAGAAAAACGTCATCGTATCTCAATTGAAAGGCCGGGGTTCGACTCCTAACGGGTAACTAATCTATATGTCAGACTCCGCAAACTCTGCCACCGCCTGTGCCATCACCAACAGTATGGCATAGTAGTAGACCAGTCAAAGTAGGGCTGGACTTAGAACAAATTGCAATAGAAGGTTTTTTGGCTTTAACTTGTTTATTAGGTCCCTCTGATGAACATATAAAAAGTCTCCAACTTTTGGACACCGGGAAAGTGGTTAATTTGCATAAATTCAAGATGGCCACCGTCCAAAGCTTCAATTTACAGATAACTTTTTTCTGGTTGCTCCTAGACCCTATAAATGTATTACAAACAACGTTTTTTGGCTTTAACTTGTTTATTAGGTCCCTCTGATGAACATATAAAAAGTCTCCAACTTTTGGACACCTGGAAAGTGGTTAATTTACAGCCAAAAAACCTTACAGCCAAAAAACCTTCTATTGCAATTTGTTCTAGGTCAAGCCCTACCTTTACTGCACATTATTGTCTATTACATTTTGCCTAGGCCTATACTAATCCCATCATCTTGTTTCAACAGATTGGTGCGACATCTACCGAAGCCATGGAAGAAGAGGTGGTGCATAATCCCTGCGGCATTTGCTCAAACACGTTAGACGAAGGAGAAAAACAGTCAAGCTGAGGGCGAAGGGAGCAGATACTATCAACAAGGCCAGTACTGAACGTGGAACGCCATCAATTACCGTGTCCGAGGGCCAAACGGTGCACATTGATTGCCGAAAGAAGCATGTCAATACGAAGCCAAATAGAATTCCTGGGAAGCAGAAGAAACGTCCTGAAAAACCTGCTCTTCGTTCTCAGACACCAGACTTTTGTTTTACAGAGAACTGCTTTTTTTGTGGTACAAAAATCTATTTGGACACAAAGCATGATTCAGAAGAAGTGTATCCAGTACGCACCTTCAACTTTCAAAGGACAATACTTTCTGCATGTGATGCCAGGGCTGATGAGTGGGCTGACACTGTTAGAGGCCGAATTAACTTTGCACGCGATCTTCCAGCAGCTGACGCAATATATCACAAGCAGTGCAGCTCAAATTTCCAGACACATAGGCAGATCCCCTCCAAATATCGTGATTCCGAAGACAGTGAACCTCCTCGCAAGGGTCGCAAAGTAGATGCCTCACGAGAGGAAGCATTTCTACTCGCAATCGAGGACCTAGTCAGTGGCAATGATGATGAAGACGTGAAGACGTTTCACCGGATGAAGTCTGCAGTAAAGACGTTTTCAACAGAATTTCTGAAAAACTTAAAGCTGAGAAGAGCTCCTTAGCAGAGCATAAGATGGGAAAGCTATGGATTCAATACATGGACATGATTGACCTGCTGCGTCGCTTCCTGAGGGCACTGAGAATGGGCGATTTCCTACTGTACCTCGGAACACTCCAGGAGATGTTGCCGTACTTTGCAGCGTGTGGTCATAACAATTATGCCAAGTCAGCCCATGTGTACATTCAAGACATGATTGAACTTGAGCAGCTCAACCCAGACATGTTCTGTCAATTGAACTCCGGTCTATTTGTGATCCGCCGAAGTGATCGGCTGTGGGCAGGACTGCCAAGCGACTTGGTTATAGAGCAGGTTTTGATGCGCTCTTTGAAAACGAATGGTGGATTGACACGTGGTAGGGGCATGGAGGAAACGCAACGCCTGCGCTGGTTACTTGCTATGCCAGCCTGCGCTGAGGTGAGTGAAGTTATGCAAGAACTGACAGGGAAGCATTTCCACACCTCTGAGCAGCACAAAGAAATGACTGAAGCAAGGCGTGAACGAGATAGGAAGGACACAGAGAAGGTTCTCGCATTCTTCAAGGATTATGATCCATTTCAAGAATCAAATGAACTCAGGAATATTGCCAACGGTGTGACAGGACCAGCCTCGGCCAATCCTCATTTACTGTATGAGGTTGGTATGAACATTGTGCAGAAGATGGAAGGTAGCAATGCTTTTGACTTTTCATTTAGGAAGAAAGATCAAGTTGAGTCGTTGGGTGCAAAGGTTACAATCAGTGCTGAAAAAGTACCAATCGACCCACAGCTCCTTTTCCAGAGGCTCCTCATCTTTGCTAATAACAGGGACTTAGGTGTTGAAGAGGTCTTTGCGTATGAGTTGTCTAGCTACCCTACTGCTCTGTTCGATAAGTGGGGGAGGCTCAGGGAAGCCAATAAACCACAGCTAGGAGATGAGATAGCTGCTGTTGTTCCCAAGTCGTCATTGGAATCATTTGAGGAAGAAAGGACTGTGACCCATGTTCTGGATGGTGGTTCCTTATTGCAAAGGATTCCATGGAAGAAGGGTGACACATTTGAGGACATTGCAAGCATGTACATGAAGCATGTTTCCAAAAACTTTCTCAACCCGGTGGTTGTATTCGACGGTTATAAATCAGGACCTACTACCAAGGACATGACACACAATCGACGATCAAAAGGAGTCTTTGGTCAAAAGGTGATGTTCACTCCAACCATGCCCCTTCGGTCAAAAAAGGAAAACTTCTTGTCAAACTCGGACAATAAGCAAAACTTCATTGACTTATTGTGTGAAACATTCAAGGCAAATGGAATTGACTGTGTCAATGCGCCAGCAGATGCAGATGTCATGATTGCGAAGAAGGGAATTGAGCATGCAAGGGAAACCGTGACATATGTGATAGGTGGGGACACAGACTTGTTGGTGCTGTTGTGTCATTATGCGGAACGAGGGATGAATGATTTGTACTTCAAGTCGAGCAAGGAAGGTGGGAAATGTTGGCATATTAACTCAGTAGCAGAAGCTCTCAGTGAAAGCATCTGTCGTGTCCTGCCAGTTGTCCATGCACTCTGTGGATGTGACACAACCTCACGACTGTATGGTATTGGTAAAGGGGCTGCCTTGAGGAAAGTGAGGGAAGACAACGGTTTCTTGAAATGTATAGAAGCATTCTGTTGCCAAAGTGGAAGTAAAGACGCGATATCATCAGCTGGTGAAAAGGCCTTGGTTTATTTGTACGGGGGAAAAGGAAATGACACCCTTGACGGACTGCGAAAGACAAAGTTTTGCAACAAGGTGGCAAAAAGTTCAACTACCGTTGAAGTTCACAGCCTTCCCCCAACAACCGATGCAGCCAAATACCACTCGTTCCGAGTTTATTGTCAGGTCCAGGAATGGATGGGGAACTGTGTGGACCCCGAGAAATGGGGCTGGTGTCTGCGGAAGGGACAGCTTGAACCGAAGACGATGGATTCGCCAGTGGCTCCTGATTCACTACTGAAATTGGTCAGATGTCAGTGTAAGGGCAACTGTGACACTCAACGCTGTAGTTGCAAACGGAATGAGCTTGAATGTTCCAGTGCATGTGGTCAATGTAAAGGACTCTGTCAAAATAGCAACTTTGATGCAAGCACCCATGATCCAAGTGAATACGAACTCCTATCATGAATTACATAATTGGCTCTGAATGACGTCATACTACGTCATGTTTTTTTTTTTTTTTTTTTTATAAAAAAGAGGGACAACAGGTCAAAAAACCCATACAAGCACAAAGTGCCTGTGCCACCCCTTGTGAAAGAGACAGTTCAGCCTGTCTGTAAGGTTTTTCGGCTGTAAATTAACCACTTTCCAGGTGTCCAAAAGTTGGAGACTTTTTATATGTTCATCAGAGGGACCTAATAAACAAGTTAAAGCCAAAAAACGTTGTTTGTAATACATTTATAGGGTCTAGGAGCAACCAGAAAAAAGTTATCTGTAAATTGAAGCTTTGGACGGCGGCCATCTTGAATTTATGCAAATTAACCACTTTCCCAGTGTCCAAAAGTTGGAGACTTTTTATATGTTCATCAGAGGGACCTAATAAACAAGTTAAAGCCAAAATACCTTCTATTGCAATTTGTTCTAGGTCCAGTTAAATGATTGCTAGATTTACTGGACTATAGAGGCACAAACTCTCTCCCTCTGCCATCGTGGGATTTTCTGGATTCTGGAACCCCTTCTCCCAAATGCCCCACTGGGTTTGAAATTACCAAATACATTTGACCTATTAGTTTAGCGATTTTTAAGACCTTGTTTGCTATTTAGGTGTCGATTATATCCTGGTGAGCGACAGTGAGCCTGATTTTTGGGAAGAATCGGCCTTCGGCCAGGCCACTTTTTTAACCGAAAAATGCAAATATCTATTTCAAAAGTGGGGGTCTTAAGGGTACTTGTTTAAGCTTGTTGGAGGTCTACGAAGGAAACTAAATAAAATAAGTAAATAAATGTCAATAAATAAATAAACAAAACTCGTATATAAATATATGACTCACCAAACTCCGCCGCCGCCTGTGCCATCACCAGCAGTAGCGGCAGGACCAGGTGGCACAGTAGCGGCACAAACTGTCTCACTGCTGCCATCACGTCCTCTCTGAAGGGGCGAGAGAAAAGGGTTGGGTATTATTAATTTGAAGGGAGTGAGGGGTAGCTAGGAATACATGAAGAGTGATATTGTTATTGATGTATGAGAGAGAAAATCAGAATCAGAATCAGAAATGTTATTCCATTAATACAATGGTTATGCTTTACATTCAATATATAATTTATACAGCTACATTAAATTTTAAAAAATCTATAAATTTATTATTAAACTTATTTAATTGTAGTCATGCTAATAAGAATGTTGGATATTCAGGAGAAAACTTTTCAACTGTGTCCTAAAGGAGTATGTGGAGATAGTATTGTTTATACTAGACAGAGAGAGATAGAGAGAGAGAGTGAAAGTGAAAGTGAGAGAGAGAGAGAGAGAGAGAGAGAGAGAGAGAGAGAGAGAGAGAGAAAAGCGGCACAAACAGAGAGAGAGAGAGAGAGAGAGAGAGAGAGAGAGAAAAGCGGCACAAACAGAGAGAGAGAGAGAGAGAGAGAGAGAGAGAGAGAGAGAGAGAGAGAGAGAAAAGCGGCACAAACTGTTTCACTGCTGCCATCACTTTCTCTCTGAAGGGGTGATAAAATGGCTTGGTATTATTAACTTGAAGGGGGGAGTGAGAGGTAGCTAGGAGTATATGATTAGAGATGTTATTGTTGAGAGAGAGATAGAGAGAGAGAGAGAGAGAGAGAGAGAGAGAGAGAGAGAGAGAGAGAGAGAGAGAGAGAGAGAGAGAGAGAGATCCATTGGCATGGATTAAGACACAATCTAAATAATACAAGCTGGACTGATGTTATACAAGGGAATGTAAACCAACAAGTAAACGCGTTCACAACTAAGATCAATGAACTGCAACAAATATATGTTCCACACAAATTTCACACATCCAAACCTTCTGACCAGCCATGGTTTGGCCCACAGTTTAAAGCTGCATCAGATGCCAAATATAAGGCTTGGTTAAGATACAAAAATAAATCTTCATTAAGAAACAAAGAACTACATAAAACAGCTGTGGCACGTATGAACCAGGTACAGAGATGGGCAAAGAGGCAATGGGAAAACAGCACAAAACAGAAATTAGGACACGGACAAATTGGAAGTAAGCAATGGTGGGGCATAGTTAAGGGGAAACAAGGAAATTCTAGAGATGAAACTATCCCGCCACTAACTCTTCCAGATGGTACAGTAGCAATAAAAACAGATGAAAAAGTTAATGCACTAGCCCAATATTTCTCTGCAAAGATGTCTGTACCAAATCCACAACACCAGCCACTTAAAATGCCTGTATCAGCGCAAAATGAAAAAATAAGTGTTGTGACCACAACAAAAACTTAAGTTTATGAACACCTAAAAAACCTGGATGAGAGAAAAGCAGTGGGACCAGATGGTATCAGCCCACGCACAATGAGAAGATGTGCTAAAGAACTAGCTGGTCCATTATGTATTATCTTTAATAACTGTCTAACTGAGAATCAATGGCCAGAAATATGGACATTGAGCAATGTCGTCCCGGTGCATAAGAAAGGAAGTAAGTGTGACATGAAGAACTACCGTCCTGTATCATTACTTTCCATTACAAGTAAATTTCTGGAAAAAAATAATATCATCACGCCTCACAGATCATCTGGTAAAAAATCACCTATTATGTACAAGGCAGTATGGATTTAAGAAAGGCTACTCCGCTGCCGACCTCCATCTCCTATTATCATCCGAGTGGACTGCTGCACTTGACAAAGGGAAACGCACCTGTGTTCTAGCATTAAATATTGAAGGTGCCTTTGATAGAGTGTGGCATAGGGGATTGCTGGAGAAACTACAGTCAGTAGGAGTAGAAGGTGGTCTCTATGAAATAATAGAAAACTTAAAGTAGTCTTGAATAATAAGGAATCTGTACATCACAACATCAAGGCAGGAGTACCACAAGGGAGCGTCTTGGGACCTCTATTGTGGAATGTTTTCATTAACGACCTTCTTCACCTCATTCCTGAAGTCCAGGCATTTGCTGATGATGAAACATTGGCAGTTACCTATGATCCAAAAGAGGAAGCAGCTGCAGTAGCCCTGGTCACTAAGAGACTGGATCACATTACAAAATGGGGTGAAAAGTGACAGGTTCGATTTGCTCCTCATAAGACCCAACTTATGATTATCTCTAGGGCTGATGCACAATTGCAATTAAACTTCAATGGAAGCATCATTAATTCAAAGAATGAGGTTGACATATTAGGTGTCGTCTATGATAAAAAGTTAAATTTCAAAACACACATAGAAAACATTGCTAGAAAAGCTTCAGCAAAATTAACCTCTCTCAGGAAAACATCAAGCCTGTTTGACAAAAAAGGAAAGGAGATTTTGTACAAAGCCCAAATCAGATCAGCAATGGAGTATTCATTTCGCACATGGGGAGGTGCGGCAAATATACATTTCGCACATGGGGAGGTGCGGCAAATATACATTTGAAACTCTTGGGCAAGGTACAGCGGAGAGCACAAAGAATAATGCAAAATTAATCTCCTACTCCACCTGAAGCAAAACTCGACAACCTACAGCATAGGAGGGATGTTGCTGGACTTACAACCCTGTTTAAGATCCAGTGTCAGAACACCCCTCACTTACAGTCTCTAAGGCAAACCCAGCAACAGTGGGAGCGAACCACAAGAACAGTGGAAAGAGCCCCTGATGCGTTGGAGGAGCCGCGCTGTCACACTTCAGCATAATTATCAGAGACAGTTTATTCCAAGATACTGTAGATTATGGAATAAAATCCTAAGTCAAGGCAACAATGTAAATAACAACAATGTACAAAGTTTTGAATGCTTTGTAAATGTTTGGCTAAAGAATAACCAGACATAAAAACAAGCTTTAATATCAAGGTTGGGCTTTAAGATAGGTACCATTTCAACGCATGCACCTTTAGCCTGGAAAAGAATTATTCAGCCTATCAAAAGGCAATTAATGTAACCTCTGAATGAATTAAAAAAGAGAGAGAGAGAGAGAGAGAATTAATGAGTGAATGAGAGAGAGAGAGAGGAGAACGTGAAAGTGGGGAACAAAAGATGTTTTTAGTCCGCCCCAGGTCAATATAGCTCGTACCATTATGACACCAGGGGTCTCTCTCTCTCTCTCTCTCTCTCACACACACACACACACACATTAATATTACATTAACTCTGTGCTACCTTTGATCTCTCTCTCTCTCTCTCTCTCTCTCTCTCTCTCTCTCTCGGAATTAGGATTTCATCACCTAGGCCTAACGGCCTTATTGGGCTATCCTTAGTTGGAATTATGCAAAGCTGGTACATGTCATATTTGTATCACACTATGTGGTACCAACTCTGTAAATTACTAACTGAATAAATATTATTATTATTATTATTATTATATGCGTAAATCTGTGCACATCTTTCTCACTCTTGATCAAAAAAACACAAACGTTGATGGATAGGGTGTTATACGCCCTATGAGTATAACTTTATTGACTAATGTTGATGGATAGGGTGTTATACGCCCTATGAGTATAACTTTATTGACTAATGTTCTCTTCAATAAAGTGCTTCTCCTCGTGTGTTTTTTTTTGTTATAGTTATTCACACACTCTCTCTCTCTCTCTCAACCAACAAGGGGCCCCATATTTATTGTCAACATATTATACTACCCACAACTCCTAAACCACTTAACCAGTGAAACAAAACATTAAAAATAAAGAAAATAAATCAGTGTAAACAAAATATATACATATATACATAAATAAACTCCTTCTCGCCTTGTTACTAATCCCATAAGTTCTTTGCCTGACAGGGTTAGGGGGCACTGTAATAAAATAAAGCCTTACTTTGCCTCGTACACATAGAAAAGATATGGCGTGGGGTTTCTCCCTACCAAGAGAAAAAGGGGAATATTAGACTTGAGGAGAGAAGGGAAACTGTTTATAAAATATCTTATTTTGACGATATCAACGCAACTATATTGAAATTATTTTTGAATTTCTCGTTGAAGTTATGAAGGGAACTGTTTATAAGAGAGGGTTATTTTGTTTTATTATTATTATTGTTATTATTATTATTATTTTTTTTGTTTTGAGGATATGGACGACATTTTATGCAAGATATTTTTGGATTTCTCGCTGAAGTTATGAAGGAAACCATAATTATGGAAAATATTGTATTGAGGATTTGAACGATGTTATACATAAGATACTTTTGAATATATCTCTTAAGTTATGAAGGGAACAATTTATAAGAAATTATTTGAGGATATGAACGAATCGACAAATAAGATATTTTTGGATTTATCTTTGAATTTACGATGGAAATCATATGAAAGAGACGTTCTGAAGATACAAAGGATTCTATCTATAAGATAATTATGGATTTCCCCCAAAAGTTTGGTTCTATAATACGGGGGCTAGAGTGTATTGTAGCTATTATAGTACTCTCCTATAGCAACTATCCTTCCTTCCTTTTACTTGGTAGATGTCCTTCCTAAGCTAAATAGAAACGTCTAATAGTTGCCAAAATATATTGAAAATAATGTTACCGGTACTGAATGGTTTATAGTACTCTCCTATAATAACTATCCTTCCTTCCATCCTTCCTTCCTTCACTCTTTCCTTCCTTCCTTCCTTCCTTCCTTCCTTCCTTCCTCCCTCCTTCCCTCTCTTTTTTTCTTTCATTCTTTTTCTGTCTTTCTTTCTGTCTTTCTTTCTTTCTGTCTTTCTTTCTTTTTTCTTTCTTTCTTCCTTCCTTCCTTCCTCCCTCCCTTCCTCCACTGACCGGGTTATCATCGTCACGGTGACACCAACTGTACATCTGGCCCCTCACACTCAATTTACGACACCCCATCATAAGGTCGATATAATAAGAGGGGTGACTATAGATCTTCCTAATTATAGATGATAGACGCTGGGTGTGTCATATGAGAATAATTACCCAAGAGCAATTGTACTTTGGCAACATACATACATACACACACATGCATACATACATACAAGTTTAAAAACCGTTTTGTCCATAGAGAATATGGTTACAGTCTTACGGCCTAAATGGCGGCTTTCCAGGCGGCCCTGTTAAGGGCCGCCTCTGGTGTCAAGTTCTATATTTTGAGATAGGACCGGAGTACCAGATCCCACGCCATTCTAGGTTTACCCCTACGCGCAGCTCCCCCCCCCCCCCCCCGCCCCCACGTTCACAGTCCGGCATTTTTTCACTCAGTTCTGATCATCCATTCTCTCCACGTGTCCAAACCAGCCAGGTCGGCTCGTGCGCATCACTTCACTGACACTCCTAATGCCCAGACGCCTTCTTAATACCGATATCCTATCCCTGAGGTTAACCTCACATGCAAAAAAGAAAACAAAGGTATATATAACGAGTGGGACTATAGATCTTCCAAATCATAGATGCTAGACGCTGTGTGTCATGGTATGGGAGTATATTTAGCCAAAAGCAATTGTACTTTGATTAGATGAAAAGACAATAAATTACTCTCCCCGAACATACAGTACTTGTACACTCGAAGACACACATCCTGAACTCATATGATCCCTCGAACAGATAAAATGAAGCTCCACATGTAAACAATAGGTATACCATTATTAAGAAGAATCGTTCCACTTCGGGATATCTTCTAAAAGTTTAGGCTACGATTTATGTCGTAGATAGTGCAACCAAAGACGTTAATCCTGGTCCAATATGAAGCCTCGAACAGCAAAACGATCCTCCGAAATGTAAATGATTGGGTAACAAATAGATATGGAGATTCGATTAAGTTCAGGATAGCTTCGAAAACTTTAGGCCACAATTTATGACAAAGCGAGTACATGCTATCAGGTTAAGTACAGGATAATAGCTGCCAGTGTCAATATATGAAAGACCAAGTTACTTATATATATATATATATATATATATATAGTATATATTTATATATAATATATAATATATACTTATTCCCCAGCTGATGGTGAATTCCCATGTCACCATCTTTATTAATCAGCTATTACCATGACTTTGCAGCAAATAAAGTTGTTAATTATAGCCACTTGACATATATATTGCGGAAAATATATAGTAAAGTGTATTCAAACTAACCTGGCAGAAACGGGTAACGTTGCCTTTCTATGCATTTGTATAGCCAATATTAAATATAGGCGGCGTCACACGAACAGCTTAGAAAGGCAGCATAAGAAGTATAGAAAGGGAGTGTAAACAATTTCTGCCAACTTAGTTAAATACACTATAGTTTCATATGATTCCGTTAAGCATCAATATATCAGTTGCTAAGGGGATGAATTCTTCGTCAGCAGAAAACAGAGCATACTGAATGTCACTTAACATTCGAATAGTTCGATTAGTTGAAAGGTCAATAACTGAGTGAACTGTCAAGTTATAGGTGACATAAGATGTGTAAAAGGAGTTGGCAAAATTATTTGAAAACAAATGTTGAATACTAAGGGACAAAATGTTCTCGAGTTGGATCTAATAGAATAGGAAATGACTACATAAAGGGTGTATGATAGACTTAAACGTATTCATGTTTCATTGCCATTAAATATGATGGACCTTTTTTGGGATTTAAAAATATAATACAATGGTGAATTTAAACGAAACAGACATAGGCTACATGAAGATATCGCAATTAACTTATGAGCTAAGCCAATATATCGATTACCATTCATCAATTATTTTGCATGAGTTAAGCCATTATAACAGTTAGCCTATATCAATTAATTCATATGTGCTAGACCAACATAATACCTTACATCTACACCAATATATCATGTAATAGTTTCGCTGCATTTGAACACAAGCATTTCGCAATCCCCCAGATCTAATTTGCTGGCTTCATAGCGTGGTCCGAAAAAATTGGATTGCATCAAAGAGATTTTCGAACGTGGATTTATAGGGTTTTTTTCCGAAGGCTAGGCAGATATAAAAGTATAAATTCGATATTTTATTAAGTCTCTCGTGCTCGGCTTCCCCTCCCACCGTCATAGAAAAATAACAATATATAATAAAAAAAAACTCGAACGGGGACAAACAAAAGCCAGTGTGTGGATGAGAGAGAGAGAGAGAGAGAGAGAGAGAGAAAGTGTGTAAGTGTGAACATGTGGGAGTGAGTGAGTGTGTGTGTGGGTGTGTGTGTGTTACTTAGAGACACAGACCGCACAAACCATTTGGTCCAAACAAGGTGATCCGCTAATAATAAGGACTGGTATTTGATTCATTCCCATATACTAAAAATACACACACACACACACACACACACACACACACTCCCCCCCCCCCCCTTCTCTCTCTCTCTCTCTCTCTCTCTCTCTCTCTCTCTCTCTCTCTCTCTCTCTCTCTCTCTCTCTCTCTCTCACACACACTCACTCACTCACTCTCTCTCTCTCTTTAACTGGTGGGAGGGTAGGCTAATAGGTTGGAGAAGATATATAGGGTGGCTGGAAAGGAGGTAATAATTTACAAGAAAGTGGAAAGTAAGTGGAGGGGGAGGTGATGAGGGACTTTTGGTGGTGCTACACGAGAGATTTTTATGGCAAATTTCGATGAGCAACTTTTGTCTCGTACTATTTTGAGGCTCTTTCCCATTGGAATCGGAAACTTGAGTGAAGGATAAACTATGCTATAGTCTATTCGCTGTAAGTAGGCGAGAAATCATTACCTCTATCCTCTGTAACTCAAAAAGGGCTAGTGCAAATCGGCTGTAAATTTTCACATCTATTACTTGACTGACTCTTCCCAAATGGTAGACATATTAGCTCGATTACACTAGTTGTTTTTGAGTTACAGAGGTTAGAATTCATGATTTCTCGCCTACTTACAGCGAATAGACAATAGGTGGCTGACATCTGATAAAACATAAATTTCGAAGATGCCAACCTAAAATTGACCGTAATAATTGATGAACAAATCGCTCGTGTGACACCGACTTTAGAAGAGAAGTCGGTGATATTGATAGATAGATAGACAGATGTAGAGATAGATAGATATATATATATATAGATATATAGATATATACAGGTAGATAGATAGTTATATAGATAGATAGCTAGATAGACAGATATATAGATAAATAGATAGAGATAGTTAGATAGATACATATACAGAATAGATAGAGTTATGGTAAAAAGACATATATTGATGGATAGAAATACAGATGAATAGATCAAAGTGTGATATAGTTATTTATAGAAACAGAAGATATAGAAATATAGAGATGGATAGATAAATAGACAGGTAGATAGATAAATAGATATACAAATAATAGACAGTGATGAATTTAGGATAAAAATAAATATAGTGTTATATAGTATATAGATAAAAATAAAAGATATAGAGATATAAAAAGTTAAAGATATAGATAGATAGATAGATAGATAGATAGATAGATAGATAGATAGATAGACTAGGTCACATTATGCTGTACATATATCTGTGGATATAAAATATGAAAAAAACGAAATTCCCCAGCATATCAATTTCCCCATTAAATTTCTCTAAACCAATTTCCAAACAATTATCCCTTCCAAATTGTAATCATATAATTATCATGAGTGTTTTTCTCTACGTGAATTAACAAACAAAGGAGAGCCAACATTATCCCACGATCATCACTAATTAATTGTGAAAGCGATGGAAGGGAGTTGGCATGTGGATATATAGTTTGTCTATAGTATTTACTGTATGTAAATTGTGAACTAATGGAACGTACAGTCACTTACAGGAATTCCATTAATCCTCCTTTTATGTTTATATTTATGCAACTATAACTGTTGTTTTTTGGATGAAAATTCATTTTCAATAAGTATTATATATTGTTTTGTAGTTGACGTATAGAAAAGTACTGTTTATAGCCTAAGAGAGGTGTCCTGAACCCTCTCACTCCAGATATTTTTGGAAGAGTTGCGCACCGTATCTACTCGACCATGAGCGGATGGTCGCTCATTTATTCTGTCTACTATTAGGCAATCTCATTCAGTTTAAAAAGAGCCTCAACCAATTGACCCTACCATGAATTCACCTGAGGCCTCTGGTGGACGCTTCTAAAGTAGCGCCAGAGGTACGACTGTCGACATCCAACAATACTCAACACCTAGGACATACAAAGTTTATCACGATTTCTTACGATTATACATGCTTTTACTATATACAAGATGACTACGCTAAGTGCTTATATAGTATGGTACTCGTGGAAATTTCCATATGTACCTAGAAATGACTTAAAGCAAAAATATAAGGATGATTAACTATCATAACAAAAAAGCGCGAGAATACCTTCTTCCATATATTGTAGATATAAATATACGATATGTATTATTATGGGTGACTTTAAAATAAATGAACATCAATGTGCAATGACTTTACTATGTGTCAGCTAAACAAAATATGACATATAACTTATAAGTAAGAATTATTGATGGAGAGGGAGGGTGAAGAACTGTGGGATATCGACATTTAAAAGTCCCAGGTTGCTTACAATCCAAACAACGTGTCAGGCGCGGCAACTCCACGAATTAGTGGTAGGGTCTATTAACAGGCTTTTAACACACCTCTATCAAGCTTAAATAAACACCCCTAGACCCCTCTTCAAGATAAATGTGTACATTTTTCGGTAGAAAACTGTCCTGGCCGAAGGCCGATTCCTCTTAAAATTACAGGCTCGCTATCGCTCGCCAGGAAAACAATCGACACCTAATTGGCACGAAAGGTCTTAAATTGACAACGAAATGGGGCGAAAGGTGTGAAAAAACGTCAAACTAATGAGCCGAACGTCTTAAAATCTCAAAATAATGGGGCTAAACACGAGGGAGAAAGTGGTCCAGAAAACTGGCCCATCTCCCCTTACTACTATGTCAATATGAACCCCAGTGGTGTCATGGTAGGGCAGTTTAATGGCAGGATTATATTGTACTACACTCTAACTGCGGAAAGGTGGCTGATGGACCACAGTACAGTTGGCCAAATAATTGATGTCGCGGCACCAAGTATTTTTCGATCACTAATTGGTATCAGCATTATCTAAGCATTAATTAATCGTTTCGAGTGAGATATACAAACGTGTTCCTAACTTTACACTAATACACACCCTATGCAACATCTGACAGACATTAATACAGCACACAGAGAGCAAAGCGTAATGCCAGCGGCGACACGACTTATTTGTCCAACCGTACAGTCGCAGTCTTTAATGCTGGTATACATATTAAGGATCTGACAAATTTAAAGATACCTCCGAGATACAAACATCAGGTAAAGAATTAACTCCTTCTGTGTTTTTTGAAGTATATTCTAGCTATATTTAGACGATTTTGTGCAGCATATGAAGATTTAATGTCAGTAAAAAGGGTTAATTAAGATAGTTCGAAACCTGTTATTAGCTAGAGGTTCTTTTAAAACTGATGAAAATAGTCCAATAGTTGCCAGAATAATAAGAAAAGGACGTCGCCGGTATATATTTAAGAGATTCAGTCCAACCCGAAACAACTTAGATGTTTCAGCATTAATAACAACGATTGTACAGTCGCGCTAATAAGTGATTACTCGGCACCAAGTATGTTTTGATCAATAATTAATTGGTATCAGCAATATCCAAGCTTCATTTCTTCATATCGAGTGAAATATACTAACATTTTTCTACACTTACCCACACTATTCAACATCTGACAGACATTAATACAGCATAGAACAATCCAAACGTAATGACAGCTGGGACATGACTTATTAGCGCGACCGTACAGTTTGCCGTAAGTTATATTCATCGTCATGATCTTATGCAAGTACAACTATAGTCTATTCGCTGTAAGTAGGCGAAAAATAATGTCCTCTTTCCTCTGTAACTCAAAAGGGGCTAGAGCAAATTGGCTGTAAATTTCCACATCTATTACTCGACTGACTCTTCCTAAATGATAGAAATATCAACTCAATTACTCTAGTCGTTCTTGAGTTACAGAGGATAGAGGTCATGATTTCTCGCCTACTTACAGCGAATAGACTATAGGATGAATGAAGTGCGAGTGTGGTTTCCTTTAATTATTATTTATTTTATATTATTATATCAGTTGACTACTCAGATGAGTTAACCAATTCATAGGCAACTACACTCGTATTTCAATCATGCGTATTATATTTCCATGTATAAAATCACGGAGAGGAACCGAACCTATGTGGGCGACTGTATACGATCTCAGTGACCAACATACAGTACACGTCACAAAGCAAGTCATTTATCTTCATTATGGTTTCTCCGGAAGTGAAGTTAAGGGGGGTCACCGGCTTTTTATATCTTTCTCTCCTTTTCTCTCTTTCCCTGGTTTGTATCCATTCGGCCCCATTCAGCCAACTGTTTTAAGACGTTTATCCCCATCCAGGTGTCGATTTCTTCCTGGCGAGCGATAGCGAGCCAGCATTGTATGGAGAAATCCGGCTTCGCTGGAGACATTTTTCTATCGAAAAATGTAAAAATTTAGCTTGCCGTCCAAACAAAAATATATATATGCTGGGCCGCTACCGCTCGCCAGGAAAATACTGACACATGGATGGGGGTTAACGTCTTAAAACAGTAGGCTGAATAGGGCCGAATGGATACAAGCCAAAGAGAGAGGGAGAGAGATATAAAAAAAGCGAGGTGGGTTCCCTTAATAATGGGTCTCCCCGTGATCAACAGCCGCCCTGGGACCACTCCGCCGCCACACCTTACCAGTACAGAGCTTACGGTATCAACGAAAGGCCATCTTGTTGTTTGGACGCCATTTTGGTACCGTAATGATCAGACAATGGGGTTGTCTTATGTGTTTGATCTTGGATAATTTAGATTCAAAGATCCAGTTATAAAGTCTCTGTACAAGTCATGACGAATCTTATGGTTCACTTTTATGTTTTGATTGATTTATTATTATTTTAGTTTCCTCCCTAGACCTCCATCAAATTTAGAAAACATCCATTAGATCCCTTTTTCTAGATTAATTTGTACATATTTCGGTAGACAAATGTCCCGGCCGAGGCCGATTCTTCCAAAATGACAGGCTCACTATCGTTTGGCAGGAACAAATCGACACCTAAATAGCACGAAATATCTAAATATTAACCCGGCAAGCGCGATAGGCCTCACGGAAGGCTTCCTATAGAGAACGCGATAGGCCTCACGGAAGCAAGACCATAAAAAAAGCCTTCCAAAAAAAAAAAGGGCCTATCAAAACAAAGGATTTTGTCTCTAGGTGAGATAATTCCCCTCTAGTACTCATCCATGTGTTTCTCACCCCTGCCCCTCCCCTCCTTCCCCACCTTATTCCCCCCTCCCCCCCCCCTCCTCAATTATCACCTATTTATCCTCTTATTATCATCATTTATCGGTTATTTTTCTCTCCCGCGATAATGTAGCACAAGTGGGTTGCATAAAAGATCGTTATGCAACACCCAGACACAGGCACACACCGCCCCGCTCGTCTCAGTTGACTCCCAGACAGCGAGAGGGGAGGGCTGCCTGTGGCTCTCTCTCGCCTGAGATTATGACCGGGTGGCCAATATCTTCGTTTTTCACCACCCAAATGCTTTTCCTACTTATTTTAGCACTCTTGAAGGTTCATATATACATCATATATGTAAAATAAAAGCATACCGAAAACAAATAATGCTTTATATTGTAAATATAACGAATTCTGTCAGAATCCAGGGCTAGAAATGCACAAATACCTACCCTAGCACCTAGGTCTATATCGCGCTTGTCAGGTTAACAAGCAAATGGGCAGAAGGTCTTAAAATCGACAAAATAATGGGGTAAACCTATTTGTATATGAACACTAATGGGGCTAAACATGAGGGAGAAGGGGATGTAGAAAAAAGACCCATTTCCCCTTAATATGCGTGTGGGTATGGACCCTGATGTTTTTCTTTGTGCAATGATAACTCGATCTCTTATCAAATTTTAGATGGAACATCTTTATCAATAAATAGTAGATATACTGTGGATTTGGAGTTGATATATAGAGCATTATATGCATCAATTCGTCTCCAAAGATATGCTTCCATAAATATAAATGGGAAAGGAGTCACCGAATGTCTATAGTCTATTCGCTGTAAGTAGGCGATAACTCATGAACTCTATCCTCTGTAACTCAAAAAGGGCTAGAGCAAATTGGCTGTAAATTTCCACATCTATTCCTTGACTGACTCTTCCCAATTGGTAGAAATGTTAGCTCGAATACTCAAAGCAGTTTTTGAGTTACAGAGGTTAAAGGTCATGATTTTTCGCCTACTTACAGCGAATAGACTATAGGAGTGACTGTACATATTTAACAAGAGTCTAAGAACACCCGCGGCACCAATATGGCGGCAGTTGGTCGATCCCCGTTACCATAGCATATATAATTCTCAGTACCGGCTACTAACTTACCACCGCGGCACTCACATATATTCAGGAGGTAATAAGGCGGAAATGATAGCTCCTGGGTTATTTGTCTTCGTGCTTTAAGGGAGACCACATTTTTTTTTTTTTTTTTTTTCTCTCCTTTTCTCTCTTTCCCTGGCTTGTATCCATTCGGCACCATTCAGCCAACTGTTTTAAGACGTTTATCCCCATCCAGGTGTCGATTTCTTCCTGGCGAGCGATAGCGAGCCAGCATTGTATGGAGAAATCCGGCTTCGCCGGAGAAATTTTTCTATCGAAAAATTTCCAATTTTAGCTTGCTGTCAAAAACAAAAATATATACTGTATATGCTGGTTCGCTACCGCTCGCCAGGAAAATATTAACACCTGGATGGGGGTAAACGTCTTAAAAAAGTAGGCTGAATGGGGTCGAATGGATACAAGCCAAAGAGAGAGGGAGATAAAGAAAAAGAAAAACGAGGTGGGGTCCCTTAATGGCTTTCATAAGTAGCACAAGTTATAGTGCACCAACTTATGTCAATTGTGTTCCTTTTATTCGTCCTTCACATTCAACTGTGGGGAGATTGTAGGCACCAATCGATCAGGGCTAGACCCAGGTGAGGTTATAGGCATGTGATAAAGAGTCGCTGGAACTCCTGTTTCATTTGTTTGGCCTCTCTTACTGATTTTCTTTGTGCCTCATTTACACTGAGAGCAATCCAGCTAGCTCTCACAAACACCTCCTCCTCCTATCCACTTCACTACACTAAACATGCACACCACACTTCATTCCTCCACACCAAAATAAAAAATAAAAAAAATTATGAATTGTAGCCCAGCCTCGGAGTCCCCAGGGGGGGGGGGGGGACCATCAATGCCCCCTCACCCGACCGACCATCCCCTGACGACCCCACACAATTACCTGGACCTCGGCCTGTTACTCTTTCTATTAATTTCTGCAACATTCGCGGACTCTCCTCTAACTTTCACTCTGTTGAGCACCATCTCTCCTCCTACAAACCTGATCTTCTCTTCCTCACCGAAACTCAGGTGTCTGTAGCAACTTCCAGCAACCCCTTCTCTGTATCCTCCTACTTTCTCTATCCTAGTTTCAAAGCCAAAGGCGGATGTTGTGCATATGTGCACAACAAACTCACTTGCTCTCGTGTTCCCGATTTCGACTCCTCTGAATTCTCAACTTTATGGCTCAAACTTTCCTGTCATTCTCTTACTAAATATTTCTGTGCTGTCTATCTTTCCCCTAACTCTACCAACTTTCCGAAATTCTTTGACTATCTAAACTCTACAGTGGAACACATTCTATCCATTTCTCCTTTCTCAGAAATCTCCATCTTAGGAGATTTCAACGTTCACCACCGCCAATGGCTCTCCTCTCACACTACTGATCCACCTGGTGAACAAGCCTACGTCTTTTCTATCCTAAATGACCTAGAGCAGTTAGTTCAGCAACCCACCCGTATCCCGGATCGCATCGGAGATCGGCCCAACATTCTTGACTTGTTTCTAACTTCTAACCCTTCTTCTTATACTGTCGATCTTTTCTCTCCTCTGGGCTCCTCCGACCATAAACTTATCTCTGTCACCTGTCCTATCTCTCCAGTACAGCCACCCGATCCTCCTAGCCGGCGGCGCTTGTAGCACTTTGGCGCTGCCGACTGGGAGGCTCTTCGGCAGTACTTCTTTGATTTCCCATGGAATGATTTCTGCTTCCATGGCCGAGGACCCTCGGAGAGTGCTGAACGCGATTACCGAGGTAATCCTATCGGGCATGGAAGCATACATTCCATTCTCTTTCTCTCAGACTAATGCTAAAAAATCTTGGTTTACTCACGCCTGTTCTACTGCTGTCCGCAATAAGGAGGAAGCATTCAAACGGTACCGACGCCTTATAACTCAAGACTCTCATTCTTCATATGTTTCTGCCCGGAATCAAGCCAAATCTGTTCTTCGACTTGCCAAACACTCTTTCATCAATAATAAATGCACTGAACTATCCAACTCTAGCTCTTCCCAAGCTTTCTGGCATCTAGCCAAAAACCTCTCCAACAATTTCTCTTCCTCGTCTTTCCTCCCCTTTCCCACTCTGATGGCACAACCATCACTTCTTCCTCTGACAAAGCTAAACTCTTCGCTCAAACTTTTGCTAGAAACTCCACCTTGGATGATTCCGGTGCTATTCCTCCCTCTCCGCCCTCCTCTCTCTTACTTATGCCTAATATCCTAATCTCTTCTAAAGATGTACTTTCTACCCTCTCTGGGCTTAACACTAATAAGGCGTACGGTCCGGACGGTGTTCCTCCTGTTGTTCTCAAAAACTGTGCTTCCGTGCTGACTCCCTGCCTAGGCAAACTCTTTCGTCTCTGTCTATCCTCTAACGTCTTCCCTTCATGCTGGAAGTTTGCTCACATTCAACCTGTCCCAAAGAAGGGTGACCGCTCTCAACCCTCCAACTATCGTCCAATTGCTCTTATCTCTCGTCTTTCTAAAGTTTTTGAAACTATTCTTGCTTCCAAATTTCTTAAGCATTTCTCTTCTCATAATCTGCTCTCAGATCGCCAGTATGGCTTCCTTAAGGGTCGCTCTACTGGTGATCTTCTTTCATATCTTACTAACTCTTGGTCATCCTCCTTTCGGGACTTCGGTGAGACTTTTTCTATTGCACTAGACATATCGAAAGCCTTCGATAGAGTCTGGCATAAATCTTTAATTTCTAAACTACCCTCCTTCGGTTTCTATCCCTCCATCTGTGCCTTTGTCTCTAATTTCCTTTCCGGCCGTTCCATAGCCGCGGTTGTGGACGGCCATTGTTCACTTCCTCACCCTATAAACTCCGGTGTTCCTCAGGGCTCTGTCCTATCTCCTATTCTCTTTCTAATTTTTATAAATGATCTCCTTAACTGTACCTTAATTCCCATCCATTCATATGCAGACGACTCAACCTTACAGTACTCCATTAGTTTTTCAGAACGCCCCAGCCAGCAATCCCTCAACGACAAACGTAATGAAGCCATAGAACTCTTAAATTCTGATCTAAATACTATTTCCAATTGGGGCAGAGAAAACCTTGTTAACTTTAATGCTTCCAAAACCCAATTTCTCCATCTATCTACCCGTCAGGATCTCCCAGCGGACTATCCCTTATTCTTCAACAATACAAAAATCAACCCTTCATCTTCTCTCAATATTCTTGGTGTCTCTTTTTCTTCTGCTCTCATTTGGAAGGACCATATTATCAGTCTTGCTAAGGCAGCCTCCCAGAAGCTGGGTGTGCTCAACCGCCTTAGGGGGTTCTTTTCCCCTGCACAGCTTCTTGCTCTGTACAGGGGCATAGTGCGCCCTTGTATTGAGTATTGTTCACATGTGTGGGGAGGTTCCTCTCACACCGCTCTCCTAGACAAAGTTGAAAGGAAGGCCTTTCGTATCATTAACTCCCGTCCACTCACCAACTCTCTGCAATCTCTCTCTCTCCGCCGCAATGTTGCATCTCTCTCGCTATTCTATCGCTACTATAATAATCAGTGTTCCTCAGAGCTATCCCAGTGCATACCACCTCCTTTACGTAGGGCACGTGGTACCCGTCTTGCAACTCAATCCCACCCCTACTCTGTGCAACTCTCCAACCCAAGAGTGAAACGTTACTCTCAAACTTTCTTCTACTCAACTGCTGAGCTCTGGAACTCTCTCCCAGAATCAGTCTTTCCCTCTTCCTATGACTTAAATTGCTTCAAACTCCGTGTGTCCAGGCATTTTGGCTCGAACGTCCCTTGATTTTGGCCCTGTCACTCTTTCAACTATGGGGGAGGCACTCGCTATAGGCAGTTATGCCTTTTGCCTCCCTCAATCACATAGACAACAAAAAAAAAAAAAAAAAAAAAATTCTATTTGTTTATGGAATGGTTATAATTCTTGGCCGGATGGTACGCGCAAGCCTTGATCGGCAACACATATAGGGGAGTAAACCTTACTGCTCACCTAAGGCTGAAGCAGGTTGGTGGATGATCTAGCCTCCCACCACTAATGACAAATAGTGATAAAAAGATACATGGAAGGCCTCAGAGTCGGATGGACCCTAAGTTGAGTGATCGGTCCAGTAAGTCCTTGATTAAACTGGCACGGGTTGTCCGCTTGATGGCGTTTTGTGTACGGACACCCTCATAAATGGGAGTAAGGCGTCCGGCAATAGATAGATATATTATGTCTTTAACGTATATATGTCTTTAACGTATATATGTCTTTAACGTGTATATGTCTTTAACGTATATAATTATGTCTTTAACGTATATATGTCTTTAACGAGTATATGTCTTTAACGTATATATGTCTTTAACGTATATATGTCTTTAACGTATATACAGTATGTCTTTAACGTATATATGTCTTTAACGTATATATGTCTTTAACGTATATATGTCTTTAACGTATTTTATGTTTATGTTAGCTTGACTCATACGCTCCCTCTCCCTTTCTCATTACAACGTTATTCCCTGGCTTACTCATCAAATATTTCCTCAACTTTAGGCTGGTTGAAATAATGGTTTAAAGAAGATATGAAAAGGGTTAATAGAGTATATAGTTTTTCTTTTTCTTATCTCAGTATCATTGTATTTCTTGTATTTTCGTATTTCCGTCTCCAATGTCTCATTCCAGTTCTCTGTCGCTTTCTCATTAGGAGTTTTTCTTGGCGTCCATTTCCAGTGCGAGTTATTCTTGACTTAAGGGGGGGTCACCTGCTTGTTTTCTATTGTTCTCCTTTTTTTCTCTTTCTCTGGCTTGTATCCATTCGGCCCCATTCAGTCAACTGTTTTAAGACGTTTATCCCATCCAGGTGTCGATTCTATTGCTCGCCCGGATCGTATGGAGAAATCTGGCTTCGCCGGAGACATTTTTCAATCGAAAAATGTACAAATTTAGCTTGTTGTAAACAAAAAATACATGAACGCTGGCACGCTACCGCTCGCCAGGAAAATATTGACACCTGGATGGGGGTAAACGTCTTAAGACAGTAGGCTGAATGGAGCCGAATGGATACAAGCCAGAGAAAGAGAGAATAAGAGAGAAAAAAAGCGCTGCTTGAATTTTCTGGTTTAAAGAAATTGTTAAGAGTAATTAAAGATTCCCATAATAATTTACCCCAAAAGGTATATTGGTAGTAAGAAACCTATCTAATAAAATACTAATAAACAAGTATATAACTATCAATAGGCCCAATTCTGTTGACCAATGCAGGAACGTATAGAGTTTTTCATTCCCTTATCGCAGTATCATTTCATCTCTTGTATTATCCTTCCTTCCTTCACCGTCTCCAATGTGTTATTCCTGTCCTCTCTCGCTTTCTCATTACGAGTTTTTCTTGGCGTCCATTTCCAGGGTAAGAGTTTTTCCTTGACTTTAGTTGCTTGAATTTATGGTTTTAAAGAAGGTATGAAATGAGTTAAAGTGTCCATACAATATATATACCCCCCAAAAAGGTATATTGGAAGTAATATCCATACTCTGTTCATTATAGGTAGGCCCAACAATTTCCGTACTAACCTCTATAACTCAAAGAGGACTAGAGTAATCCAGCTAATATTTCCACCATTTGGGAAGAATCAGCCGGGAAATATGTGTGGAAATTTACAGCTCATTTGCTCCAGCCCGTTGAGAGTTACAGCGATTAGAAGTCATGATTTTGTGCCTACCTATAATGAATGGACTATATTATAAGAATGCCAAGGTATATCACTACGAATATAGTCAAAGATTTGTGAAAGTATAGCAGGGCTTGTTACTTCTCATTTCTTCATCTCAGTATCATTTCTATCTTGTATGATCTCTTTTCCTTCCCCGTCTCCAGGGTCTTATTCCTGCCCTCTCTTGCTTTCTTACTAGGAGATTTTCTTGGCATCCATTTTCAGGGTAAGAGTTTTTCCTTGACTTGGGTAGGTCAGAAATTATGGGTTTAAAAAGTTATGAAAAAGTAATTAGAGTGTCCATAACAATATACTTCTAAAAATGTATATTGTTAGTAATAAACCCATCTAATATAATAATAAAAAGGTATATCGCTATCAATAGACCCAATGGTTTTTAACCAATGTAGGAAGGTATATAGTTTTTCATTCCCTTAATGCTGCGTCATTTTCTATTTTGCCATTTCCTTTTTCTTTTTTTGTCTCCAGTTACATATTCCTGTCCTCTCTCGGTTTCTCATTAGGAGATTTGCTTGCGTCCATTTCCAGGGTAAGAGTTTTTCCTTGACTTTAGCGGGTTGAATATATGGTTTTAAAGAAGTTGTGGAAAGAGTAATTCAAGTGCCCATAATAATATATACTCATACAGTTATATTGGTAGTAAAATAACATATATGAGGTCAAAAACAAAATTAAAAGGTAAATCAATAGCAATTTACACAACGAGTCTTACAATATAATTAGCCTATATGGGTTTATTATTTTTCATTTCCTTATCTCTGTATCATTTCCTTATCTCTGTATCATTTCTCTCATGTAATTTCCCCTAATTCCTTCACCGTCTCAAGTGACTTATTTCTGTCCTCTCTCTCTTTCTCATTAGGATTTTTTGCAGTTAATTTCTAGGGTAAGAGTTTTCCCTTGGCTTTAGTTGGTTGAATTTATGGTTTTAAAGAAGATATGAATTGTTTATGAAAGTGTCCCTACATATAGACCCTCCGAAAAGTATGTATATCGAATTACTTTTACCAATGAAGCAATGTATATAGTGTTTCATGTCCTTATCACACCATAATTTTCTCTTTTGTATTTTCCTTTTTCCTTCCCCGTCTCCAATGTCTTATTTCTGTCCTGTCTCGCCTTCTCATTAGGAATTTTTCTGGCGTTCATTTCCAGTATTTTTCCTTTACTTTAGATGGTTGAATTTATAATTTGTTTGTTTCCTACCTAGACTTCCATCAAACTTAAAAGAACATCCATTAGATCCACCTTCTAGATAAATTTGTACATTTTTCGGTATATTTTTATGGGAAGTTGTGAAGAAGGTAATTAAAGTGTCCATAAACTGACCTCTAAAATGTTTATATTAGTAGTAATATACCCATCTAATATAAGAATAAAAAGGTATATCACTATCAATAGACCCAATGATTGTCAACTAATGTAGCAAGTTAAAAAAAAAAAATCATTTCAATATTGCAGTATAATTTTCTCCTTTGTAATTTCCTTTTTCTTTTTGTCTCCAGTTACTTATAACTGTCCACTCTCGTTTTCTCATTAGGAGTTTTTCTTGCGTCCATTTCCAGGGTAAGAGTTTTTCCTTGACTTTAGCGGATTGAATATATAGTTTAAGAAGTTGTGGAAAGAGTAATTCAAGTGCCCATAATAATATATACTCATACAGTTATATTGGTAGTAAAAAATCCATTATAAAAAATACAAAGAGGTATATAAGTATCAATATACCCAATGAATCTTACCAAAATAGCAAGGTAGGTTGTTTTTCATTTCCTTATCGAAGTATCATTTTCTTATCTTGTATTTTCCCATAATTCCTTCACCATCTCCAATGTCTTATACCTGTCTTCTCTTGCTTCCTCATTTGGAATTTTTCTTTTGCGTCCCTTTCTAGTGTCAAAGTTCTTTTTTTCGACATTAACTGGTTCAATTTATGGGGTTAAAGAAGTTATAAAAAGTCATTAAAGTCCCCATAACAATATATATTCATAAAGTTATATTGGTAGTAAAAATCCCATATACAGTATGAGTTAAAAAAAAAAAAAAAAAAAAAAAAAAAAAAAAGCACTATACACAATGAGTCTCTTACAATATATAAAGGTATATTACTTGTAACTTCCTTATCTCGGTAAATTTCTCCGAGGTAAAATCTCTTGTATTTTCCTTTGTTCTCTCCCGTCTCCAGTGTCTAATTTCTGTCCTCTCTCGCGTTCTCATTAAGAGGTATTTTAGGCATCTATTTCAAGTAATATATATTTTTGTTTTACTATACATGGTTACTATTTAAAATATGAGTTTCAAGAAGTTGTGAAAAGAGTACTTAGGGCCCATACAAATTATGTAGCCATAAAAAGGTATATTGGTAGTAATGTCCCCATCTAATATAAGGTTAGAAAGGTAATCACTATCAATATGCTAAACGATTCTTAAGGGAATATGGGCCGTTTTTCTGGTCGCCATTCTTCCTCGTGTTTAGCCCATTAGTTTTCAGATAATATGACGTTCGGCTCATTAGTTTGTCGATTTTAAGACCTTTCGCCCCATTTCTTTGTCAATATTAAGACCTTTCGTGCTATTTAGGTGTCGAATGTTTTACTGGCGAACGATAGTGAGCCTGTAATTTTGAAAGAACCGCCGGGACATTTCTCTACCGAAAAATGTACAAATTTATCTAGAAGGTGGATCTAATGGATGTTCTTTTAAGTTTGATGGAAGTCTAGGGAGGAAACTAAAAAATGATAACAACAAACTCCATATATGAGCAAATATAGACGCCCATCTCCCCTTAAAAGCCTATAGCAGGGTTTAGTAATTCTCCTTTCCCTATCTCAGTATCTCAGTATCATTTCTTCTCTTGTATTTTCCCTTAATTCCTCCCCCTTCTCCAGTGTCATATTGTTGTCCTCTCTCGCTCTCTTTATTAGCAGTTTTTCTTGCGTCCATTTCCAGGGTAAGAGTTTTTCCTGGACTTTACCTGGTTGAATTTATGGTTTTAAAGAAGTTGTGGAAAGAGTAATTCAAGTGCCCATATCAATATACAGTATACTTATAAAGGTATATTGGTAGTAACAAATAAACATATATGAGGTAATAAGTAACACCCCGTTCTTAACACTATTCATCAATTACATACCCCAATGTACTTGAATAAACTAATGAAAGCATATGGTACTCCCGGGATTCGAACTCGCGACACCACACCCTGAACATAAGCACCTAAAAAATATAATTAATAAAACAAAACAAAAATAAAAATGGTAAATCAATAGCAATATACAATGAGTATTACAATAAAGAAGGGTTTATTATTTTTCATTTCCTTATCGCATTAGTATTTCCTCTCTTGTAATTTACTTTTTCCTTCTCGATCTCCAGCGTCTTATTCCTGTCCTCTCTCGCTTTCTCATTAGGAATTTTTCTTGGCGTTAATTTCCAGTGTGTGAGTTTTTACCTTGAATTTACATGGTCAGAAATTATGGGTCTGAAGAAGTTGTGAAAAGAGTAATTAAAGTTTCCAGAAAAAAACAAATGGCTATCCTTATGAGAGTATATTGGTAGTAATAAACCCATCTATTATATGGTTAGAGATATAATCACTATCTTATATATTCTATGTAGTTTTATATCTTTATATAACCTTGATTTTTCACAGCTTTGCGTTTTGTCGCTTTCATACACAGACAAACAAACATTAAAGGACAAATCAGGAAGCACTGACGAACTGTTTTGATAAGCTACTTGAGCCACTGCCATTAACAATAAATAATGTATACCCGTATATACTGTATATATATATATTTTTTTTTTTTTTTTTTTTTATATTCCAACTTACTTCCTCTCGGGCATAGGCTGAGAGCCTTAACATTCACCGCTGCACAATGAACAGTGAAGCCCGTGAGGTCTTGTTCCAGTCTAGGGAGTGAGACATGTGCAGCACGTAGAGTACAACGAGCACCTGCCATCTTGCCTTCACATGAGGCACGGTGCTCACTCATGGCCCGAAACGACCCCATCTCTGAAGCCACCTCGTTCCCGTGCTTCACTGTCTCACCCCCTACACTCGGACTCTCACACTTACACACACACAACGCCACCTGTTGAGCAGATAACTCACCAGGCATTGCACCCCTATAGCATATTTTGAATATGGGAATATTCATACAGTGCTATTTAATCAGGAACAATGAGGGTATTTTATTGACGTTTCGGTGGGCTTGTGGTAATGCACTGATACCAGGTACAGCACAAATTCCATCCCAATACTATCTTCCCATTGATACATCGGGATTTGAACCCGGGACCTTTGGATTACCAGGCCAGTGGCAAGACCACTCCACCACACCTCCCCTATAAATATAGATATATATATATATATATATATATATATATATATATATATATATGGTATGGACATGTGAACGAATGGGATGTAAGGCTTACAAAGAGCATATGTGAGTCAGATACAAGGGAGATAGAAGGGCAGGAAGACCCCCATTGAGATGGAGAGACTGTGTAAGAAAGGCTTTGGATGATAGAGGAATGACTATAGATCTGGCAGGGGAAGTGGTGGTGGACAGTAGTGAATGGAGAATGCCTGTGAATAGTTGAGTGAAGACGTGGTCATTTGGGGGAAGGGGTCGGGCGCAAGTTGGACTAGATAATAGTCCATCAGGCGCCTGGCCCAGGGAGATGATTAATATGAAGGGTGCGCCTGGAAGTGTGGTGGGAGGGCTTGTGGCTTTGGTTTTGGTGTCTGCCTGCCGAGATCGGAACCTCTCCGGTTGGTCGGGGGCCGGGGGAGTACTGGAACGACCTTGGTGACCCGGGTCTCTGGGTCTTCTCCTGGGTGACCTAGATGTGTGTGAATTTGTGTTTTTATCTGTGTTTGTTTGGTGTTGTATGTTGTTTTTGTGTTTTCCCTGTTCTTGCTCTGTCTTGAGTCGGCCATGGCCCTCAAGAAAAAAAAAATGAAATAGAAAATTAAAATAGGAAAAATGGGGATTGGGCCTGAGCATATATATATATATATATATTTATATATATATATATATATATATATATATATATACACTGTATACCGGTACCGGTATATATAATTTTTTTTTCCCTTAATCTTTAGGTTTAAGAATTCCTCTGACCGCGACTGTAAAATCTTGTTTCCGACTCCAGTGTATAGTCTTTTTTCTGTGTCGCTTGCTCATATTTTTTTCCGAGGCGCGACGACCCTTTTAGTGTGAGAATTTATAAATGTTTAAAGATTGGACTGTTTAACTCTTTTTGTACCGGTGACGTCCGGTTTGTTATATGCTGGCAACTATTAGACGATTTGTATTCAGCTTAGGGAGGACGTCTACCCAATAATAGGCTACAGAAAGGGGTGTGTTCTTTAATTAAGCTTGATTGAGGTCTAGGGAGTCATGTTGTGTGTATAGGTTTTGCGTACTGTAGTCAATTCATTATACTTTGGCCAACACCATTGTCTACTAAGCTCTATAAATTAAGGGGAGATGGGTACTTTTTTCTGGTTCCCCTTCTTCCTCATGTTTAGTCCCATTAGTTTTCATATTTTAAGACGTTCACCCCATTAGTTTGTCGATTTTAAAACCTTTCACCCCATTTTTATATCAATATCAAGACCTTTCGTGCCATTCAGGTGTCGACTTTTTCCTGGCGAGCGATAGTAAACCTGTAATTCAAAAAACCCGCCATCAGCCGCGACATTTTTCTATCAAAAAATGTACATATTTATATTAACCCCTTCAGCACCATGGCGTCTTTTTACCTTTCATTCTGTCTAAATTTAGACGATTATATGCGGTTTCTGAAGGACCAATGTTATTCAGAGGGTTTGTTGAGATCATATTAACCCTTGTGAATTATAGAGGTAGATTATAAACTAAAGAAAATGGTCGAATGGTAACCAGAATATGGTGAAAATTACGTATTGGTGGTGAAAGTGGTTAAGGGGGCGACTAGGGAGTGTTTTTTTTACTTGATGAAGGTCTAGCGATGACATTAAAAAATAATTATGAATATACAAATAAATAGACCCCAACAATATCCAGTCCCCTTAAAAAAGCTTGACTACAATCATCAGGCTAATATTTTCAAAACATACAAATAACCTCTATATGACTTAAAAAAAACAAAACAAAAAAAAACAAAAATCATCACTCTAATATGTCTACTATTTGGGAAGAGTCAGTCGGGAAATGGGTGCAAAAATATACAGCCCATTATTTTGCTCTAGTCCTTTTTGAGTGACAGGGGATGGAGGTTAAGATTTCTGCCCTACATAATGATTATGAATGCACTACACCAAGAAACGCCTAGTATGAATTGGTTCCTTTCATATAATATTTGTACTTCACGTATTTTACTTTTCCCATTATGATTTTTTGACTTTGGTTTTACTTATATCATTAAATGCTTACTCTAATGTGTTTATCTTCCTCATGATGTTACTTATGTCTGTTTCTTTTATCTTGATTTGTTTACTTAATTTGTTTTCTTTTCTCGTGTTTTACTTATTGGTGTCTTGCTGTCTCATGATTTTTACTATAGTTAACTGTATTACTATATGTTAACGGACTATATGTTAACTTTACTATATGTTAACTGTATTACTATATGTTAACTGTATTACTATATGTTACTGTATTATATGTTAACTGTATTACTATCTGTTAACTGTATTACTAGAGGTAACTGTATTACTATATTTAACTGTATTACTATATGTTAACTGTATACATATGTTAACTATTACTATATGTTAACTGTAGTACTATATGTTAACTGTATACTATGTTAACTGTATTACTATATGTAACTGTACTATGTTAACTGTATTACTATATGTTAACTGTATTACTATATGTTAACTGTAATTACTATATGTTAACTGTATTAACTATATGTTAACTGTATTAACTATGGTTAACTGTATTACTATATTAACTGTATTACTATATGTTACCTGTATGACTATATGTTAACTGTATACTATATGTTAACTGTATTACTATATGTTTAACTGATACGATATAACTGTATTACTATATGTTAACTGTATTACTATATGGTTAACTGTATTACTATATGTTACCTGTATTACTATATGTAACTGTATTACTATATGTTTAACTGTATTATATATGTTAACTGTAGTAATATGTTCCTGTATTACGATATGTTAACTGTATTACTATATGTTAACTGTATTACGATTTAACTGTTACTATATTTAACTGTATTACTATATGTTAACTGTATGATGTTAAGTATTACTATATGTTAACTGTATTACTATATGTTAACTGTATCTATGTTAACTGTATTACTATATGTAACTGTATTACTAATATGTTACTGTATTACTATATGAACTGTATACTATAGGTTAACTGTATTACTATATGTTAACTTATATTACTATTACTGTATTACTGATGTTAACTGTTTACTATATGTTAACTGTATTACTATATGTTACCTGTATTACTATATGTAACTGTATACTATATGTTACGACTGTATTACTATATGTTAACTGTATTACTATATGTTAACTGTATTACTATATGTTAACTGTATTACTATATGTTAACTGTATTACTATATGTTAACTGTATTACTATATGTTAACTGTATTACTATATTTAACTGTATTACTCATATGTTAACTGTATTACTATATGTTAACTGTTACTAATGTTAACTGTATTACTATATGTTAACTGTTTACTATATGTTAACTGTTACTATATGATAACTGTATTACTATATGATAACTGTATTACTATATGTTAACTGTATTACTATATGATAACTGTATTACTATATGATAACTGTATTACTATATGTTAACTGTATTACTATATGTTAACTGTATTACTATATGTTAACTGTATTACTATATGTTAACTGTATTACTTGTGTTATTATTATGTTATTTCCTTCTCCATCTCCAGTGTCTCTCTCTCTCTCTCTTCCTATCTCACTTTCTCATTATAATGTTTTCCTTGTGTTCCCTTTGAGTGAGATCATTTTGCCTTGACCCGCGGAGGTGGTTGAATTTCCTGCCATTGTTTCTCGCCTTTGTGCTGCCAACATTGCGGGTTTTTTGGAAGGTATGGAGAGGGTAATTAATGTGTCCATAATTGTATACCCTTAAGGGAGCCCACCTCGCTTGTTTTCTCTTTCTCTCCCTCTCTCTTTGGCTTGTATCCATTCGGCCCCATTCAGCCTACTGTTTTAAGACTTTTATCCCCATGCAGGTGTCAATATTTTCCTGGTGAGCGGTAGCGAGCCAGCATATATATATTTTAGTTTTAACAGCAAGACATTTTTCTATCGAAAAATTTCTCCGGCGAAGCCGGATTTCTTCATACAATGCTAGCTCGCTATCGCTCGCCAAGAAAAATCGACACCTGGATGGGGATAAACGTCTTAAAACAGTTGGTTGAATGGGGCCGAATGGATACAAGCCAGGGAAAGAAAGAAAAGGAGAGAAAGATTAAAATAAAGCTGGTGACTTAAAACGATAAATTTGTAGCAAGAAAGCCATATTTTGTTTAAGTTCAGAAAGATAAATCACTGGCAATATAGTGGTTGAAGTTATGTTCATTGGTACTTGATTCTCTACGGTCAAAAATTATGGGTTTATGGAAGCTATGAAGAGGGTTATTAATGTGTCCATAATTTTATACCCTTAAGGGGGAGGTAGTTTTTGTTTCATGTTTAGCATATTAGTGTTCAGATTGTAAGACGTTTTCCGTTAGTTTGGTGATTTTGAGACCTTTCGCCTAATTTCTTTGTCAATATTAATAATATCTTTCGTACCATTTAGGTGTCGATTTTTTCCTGGAGAGCAATAACGAGCTTGTAATTTTGGAAGGAACTGCCTTCGGCCGTCACATTTTTCTACTGATAAATGTACAAATGTATCCTGAAAGGGAGTCTAAGGGTGGTTTTCTAAGCTTGATGAAGGTCTAGCGAGGAAACTAAAAAATAAATAATTATACAGTATATATACCGGTAAATATATAAACCAAAAAAACAAGTACTAACCAATCCTTCAAACGGTCTACATTTGTAGTGACAAAGTCCATATTTGTTAAGTGTAGAGGAGATAACTCACTACAGCAATATGGTGATTGAAGACATTGTCAATTGTTACTATTATTCCTCTACTGGTCAAAAATTGTGGGTTTATGAAAGGAATATCGAAGAGGGTAATCACAAAAGTGGTCCAAAATGTTGTTTTTACCAAAGTGGGTATCGGTATGGTCTAGAAAGTTTCGAAAGGTCAAAACTCACTATCAAAAGGGTGGTTGAATTTCGTTCCCTTGTTTTCTCGCGATAGTTAGAATATGCTATTATGATCGCAGCTAAATTTATTTTCATATTAACTTTGATATTCCTTTTTGTTGTATAATATTTGTACTATATATAAAATTGGAAAGATTTAAAATTTATTAAATATTTCATGTGTTTGTTTTTCTATCAACCACAATTTCTCTCTTAGTGAGAGAGTTGGCTCTCAATATATATAATATTATATATATAATATATCATTAATAATTAAAATCAGCTGTATATATAGTATATATATTATCATATATTATACAGTAATATATCAAGTATATAATTTATATATTGTATACATAGGCTATTTTTGGGATGGAAATATTCCCCCGCGATTAATCTCTCTCTCTCCTCCTCAATCAATCTCTCTCTCTCAAATCTCTCGCCTCTGGGATCTCAACAAGCTCTGCTCTCCTCTCACATCTCATCTCCTCATCTCGAGTCTCATCCAGGTCTCTCCTCTCTCTTCTCAGCTCTACTCTCTCTTTCTCCTCTTCGTCTAGTGAGACCAGGGCCATCATGTTGATACAGTATAGTAAAACCCTTGGGTTGTGCAGTAACAACTTTATTTTTATATAATCTCAATTTGGTGAATTGTTTATTTAGTTTACATATTCGGTTATGATATAATAGTAGTGTGATTTAGGTTAGGTTATCACACCTGGTAGCCTATTTTCGTCTGCGTATTTCAATTTTATTATTTTCGGTTAGGCCTATTCAACACTGGTAGCCTATTGGTGCGTATTTCAATTTTAAAAAAAACTTTTGGTTAGGCTATCGCCCCTGGAAGACCATAATTCTGCGTATCTATTTTTGATTTGTTTTTTTTTTCGGTTAGGATCTATCACCCAGCTGATAGACCTAAATTGTTGTCGTATTTCAACATATTTGGTTTTTCGGGGGAGGTTGAAGTGATTGAATTGTTTCCCAAAGTGAGTGACAGTGATTTTAAAGTGGAGTTAAGTGTTTTAAAGGTGAGTGGAAGTGATCTGCAATGAAACACTTGACTGTTACCATGCCTCGCACTTGTACGAAACTGCGCCGGTTAAGGTTTGGTGGGGATCCATGTTTGCTACTGGTTTCGATCTTCAAGTTACTGCCTTCTCTGCCAGGCACGAGAGAATTTGACAGTGAAAGTACTGATGAAGCCTACCACAAGATCAACGGTCCCTCATCCCTAAATTAATCTGGAATCACCTACTCCAAGAGTTTGTAACACTCAACGTTGGAGTACCACAAACTTCCAATTGTTCACCGGGGCAACTCCAGTAGCCACGGCAACTCCCCAACGTCAACTGACCAACAATTCAACGCCTGCCAGTAGCCATTTCAGCTGATGGTGATCCCCGATACTCAAGAAACAAATAGTGACTCTCTTCCCCCTCACGTACAACTTTTTGTTTGTCCCCCCCTTCCTGTCGTGAGGACAACGTAGTTGTCCCCCAAAGACCAGGAAACCCATACCGTATTACCGAGTGATCAAAACCGCTTCCAGATAGCAATGCAACAGCACTCAGATACGGAAGCGGAACTAGAAGAAGTCTGGCTGTCTTGTGGGAGACTCGATGATTAACGTGGGTCAGCTCACAGAGTTTTTGCGCCAGAGACACCCTAAGACCAGGGGAAACGTTTTTAAAGTCATCCCTGGTACCAAACAATGGACACATGTGGACGCCGTAGTTGCTTGCAGTTGACGAAGTATCTAAGCTGGCCAACCGTGCTAATAGCAATGTACGTCATCCCACGGAAATTGGATCCAACGATGTTACGAGCGAACCCTGTCGGGACGATTTTGCTTTTAAAAGTACCAGCAGCTGATCAAGGAATCGTTTAATGGAGAAGTTTATCAAGGATCATCGTGTCTTACAGGCCCCGTCCCCCGGCTTGGTAGTAAAGAGGCCGATTTTACAACATAGGCCACCGACAAAGCACAAATCGTTTGTCTAGCAAACCTCTGCAGGAAGGAAAAACGTGGGATTCGGTCCGACACCTGGGGACAATTTCTACTCTACATGACTATTTTGTTGTTTCCGGGACGTAGATGGAGTTTCATCATAACATCAGGTGGGAGTCAGCACGTTTTGGGGCGAAATCTTCGCAAATCAACGATGCGGTGAAGGAATTGTTTCGGAGAAGAAATCGACTCCAGCAACAGGACCAACCATGGAAGGAAGGACCGAAGGACAGCGAGGGCGGCAACCTGCGAAGAGAATTAAATGCTAAGGTCTGTCCAAAACCGCGAATGTTAGATAAAGCTCCACCAAACACGACCCAAAAATTCAAAACCGCCAGGGATAACGACCGAGGACCGATGACAGCCATGAATGTAAATAGTAGACTCCGGACCATAAGAATCCAACAAATTTGATTAAAGAACGTTCTGTTAGTTCTAAAACCGCAAACTTTGAAGGTTATTCTATGCAAACGCTCGGTAGCATAACGCAATAAATTTTCAGATTTAGAGGAACTAGTGGGTTTTACTTGAAAATTATGATGTATTAGGTATAATCAGAATCTTGGGCTCAATACAGTAGATAAATAAGCACTTTTTAATAGCAGAGTATTACACTACTTCCCCCGGGGTTCTGGTAATGTTTGAGAAAAAGCCGAATAAATAAAAATGGAGGTGGCTTTTTATTTTATATCAAAGAAAGTCCTTAACCCGACACCGTCTGTGTTCAAAACCTCAAATTGTGAACGTCCGACACATCTTTTGTGCTAATTAAAGAATAATAAAGGTACAAAAAATAATATTTGCATTAATCTCCAGACCTCCACTGCAATTCCCAGGTGCAAACTGACCGAGAAATTTACTGAAACAACTTGCAGATGTAAGTAACTCACAAGATACCGTATTTTTTGGCGACTTTAATTTACCTGTGACCAAGTGGGGCGATACTCTTACTTTCAGCACTCCGGACATGACTTGTATACGAACTTGCAATGAGAGTTCGCTTATAATCAATTTTGTTTTCTGAACACCGACACCGTGGTAATAACGTTCTTAGACATTGTAACTTGCAACAAAAGAATATTAATAGAGAATTTGAATGTTGGTGATGAATTCAGTAAGCAGCGACCATCGTACGATAACTTTCACTTTAAAGTTTACTAGCAACGAACGAAACAGTAGCAATCGAAAAAGTCCCTAATTTCAAGAAACGCAAACTTTCACATAAACTTAGAGGCTATGTTTTAAAGAAACTGACTTGGAGCTTTTTTTTTAATTAACAATAGCACGACATAAATACATCTGTGGAGAGTTATTCGCGAACCACATTACCTAAAAGCAGTGCAAGACTGCAATACCGATCGAGAAAAATACCGCGTCCCATGCCCACATAATAATCGCCCAAATGGTGGAATAAAGATATTTCAGACTTGCCTGCTTGCCTCTTAAAAATTTGGCTAATGATAGATTAAAATCCATCACAAAATGACGAAGCAACGGGTGACAAATTTGTAGAGCTCTATTAAACGGCCGCAAAGACGCAAAAAGTTAATAAAGCAGAGTAAAAAGACCCTAGATTTACATAATTGCGAATCAAAGTTAAAACAAACCCGAAAGAATTCTATAGTTATATCTCCAGAAAGAAAAAAGTAGTTACTTCAAACCTGTTGGGAGAACCGGTGAGTCGATGAAAATGGAGAAATACACCAAAGACGAAGTACAAACTTAAGGAATGCCCTCATACCTTCTTTGCATCAGTTTTTACAACAGAA
>CM064514.1:39013179-39134663 GCA_032716605.1 Paralithodes platypus
AAAACCGATTTGGGAGTAACCAATATCGAGTAACCTACAACCGAGGTCAACAAAGTTCAGAAGTTGTTAAGAAGGCAAACAAATAATTGGCGTTTATAGGCAGGTCATTTGAGCATAAATCCAAAGAAGTTTATCCTAAGAACCTTTAACCAATTCATTAGGTCCGCCCTCTTCTGGAATACTGCGTTTCAATACTGGTGGCCCTGATTCCCACAAAGATATAAACAAGCTAGAACGAGTTTCAACAGTAGAGTTTACCAAAAATGATACCATAGCCTAAAGAACAAACCATACGAAAGAGCGTCTTAGAGAATTAAATCTATTTCCCTTTAGCCCAGCGCCAGATTAAGGAGGTGACTTAATTCAAGTGTTCAAAATCATCAAAGGCACAGACAATATGAAACCTGTAGTAAGTACTTCACTATCCGACCAATCTAATTACACCCGGGGAAACGGTTGCAAAAAAAAACAACAAAAAAATTTTTTTTTTATTGGGGTAAATCTTTTAACATCACACGAATCTAAGAAATTTTCTTCTTCAATCGAGTTGTCAACTTGTGGAATGGGCTTTCCCCGAACACGTTATAGACTGCATTCACCGTTGATTCAATTTAAACTCCGCCTAGGACAAATATTCTCGCATCAAAACAATCCGCGAACTGACGGCTGTTTGTAAATGAATAAATTTATTTATGTCCCCCCCATCAGTTACTAACCATCTGTCCCCTACTAACTTCCTAATCCTCTGGCCACGGAACATTAGTTCCAGGGCAGTATTTCCCTTTCCAATGTTCCCCTTACCCACTCTAAACCGTAGGGGCTGTTTGGACACTTTGATCCTACAAGTGTGTTTCGGGAGGACAAAGCAACCTAGAAGTGGGCACTAGAGTCGGTTTGTGTTTGTTGCTTGATTTTCCTTTGTACTCTCCTTTGTACTAGCAACGGAGGCTAGTGGTAGGGGGGGCTGGTTCCGTCCTTGTGGAAAATGACGATTGATGGGCTGGGCAGCATCAATGTTAGTTTCTGCTCGGAGAAGTACAATTTTCCGGCCCAGGGGAGCTGCTCTGTTGTCGAGGAGGAGCTGCTGGCGGCTTGTTGTTGGCGCTTGGGCATTTTCGTAGGTCTATGTTCCAGCACTATGGTCCGGTCGTTGTAGTTTAGTTTACCAGATCATCACCCTCTCAAGTTCTTGGACCAGTGTTCACAATCGGAATAATGAGGGCTGACCATTGGGGGGTCACTAAGGTTATTTGGTATATAACCTGGACATACGCCATATGTTGCCGGTTTGTGATAACGTGGTTGCAGATGGTCGTTCAAGGGTATGATGATCCTGGGGTAGATTGGACCACACGGGTTAGCCTCCTGCTTTAGTTTTGAATAGTATTTTGCGCTTGGTGCTTGTTGGCTCGCGGGGTTTGTAGCCCGAGCGTATTGGGTCGTAAAAAGCAGGAGTTGAGCGTTTTGGTAAAGAAAAAAAACTAGGCCTTGCTCCTATAGTGCAGCCGAAATAAACAAATTAAAAAACATAAAAATATAAATAAAAAACTCTCTTTCTTTGATAGTTGAATTGTTTTCCAGTATGGTTTATAGCAGTAATTCTGAGTTGCACTCACTCTCAGAATGCTGGGGCTAGAGAAGCTCGCTCTTGAGGAGCATGTACATATAAGTTAAACTATTTGTGTTGGGGGAGGGTTATAATTTTGAAAAATGTTTTGTTGAAAAAGAACTGTGCCAGATATTTACTCGCCGCTGGGTAATTGGGAAAGTGGAGATATAGCATGGGTTTTCTACCCATCAGATTTTTTGTGAGCCTTGGGGCCCTTTGAAGAAAAATCTTGGGGGTGGGTGTGACGTTAAACCACTCCGTTAGAAACCGCATGGCTTTGTACCTACAGTGAGCTCGCTAGGAATCGCCAGGGCAGTGGATGGGGCTACAGTTTATGTATTAGAGTGTGCTTTATTTCATATGAAAGCTCGTGTCATGGGGCAGTCCAGAAAGGCTCTTTGTTTTCACCCATTGCAAGGCCTTTATATATTTAAATTGTAAAGTATATGTTTTATCATTAACTAGTAATGATGGGAATCTGGGAAGAGAGAGATAGAGTAGAACAGAGTGAGAGGGGGGACAGCACGTGTTTTTGCCCCGCCTCGATGACGTCAACGGCTGCGCTGCCTCGTGGGGGTTGGTTGAGAGAGGTCCTTACCATGATGCTAGCTCCCTTTACTAGTGGCTAGAGGACTTTGAGTACCACGCTTTTTTTCCCACGCGGCTCGACCTAGTTCCGAGTCTCTATACTGTTCCTTGCCACTCTCTCCTCCCTCAGATCTGGTTTTGTGAGAACCGCATCCATCTTTATTCCCTTGCTACCTGTCTCCGCTCTGCACCTGAGAATCTTTTTTCCTGCTGCCTACCCTCTCTCTTTTTTTCACCATATCTTTCACCACCTTTTATTAAAACCATATCCCCTCTGGTTAAACTCTGCCAAAATCAGCTTCATGCTGGCCAGTTTGTATTGTGCGTTAAGGTCTGGATATAAACGCTATGTATGTTAGTTGTTAAGATAAGTTGGATCAACGAAGCACTTGGGGGGGGGGGGTTAGGCCATCCATATTGGTTTAGTACGCGCTTCCTATAAATAATTAGTGTTCTGCTGGATTAGATAATGCTAGACTAGGTGGGTCTGATATTATAAGGTATTGTTGGTCCTATGACGTGCTGGCTGTTGGAAAAAGCTGCACGACATACCTGAGAACTGGAGTGGATTGAGTAAATTCTAGTCTGTGTGCCATAATGAGAGTAGCAGCATGTCACGAATGATGGGCTTTTTTGCCTATACCATTCTGCACTGTGTCTAAGCTCGTTGTTTTGGGATCTTTGAGGTACGCCAGGAGGAACGCTTAATACTTTCGGTATTAAGGTTTCTCAAGAGGAGCTAACCCTTCCCTATAACGTAATATTTTGACGCACAGACTTGAGATTGCACTAATAGGCTATGCGGCATGCCATGCGCACCAGTATCTCGTATCATTGACCTCTAGCCTAGGACTTTATCAAGCATAGTAGACATTAAGCTATATTGAAAAACCCAATTACTACTCTTTTATGCATACCCATATTATGATTACACAAGCAAATTAGCAGCCTATGTATGAAGGTATGGAGACACAAACGACCTTAGGCTCTTTTTGTTGATAGGAATACTGCATTGTCATGGCGATTATAATTGTTGTAGCGTTTAGGATATTCTTGGCCCCGACTGCATTATACATATTCTGCCTTTTTGTGTGCATTATGCCTGCACGAGCATTGCTCCGCTGCCTGCCTTTTTGGGTTCCATTTTTCCGATACGAGCATCTTTATAGCAATCTAACATTTAAAGAAGATTCCTTGTTTAGTGTTGAAGGACTTGTAGTGCACTTTCTTTCATGCAGGAGTGCCTGACATTTATTGATTTACGTAACGTAAGCTGTAAGTCTCTTACCACCTTACTACTTGCATACCATAACCAAGCACCTTCGGTTATAGGTAAGTAATAGGCTGTTTTCACATAACATTAATAAGCCTAGAGTAGACGCACATTTATTGAGAGTTTTGATAGCCTATTATTGCATATAGCACTCTGTAGAGTATTTGTGTTCTTTGTTCACTGGGAATATACATCAAGAGGTTGGAGCTAGCGCTTTTCCCGTTGTAGGCATTTATGCCATTACTACTAGTCCCAATGAATAAGAGCCCATGCATATATTTGAACCCCAGTCGTAAACAACACACACACACACAAACACCACATACACCACACACACCACACAACACACATACACAACAAATCCAAATACACTCACAGCACTCTTATTCTCACTATCTCCTCTCTCACACACACAAAACAACACCACAACACACCATAACACACCACACTAAATACACACAGGAACAACATACAAAACAAATACACTCACACTCACTCTTATTCTCACTCTCTCTCTCACACACACACACTTACTCTTAAACTCTCTCTCTCTCTCTCATTCTCATTCTCTCTCTCTCTCTCTCTCTCTCTCTCTCTCTCGTCTCTCCATCTCCTCATCTCTATCTCTCTCTATTTGTACCGAGTGATTGGAACGATGGCGAACATTACGCCGAATATACAAAAGGTAGCAAGGCCACCAAAGGAGTAATTACAGGACCAATTAGTCCCTAAACTTCAATTGTAGGAAAACTATATGGAAAAAATCCACTTCGAGATAAGATAGTAGATTACCTCGACACTCAAACAACCTAATCAAAACTAGGTACAACAACGAAGCTTTAGATCAATAAAGTCATGCCTAACAACTTTGATTGAATTCTATAATAAACTATTCACAAACAACGATATGACGAAATCACTAGATATTTATCTTCTTGGACTTTCAACAAGCTTTCGACGCGGTGCCTCACCCGGAAAACTATTGGCTATAAACTGGAGGAGGATAGGTATCAAAGGTGAAATTCTTTTTTGGATAAACAAAATTGGCTTACGGGCAGAAAAGACAGAGAGTGGTGATAAATGGAGTGGAATCGAGTGGGAGCTACTGTCACTAGTGGAGTTCCACAGGGTTCAGTCCTTGGGGACCGGGTCGGTTTCTCATTTACATTAACGAGATGATGTATGGGTAAACAACACCATTTCCAAAATTTGCCGGACTATACAAAAACAATAGGAAATACAGTCCTGAACGAAGATGATTAGAAATGCGGATTGCAATCTGATTTAAACAAACCAATATCAGAGTGGTCTGAAAAAAAATGGCAGATTGCCCTTCAATGTTGATAAAATGTCAGGTGCTGCAGGTTGGTAGCAGAAATATGAAATACAACTACGAAATGAATGGCAAACAAATAAAAACCGCACGGTAGTAAACAGACCTAGGGGTACTAAATATCTGAAAACCTAAAAACCTTCCGACCAATGTATAGCAGCTGCAAATAAGGCAAAACATAGCATTGGGCTTTATTAAACGAAAATTTACATATATAAACATGAAAAGCGTAATAGTGCCAACTGTTTCAAAAGTATGGTGAGGGCCCCACCTTGAATCATGGTGATTGCAAGTTTCCTGGTCACATTATCTGATCAAGGACATTGTAATGACTCGAGTCAGTACCAGCTGTTAGCTAGAGGAGCGACGGAATATGATACCCTCATTAAGAAATAAACCATATGAAGAAAGGTCTTAAACGATTGAACCCGGTTCTCAGTAAAAAAGAGGTGAGGTTGAGGGGTCAGCTTATTGAGATGCTTTAAAGATACTAAAAGGTTTCTGACAAAGTCAGAGTAAATGCCACCGATTCACATTAAACAATACTAATCAAACTCGCCCCCCCCGGAAATGGAATGAAATTAAAAACCAAAAAGGCAACACCTAGATGTCACAGAAGAGTTTCTTCACCATACAGTGTGGCCTACAGAGTGGAATAAAAAACTACCAGAGAGAGTGTGTGGATGAGACGACACAATTAACGCTTTCAAGGGAAGGGCTTGACCGCTATCTGCAGAGGGCTGGCGGTGATATGAAAAAAAAAAAAAAAATTATGTATGGTGTATGTGTGTGCACTGTACAGTAGGTGTGATATATACTTGTAATATATATGTATGGATGTATGTGTATGTGTGTATATGTTGGTTGTACCCGGGTGTAATATATGTATATATATGTATATATTATGTATATATATGTATATATTGCATATAATTGCGATATATATTTTGTAAGGCCAGACTGCCTAGTACAGGACCTTGAGGTCGGTGTGTGTCCTGTGTATCTATGTGAGCTATGTAGCTCTCTCTCTCTAACTCTCGCTCTCTCTCTCTCAATTCTCTCATCTCTCTCGCTATCTCTCACTCTCTCTCTCGTCTCCTCTCTCCCCTCTCTCTCGCTATCTCACCTCTCTCTCTGTCTCTCTCACACACCCCCCCCAGGACCCACCCACCCCCAGCCATTCCTTACACCTTCCCTACCTGAGCAATACACGACATATTTCTATAATAACACCCATACTCTATATTTCTATAATAACACCCATACTCCATGTTTCTATAATAACACTCATACTCTATATTTCTATAATAACACCCATACTCTATATTTCTATAATAACACCCATACTCTATATTTCTATAATAACACCCATACTCTATATGTCTATAACACCCATACTCTATATTTCTATAATAACACCCATACTCTATATTTCTATAACAACACCCATACTCTATATTTCTATAATAACACCCATACTCTATATGTCTATAACACCCATACTCTATATTTCTATAATAAAAACACCATACCTATAGTTTCTTAATAACAACCCATCTCACTCTATCTTTCTTAACAACACCCATCCCCTACTCTATATTTCTATTTCTATAATAACCCCACCCATACTCCTATATTTCTATAATTAACACCCACCATACTCTATTATTTCTCTAACACACACCCTACGCCTCTATATTTCTATAATAACACCCATACTCTATATTTCTATAATAACACCCATACTCTATATTTCTATAATAACACCCATACTCTATATTTCTTTCCCCGGATTTGCGTGTTCTCTTCCAATTATATTATCTCTCCCGCTCCATGCCTGTCTCCTGCTCTATGCCTGTCTCCCGCTCCATGCCTGTCTTTCTAGTCTGTTGTTTTTAATTATTATTGAGGATTTGGCTTGTTTTTTTGCCATTTTTGAGCAATATATTTGGTTAATATTCCTAGGCTAACAAAAACACATTTCCAGGTTAAGGGGGTAGTGCTTGGTTTTGGGTCTATGTATCTATTAATTAATTTATGTTTTAGTTTCCTCGCTAGACCTCTATCAAGCTTAAAATAGCACCCCTAGACCCCCTTTCAAGATAAATTTGTAAATTTTTCGGTAGAAAAATGTCCCGGCCGAAGGCCGATTCCTTCTAGAATTACAGGCTCACTATCGCTCTCCATGAAAAATGTACAGGTAAATGGCACGAAAGGTCTTAAGATTGACGAATAAATGTGGCGAAAGGTCTTAAAATCAACAAACTAACGGCACGAAAATCTTAAAACCTCAAAACTAATAAGCTAAACATGAGGGAGAAGGGGGTCCATAAAACGCGAGTAGTACCCCCTTAAGTCGGTGTTACGCAAGTACTTTAGCGGAGGATCTAGCGGAGCCACAGTATCCCAGTCATATAGTACGGTAGCTAAAATTCAGTCTATTACTGTATCTGACAAATTTATCTTTCCATTCAACTGAATTTGGCATCTTCGAGCTTCTAATCGTGTACAGTTCAAATGAATATACGAATGAAAAGCAAAATTATTCAAAATTATTTATAACGAATTCAATGATCCGATCCACGTAGCCGATAAACTGGCTCGTGTGAAACTGGCTTTAGTTAGTTATTCACTGTTAGCGCTACCGGTAAATAAAGACTCCATATCTGGCAATAATCACCAAACTTCTGTAATAACACCCACTCTGTATTTCTTAGCTGGGGCTTGCATGTTTATTTCTAATCATTCGTACCCTCCCTCCCACCCACCCCGGTCTCCATTTATTTGTCTTATGTACTTAGTTACGTATTCATTGTTAACGTTCCTGGTAATGAAGACTCCTTTCGGTGAATAAAGAATCCATACTCTGCATAAAGACTTCATTCATAAACACTTCCACCCCATCTCTCTTTGTATTCTAGCCTTAATTACGTATTAATTTTAGCGCTACGGTGAATACACACAGTCACACACGGACGCACACAGAGAGAGAGAGAGAGAGAGGGAGTGGGTAGGGGGGGGGGGGGAGTGCTACATTATAAGAAGACATGAGACAGACAGAAGAGGAGGAGGAAGAAAATGGGAGAGGAGGAGAGGGGGGGCTAAAGTGGAGATATAATGACCCCTAATGGCCCTACGTTAAGCAGGCTCCACACTAACAACACCCACACACGTTATCTTAGCAGGATAATACAACCACTGCAGTTCAACGCACGCATTTACAAGCCGTTTATGTCAGGGATTTTCTTAGACAGCACTTTGTAGACAAGATGCAAGGCCTTATCCCTTACGAGTATCAGGCTATGAGGAAGTTGGAGCCGTAAACATTGCTAATGTATGTTTCTCATGGATTGAAAATTTGTTGAAGTGGGTTTTATGTGTTTATAGAAGTTCTACGACCGTATTTCAGCTGATAATTCTTATAAATATGGACGTCTACAGTTCCGAACTTCCTCATAGAACGAAAGTCGCAATTAGTTAATTTATTTTACTGTCTCGTCTTCTTACTCCTTCCGTTTTAAGACAATTATCCCCATCCATGTCTCAATTTTCTCATGGCGAGCGATAGCAAGCCAGCATTTATTAGAGTAATGTTATTGTCCGAGTATTTCTTTCCCTGTACCCTGGTGACAGCAGGATTTGAACGGATTAAGATGAAACCACCAGGTGACATGTGGTGGTGCAGTGGTTAGCACGCTCAGCTCACGATTGAGAAGTCCCAGGTTCGATTCTCTATCAGGGCGAGACAGATGGGCAGTCTCTTAACACCGAATGCCTCTGTTAACCTAATCAGCAAAATAAGTACCTAGTGTTAGTGGGCAGTTGTGATGTCCCCGCTAGGGAATAAACGGTGGCAACCCACAAATATACAGTCCCCCCCCCCCCCCCCTGTGTTGGGGGTTAACAACCGCAGGTTCTATAGAGGAAAGGAGACGGAGATGAGTGCCGCGAAATACGGGCTGTTTCAGCGTACATCCCTTAGCTTTACTTTGGCTACCCATAAGGAAAATATGAACTTATAGATCAAGTTTGATCATCTCGCAGTTCAAACCAGCTCTCTCTCTCTCTCTCTCTCTCTCCCCAGAGTTTTGCTTCTTATTATTTACTTATGATTTACCCATTCAGTACCGGTGACGTCCTTTTCATTAAATTTTGATAACTATTAGACTACTTTATTCAGCTTAGGAAGGACGTCTACCCATGACAAAGTGACAGACTATCTCAGTGCATCCTTTCAGCTACCATATATTGATCCTAAGCTTCACAGAATCGTTTAAATATAGGTGAAATAAAATAAAAGAAGAGTCACCGGTACTGAAATGGTTACTCTATATTCAAAAACTCCACATACTCGCATCTTATTATAATTTATCCAACTTGTCGTTATCTCTCAATAAATATGTTTGAAGTATTTATATGTTTTCGTTTATTTGTAAACTATAATAAAATAATATAGTTCCTTCCACACAACTCCCTTGTGACGTACACGGTAAAGTGACTAATAACTCTCTCTCTCTCGCTCACACACACACTCACTCTCTCTCTCTCTCTCTTTTCACTTAATTGCTTCCTTCATTAATTATTATCTCTTTATTCTTAAGTTGTTTCTCAATCACCTACTTTCTCCTTCCTCCCCATTTTATTTATTCTCTCTCTCTCTCTCTCTCTCTCTCTCTCTCTCTCTCTCTCTATCTATATATCTATCTCTCTCTCTCTAACTCTAACTCTCTCTCTCTCTCTCTCTCAACACAGACACCTTTACAACTTGAATACACCCTTTCACACGTAGCCCCCCTCCCTTAGCCTTAAAGAATATCTCTCACTGATCTTTTTCCCCTTGTGTATTTGAGAGTTGTATATAGAGACAAAAGAGCGGCCCCTTACCGCTTACCACAGTTACCTCACATCCACTACACTTATAAAAAAAAAATAATAATAAAAACAAATAATAATAATAATAATATATAATTATATATATAATATATATATATATATATATCCCACCCCTTTACCATTTACTACATTACCGGCTTGGTAGTGTAGTGGAGAGCGTCTCCTATATACCCGGGTTCAGTCCGCACTCAGGCATGTAGGTTTTTTGCATACAACTGTAGCCGGTACCTTTTCCCCTGAGAAAGGAAATGGGTAATAGTCTTTCAGTAATATAGTCTACTATATGTAATATAGCCTACGCTATTGAATGAAAGACCTGAAGATTAATATTATTTATTATAATCCCCACGTTCACTACAAGTGAATGTGTGGATTTTCTGTAAGCAAGTCATTTATATTTTAGTCTATAAACTAGTCTTTAGTTTTCCTTCCATCTCCTGCCTCCTCTCTTTCTCGTCACACACACACACACATACTCACACACAAACACCAACACACACACACACACACTCACACACACACACACGGTCACGGTGGCCGAGCGCGCTTAGCACTACCTCTTGTGTTGGGGGTTCGATCCCACGCGCCGGCAGAGGAAGTTCTCTCAAAAACTTTCCCTGGCCGTGAAGGCAAGGTCTGGACGGACCCCCTCGGGGGACCCACAAAGTCTCCTGCCCACGTCCTACTCCCTCGGGGGTATGTAGGCGCTCTCGTTAGCAGCCAAGGATCAGTCTGTTGATCCCTTAGGATAAGATGTTGGTTAAGTCTGTGTATTTTCAGCCCCATTGGCTGCCGGCTTGAAATAAACCGATTATTTATTTACACACACACACACCTCCACACACACACGCCTACAAACACACACACACATACATACACACACACACACACACTCACACACACAGGATGTTAAAATGGGTGGAAAACTTTTTAATAGGAAGAGAAATGAGGACCACGATACGAGACGAATATTCACAGTGGAGGAGTGTGACGAGCGGAGTACCACAGGGATCAGTGTTGGGTCCGATAATGTTCCTACTTTATGTAAACGACATGCCAGAAAACTTGAATTGTCATATGAACATGTTTGCGGATGACGCTAAGATAATGAAGAATGTCACCTGTATAGAAAGTTGTCAGGATCTTCAAAAGGACCTAGATGAGTTGCACAGATGGAGCCAAACCTGGAAAATGAGTTTCAATGCAGAAAAGTGTCATGTTTTGGAAGTGGGAACAAGTGAGATAAGGCCAAGCTGGGAATACAAATTAGGAATTGAAATAATCGGCAAAACACTGCATGAGAAGGACCTTGGAGTGATAATACAAGATGATCTATCCCCGGAGAAGCATATTAACATGATCATTGGAGGAGCATATGGAATAATAACCAATATGAGAGTGGCATTTAACTCTTTGGATGAAGAAATGTTAAGAAAACTGATAATGACTATGATAAGACCAAGATTAGAATATGCAGCAGTGATATGGCCACCACATTTGAAAAAACATATAAACAAATTAGAGAAAGTTCAAAGGATAGCAACGAAGATGATCCCAAGATTGAAGGAGTTGACATATGAGGAAAGACTTAAGACACTACAACTGCCTACCTTGAAAGAGAGAAGGGAACAAGGCGACTTAATAACGATGTTCAAGGGAGTAAAAAGTTTGGAAACGAGTAGATAGGGAAGATCTATTCGTGAGGGATAATGGAAGGACAAGAGGGCACGAATTTAAGCTGAGGAAGGGCAGATGTCGTAAGGACACAAAGAAATTAAAGCTTCCCATATAGGAGTATAGAGACTTGGAACAACTTGGAGGAGGAGGTGGTGAGAGCGAGGAACATTAACATGTTCAAATCTAGGTTGGATAAAAGTAAATATGGAAATAGGGCAACATAAGTTATGATATGTTAGTTCAAAATACTGGGAACTGGGAATATCCATTACGATACTTGTCTAAGTAAAATGGATTGATTATAAAGTAACTAAGACAGGACAACACGAGCGCTGCTCAATTCCTGTAAACTACAAATAGGTAAATACAAATAGGTAAATACACACACACACACACACACATACATAAAAACACACATATATATACACACACACCTCCACACACATACACACAGATACACAACACAACACACAACACACACATACATACACACACACCACATTACTCTAGTCCAGGTAATATTCCCCGTGTACCTGTCCTCGACCAGTAATGTCAGCCAATGTCAAGCCTAGTGTATTGGGTCTAATTATAGCTTTAGTAAGGGTAACACTATTTATTACTCTCTCTCTCTCTCTCTCTCTCTCTCTCATCCTTAGATGTGACACAACATTTCTTCACATACAATGTGGTTAAAGAGTGGAATAGTTTATCAAGTGAGGTGGTCGACAATAATTCTATTGATACGTTTAAGAAAAAAATGGACGATCATCTAATGAAGATTGGATTAATATGAATTAATCAGTAAGCATGCTTAATTTCCTTTTCAAACTATTTGTTCTCATATACTATATAAATCTTTCCTTGTGGGCATTTCCTGACCCATAAGGTTACACTTCATCCTATTTTCCGGTACGGCTTTTTAGCCGGAGGGACGGAGGGTGGGGAGAGAGCCTTCTACTTTACTGTCATATACTTCCACTATAAACTGTCCCTGACTAATAGTATTACGGCCAGACCACCTAGTTGGGACTGCAAGGTCTGTGTGGTCTGAGTATCTGTGTAACTCTGTGTAACTCTCGCTCTCTCTCTCTCTCTAATGCACTGGACTTTAATTATATCCCCGGTAAGGTCAACTTTATTTATTAACATAATTATAAGCAAGGTTTTCGTTTTCAGCTGTACAAACCTATTATTTATTTGTCAAGGTAGATACACAATGTGTGTGTTTTAACCTTTTTGAGATCCGATTACGTATTTATTTTCTGTTTTCTGGATATTATTTGACGATTGTAGGCAAATTAGAGAAGGTATATGGAAGCCATAAGGTTAATTCCCACAGATCTCTCTTAAACTGTATAAAATCGTCTACTGATAGCCAGAATAAAATATCAAAATGCGTCATAATCTTCAAATGGTTAATAGGAGTGGATTAGAAATATTGGAATAGTGATAACACAACTGCTGTCATATAAATGGCTGATAGGCATACGTGTAAACCCTTCAGTATACAATTGCCTATTCTTTAATTTTATTCTGGCTACTAATAGACGATTTTATTCATCTTAGTAAGGAATTGTAGAAGACAGGGCTATTTATCTCTAATTTCCTTTCTGGCCGTTCCTTAGCTGCGGTTGTAGACGGCCATCGTTCACTTCCTCATCCTATCAACTCCGGGGTTCCTCAGGGTTCTGTCCTTTCTCCAATTCTCTTTCTCATATTTATATATGATCTTCTCAACTGTACCTCCAGTCCTATCCACTCATATGCTAACGACTTTGCCTTACACTATTCAACTAGTTTTCCAGAACTCCCAAGCTAGCAATCCCTCAAAAACAAACATGATGAAGCCATAGAACACTTATCTTCTGATCTAACTACCATTTCCAATTGGGGCAGAGAAAACCTTGTTGCTTGCAATGCTTCCAAAACCAAATTTATCCATCTATCTACCCATAAAGACCTCCCAGATGACTATCCCTCATACACAAATCAACACTTCATCTGCTCTCAGTATTCTTTGGTGTCTCTTTTTTTCTGATCTCTCTTGGAAAGACCATATTGCCACTCTTGCTAAAACGGCTTCCTAGAAGCTGGGTGTGCTCAACTGCCTCAAGGGGTTCTTTACCCCTGCACAGCTTCTTGCTCTGTACAGGGGCACAGTGCGTCCTTGTACTGAGCATTGTTCGAAAGTGTGGGGAGGATTCTCTCACACAGCACTTCTAGACAAAGTAGAAAAGAAACCCTTTCGTCTCATTAACTCCCGTCCACTCATCGATTCTCTGCAATCTCTCTCTCTCCACTGCAATGTTGCATCTTTCTCACAATACTATCGCTATTACAATAATTAGAGTTCCTCAGAGCTCTCTGTGTATACCACCTCCTCTACATAGGGTATGTAGTACCCGTCTTGTAACACAATCCCACCCCTACTCTGTGCAACTTTCCAACCCTAGAGTGAAACAATACTTCCAATCTTTCTTTTATTCAACAGCTGAGCTCTGGAACTCTATACTTGAATCCATCTTTCCCTCATTCTATGACTTAATTTGCTTCAAACTCCGTGTCTCCAGACATTTTGGCTCAAATATTCCTTGATTTTGGCCCTTTCAGCTCTGGGGGAGGCACTCGTTACAGGTAGTTTTGCCCTTTGTCTTCCTCATCCACAAAGAAAAATATATGAGAGCTTATACCCTTTTCATTCGTAGAGATCCTTTCTAAGCTGCATAACATTGCTTCATGATTACCCTAATAAAAAGCGAAATCAGTGTTATACATACTGAAGGGGTTAATTACGACCACACTCCAATATTCCCATGCCAGACTGCCGTGACATACATCCAAAGCCCAGATGGTGAGGGACGTACGTGTCATTAATATATAGTCAACGTGTCCCTTGCTGTGTCGTGGGCTCTGTGGTATACTGACAAGGTTACGATACATGTAATGGAATTTATAGTGGTGTGTGTGTGTGTGTGTGTGTGGTATGGTGTGTGTTTGTGTGTGGGTGTGGTATGGTGTGTGTTTGTGTGTGGTATGGTGTGTCTGTGTGTGTGTGTGTATGTTATGAGTTTACTGGTCGTGAGAGTCGTGTGAGGTGTATGGTTCATATGGTGTGGACAGCCTCGCGTAATATACCACCGTGGTGTCAGGGGTTATATATATATTTTTTTTTGTACCAACCAACTTTACTTCTAAACTCAATTAATGAAATCAACAAATACATGTGGCACCCCAAGGACTCGAACCTAGGATACTCACGCCGAAATCACGCGCACTTATGCATTACGCTACCAAAACAGTTACAGAAATATGCACAAGCCTACGATTTATTATGTAGTTTCGATTCCTGCATTTTGTATATAATTACGTGAGCCTAGAGGCTAGAATTTTGTTTTGTTTTACAATAACTAGCCGAATTAATATACCTTTACATATTGAGACTCTTGATGTATGAGACTGAATTACCACACCACAACTGATGTTTATATTTATGTAAAGCATTATTAGAATTAATATGTATTTATGTAAAGCATTATTAGCATTAATATGTATTTATGTAAAGCATTATTAGCATTAATATGTATTTTTCTATGTATTCGTTCTTTAGTGACTAGACGGTGCGACGAAATATTCATGTTTGCCTCTTTTTGTATGATGTATTAAAAATGTAAGGTTATTTCATTGGCGGCAAAAATTGGCTTCCTCCCTGTCATCCTCGTTCCCAGCGCTCCCAACCGACCGACCGACTGTCAACACAATTTGTCACGATAAATGGCAGCGATTCCCCCACACCCGGATCGCTACTCCAACATTTATCACTCGAAGGGCCGGAGTATAACGTGCTTGTAAAAATGATATAGTCTTGGTTTTCTCATCTAAACTGTATATATCCCTTGGTCGATTGGGATTGGCTTTGTGGTGTGTGTGTGTGTGTGTGTGTGTGTGTGTGTGTGTGTGTGTGTGTGTGTGAGAGAGAGAGTTTATTTAGCTCCATTCAACTCAACGGGGTTACATTGAATTGTGTCGTTGGAAATTCATTGAGAGAGAGAGAGAGAGAGAGAGAGTATTTTCATATCAAAACCAATCTCTCGCTTTCACCAATTTTCAATATTTAAAGTCCTTGAATGATGGATTGAAGGACCACTTTATACCGGAAGTGATGATGGCAGCGTTTGTACTTCATCACGGTGTATTTATTACGACTTTGTGAGGTTATATGTATCGTGTGAAGTGAAAATTGAATGTTGATGCGTTGTTGGAGTGGCTTTGAATGTGAGTGTTGTCTTTAAGGGAGCCCACCTCGCTGTTTTTCTCTTTCTCTCCCTCTCTCTTTGGCTTGTATCTATACGGCCCCATTCAGCCTACTGTTTTAAGACGTTTACCCCATCCAGGTGTCAATATTTTCCTGGCAAGCGGTAGCTAGCCAGCATATATATATATTTGTTTTGACAGCAAGCTAAATTTGTAAATTTTTCAATAGAAAAATTTCTCCGGCGAAGCCGGATTTCTCCATACAATGCTGGCTCACCATCGCTCCCCAGGAAGAAATTGACACTTGGATGGGGATTAACGTCTTAAAACAGTTGGCTGAATGAGGCCGAATGGATAAAACCCAGGGAAAGAGAGAAAATGGGAGAAGATTAAAAAAAACGGTGATCCACCTTAATCGTTGAAATTAGTGCGCGTTTGTTCATCATTTGCCAAAATGTATATGAAACGCTGATCTACCTGCCACGTCTAATAATGGGCTTAAGAAGCACTTATTGTAATTATCTAAACTCGGTACAAAGTGGGGATTGAACCCGTGACCTCCAGTGTATGACTCGAAAATGTTACCCTTGCTTCACAACATAAACTATTGGCATACGGATGTCGGTTTTCAAATTGAAATCGTATATTCTAAACCTGGTCTATTTTTTTGGGAAATATGATTACACATGAAATAATTACACCTGCAATAGCTTTATTAAATATGACAAACCTAACATATAGTTACATAATATTACTAGCAATTTTTATCCTATACCAAAATATATATATATATATATATATATATATATATATAAGGTATATATATATATATATATACAGTATATATATATATACAGAGAGAGAGAGAGAGAGAGAGAGAGAGAGAGAGAGAGCAAAACAACATTTATATTAACTATATTAAAAAGAGCAATGCTATGAATGTATTCGACTGAAGTAGAGGTGCTAATATTGATTTCATTAGGCGCTGAAAGGTTCATGTCATTACTGCTAACATATTAATGATGCATGTTCATAACAGAATACATTATTATTATTTACAAACCTGTTAAATACAGGCAACTTTAAATGCTATTATTAACTTTCATACATACTAGAAGTGATATAAAGTGCTAGATAATTAATGTATGGCTAATAACTGTGTTGGTGGTATAATGGTTTAGATGCTTATGTTCTGGGTGTGGTGTCCCGAGTTCGAATCCCGGGAAGACCATATGCTTTCATTGGTTTATTCAAGTATATTGGGGTTTGTAATTGATGATTAATGTTAAGAACGGGGTGTTACTTATTTATAAAGAGTAAGATAATATAAAAACAATTATATTTATAACTTGATTAAAAGCCATTCCCAAAATATACACAGAGCTTGGAAAATGAGGGTCAAGTTTCGAGTTCCCAGCATTACATCCTTGGGGAAATGCCTGGATATGTTGGGTTCCAGTGTTTTCCGATAGTAATAGAGGGAGAGCTGTTGTGAGGCGCTGGGTTTGTTCTATACACTCACCCACGCACGCTCATATACACGCTAACACACACACACACACACACACACACTCACTCACACTCACATATACACGCAAACACACACACACACACACACTCTCACATATACACGCTAACACACACACACAAACACTCACATACACGCTAACATACTCACACACACACACACTCTCATATACACGCTAACATACTCACATACACTCTCATATACACGCTTACACACTCATACACCTACACAGATGTACATGCACGCATTCATAAATACATTATATACACACACACACACACACACACACACACACACTTAAAGCAGATTACTCATGTCTCACTTAACCCATTGTAAATTAATGTAAAGTGGTATGTTACACTTGCACTCACTATCTTTAAGGGGGGTCACCGGCCTTTTTTTATCTTTCTCTCCTTTTCTCTCTTTCCCTGGCTTGTATCCATTCGGCCCCCATTCAGCCAACTGTTTTAAGACGTTTATCCCCATCCAGGTGTTGATTTCTTCCTGGCGAGCGATAGCGAGCCAGCATTGTATGGAGAAATCCGGCTTCGCGGGTGACATTTTTATATCGATAAATTTACAAATTTAGCTTTCTGTCAAAACTAATAATATATATATGCTGGCTCGCTACCGCTCGCCAGGAAAATATTGACACCTGGATGAGGGTAAACGTCTTAAAACAGTAGGCTGAATGGGGCCGAATGAGTACAAGCCAAAGAGAGAGGGAGAGAAAGAGAAAACAGCGAGGTGGGCCCCCTTAACCCAATCTAGACACGATAATGCTTTTCTTCATGACAGTCTGGCTATCTTTAGACGACCTTATACAGTTTATGAAGTATTATTATGTTTCCCTCCACCAACCGACTTTACTCCTAAACTCAATTAAGGAAATCAACAAATGCATGTGGCAGTCCAGGGATTCGAACCTAGGATGCTCACACCGAAATTTATCAGGAAATCAAAGGGGATAACTCAGGTGCAAAGGCATTTAACCCTTTGAAAATTATGACGCATTTTGAGAATTTATTTTGACTATTGTTAGACGATTGTATACAGTTTAGGAAGGATATGTGTGATTTTTAAAGGTAAAGGCTATCTGACCTCCATATACCCTTCCTAGTGCGAATACAATCGTCTAATATATTCAGAAATCAGAAAAAAATGCGTAATCGGATCTTGAAAGGGTTAAATAAGGCCGACTGTACAGTACGTTCGGTCAAGAGGACAATCGGGTTTGGATATTGGAATAAGGAGCGCTAGTGAAGTATTAAGGGGAAATGGGTCGTTTTTCTGTTCCCCCTTCTTCCTCATGTTTAGCCCCATTGATTTTGAAATGTTAAGACGTTCGCCCCATTAGTGTGTTGATTTTAAAACCTGTTGTCCCATTTCTATATCAATATCAAGACGTGTCATGCCATTTAGGTGTCGATTTTTGTCCTGGTGAGCGTAAGCGAGCCTGTAATTTTAAAAACGAAAAATTTACAAATTTATCTTGAAGGGGGATCTAGGGAGTGTTTTTTTTTAAAGTTTGATGAAGGTCTAGCGAGGAAACTAACCATATAGAAATTAAAATACAAATAAATAGACTCCCCCAATATAACCAGTGTCCCCTTAACCCAAGAGGACATATTTCTAGTTTTGATATTGGCTGCTGGAACAAGGAACCCTAGTGAAGTATTAATCTAGTCATTCAGAGAGCAATTGGCCAGTTCACAAACCCCTGGAGTATTGTGTACATTGATGGCCAATTTTATTTTTATCCGTGTGTGAGAGAGAGAGAGAGAGAGAGAGAGAGAGAGAGAGAGAGAGAGAGAGAGAGAGAGAGAGAGAGCAAAAGAGTGAGTGTATGAATGTGAGTTTTTTTGTTTCTATGTGAATGAGGGAGACAAAAGGCATAACTGCCTACAGCGAGTGCCTCCCCCAGGTTTGAAAGAGTGACAAGGCCAAAATCAAGGGACGTTCGAGCTAAAATGCATGGACACACGGAGTTTGAAGCAATTTAAGTCATAGGAAGAGGGAAAGACTGATTCTGGGAGAGAGTTCCAGATCTCAGCAGTTGAATAGAAGAAAGTCTGAGAATAGCGTTTCACTCTTGGGTTGGAGTGTTGCACAGAGTAGGGGTGGGATTGTGTTGCAAAGCGGGTACTACGTAACCTACGTAGAGGAGGTGGTATACACTGGGAAAGCTCAGAGGAACACTGATTATATTGTAGTAGCGATAGAATAGCAAGAGAGAGTGAGAGTAAATATGCGCGCGTGTGTGTATGTGTGTGTGTGTGTTTGTGTGTGTGTGTGTGTGTGTGTAAATACAGTATTTACCATTTTGAACAGCACCATATCAGTATAATAGTGAGTCATATTTTATCTCCACTAGCATTGTATATATTTTGTGGACCTCCTGCAGAAGCCGCGATAGTAATGCCCCCCCCCCCCCCTCCCGCGGTATGATACGGAGAGAGGCTATCTATCTATCTATATGCTCAGCCACAATCCCCACCCCACTTTTTTTTTTTTTTTTTTTTTTTTTTTTTGAAAGGCACTATAACATATTGTCTGTGTTCCCTTCCGGTCTTCCCACTATTGTTCAATGTTTATATAGAGCCAGGGTTATTCTTTGCTGCTTCCACTGCATTGTTCACTTTCTCTAACAACAACAACAACCTTCCTTTCTCGTATTCTTGCATTTCAAATTTGTTTGTATCTTTTAGAGTGCGAAACTTCTTTATAGCATTTGCATTGACCCTTCTTCTCTGCTATCCTTGTCTTCCACTTTCCTATATTTGGGATTCTTTGCTCCCACTCCATTGTTCACTTCTTCTTTCCAACAACAACAACAACAACAACCCTTTCTCGTTGGCCAGTGTTGCATTCTTGTGTTCAGATTATGTTGTATTCTTCAGAGTGCGAATATTCCCACTATATTAATTTTCGTATCTTTGCCTTCCACTTCCTTTGATTTGGTTTTTAGCTCTCTCTACTTGAATTTATAATCTTGAAATAACACCATATCTCGTGCGCCACATTCTTATATTCAGATGCTGTTGTATTCCTTAGCGTGCGAATGTTCTGTATAGCATTTGCATAGACCCTTCTTCTATGCTATTCTTGTCTTCCACTTTCCTATATTTGGGATTCTTTGCTCCCACTGCATTGTTCACTTCTTCTTTCCAACAACAACAACAACAACAACCCTTCTTTCTCGTTGGCTATGGGTCGTACAGCGCTGGCATTCTTATATTAAAGGGGATGGGCGTATTTATTGGCTTATATATTTATCTTTTCGGTAGGAAGGCCGATATATGTGTACGTTTTTATTACGTTTTCGTAGAATAATGTCCTGGCCAAAGGCCGGTTCCTCTTAAACTCCAGGCTCCCTATCGCTCGCCAGGAAAAACCCCGACAGCTAAATGACACGAAAAGTCTAAATATTGACAAAGAGAATGGGCGAAAAATCTTAAAATCGTCAACTAATGGGCAAAACGTCATAACATTTGAAAACTAATTGGGCTAAGCATGAGGAAGAAGGGGGACCAGATAAACACGAACCATATCGCCCCATAATTACAAAGAGAACATCTCCTGCTATGCTCTCCTTGTCTTCCACTCTCCTTTTTATAGTCAAATTCCATTGTATTCCTTAGGGTGCGAATCATCTTAATTAACCCCTTATGTACCGTCGACGTCGTTTCATTTGATTCTAGCTATGTTTAGACAATTTCGTGCAGCTTAAGAAGGATCTGTGGTTGTAATTAGGGTTAAGTGAGATAGTTCGAAGCCTGTTAATTACTGGAGGCCCTGTACTGTTTAAACTGAATACAATCGTTTACCAGTAGCCAGAATAATGTTAAAAGAACGTAACCGGTACAGAAATGGTTAATTTTCATAGAGAGCCTCCTTCTATTCTATCCTTGTCTTCCACTTTCCTATATTTTTTTTTTTTTTATCTCTTTACTAGAATTAAGGGGATATTTTTAGTTTGTTCCCTAGGCCTCCATCAAACTTTAAAAACAAAAACACCCCCAATTCAGATAAATTTGTAAATTTTTCGTTAGAAAAATTTCCCGGCCAAAGGCCGGTCCCTACTAAATTACAGGCTCGCTATCGCTCGCCAGAAATAAAATCGACACCTAAATGACACTAAAGGACTAAATATTGACACCGAAATGGGGCGAAAGGTCTTAAAATCGCCAAACTATTGGGGCGAACGTTATAAAAACTCATAACTAATGGGGCTAAACATGAGGGAGAAGGGGGTCCAGAAAAAACCCTACCTCTCCCTTAAGTCGTTGTGCAGTGTCCCTACAACGCTACACTCTCTTATATTCAAAGCCTATTGTATTCTTTAGCGGGGGAATTTGCTATCCCAGCGACTTTATTATGTGTGTGTGTGTGTGAGTGTGTGTGTGTGTGTGTGTGTGTGTGTGTGTGTGTGTGTGTGTGTGTGTGTGTGTGTGTGTGAGAGAGAGAGAGAGAGCAGTAGAGTGTATTTATTTATGTTTTTATTATTGTTAATAGTTTCCTCCCTAGCTCTCCACCAAGCTTAATCCCCCCCCCCCCCCCCCCTTCAAGATGAATTTGTACATTTTTCGGTAGAACATTTTCCCGGCCGAAGGCCGATCCCTCCTTAATTTACAGACTCGCTATGGCTCGCCAGGAAAAATCGACACCTAAATGGCACAAATAAATGACACAGAAATAGGGTGAAAGGGCATAAAAGCGCCGAAATAATGGGGTGAACGTCTTAGAATCTCTTATATTCAAAGGCTATTGTATTCCTTAGCGGGTGAATGTTCTATCCCCGCGACTTTATTAACCCCTTCTGTACCGGCGACGTCTTTTTGTTTAGTTTTCAGCTGAATATAGACGATTGTATGAAGCTTAGGAAAAACATAGGGTATTTTAAAGGATTAATCGAGATAGTCTGTAGTTTTGTTATGGGTATACGTCCTTCTTATGCTGAATATTATCGTCTAATAGTTGCCAGAGTATAATGAGAAGGACGTCGTCGGCACAGAAGGGGTTAACCTTTAGATAGATACATTGACACATTTTGTTCCTGTTTTCTGGCTATTATTTGACGATTTTCTTGAGCATAGGAAGGGCGTGTGGAAGTCCAAGGTTAAATTATCATAGTTTTTTATCTTTAGTTTGTATAATTCTACCTATGATACGAGCTCAATAAACCCTCTTCGTAACATAGGTCTTTCTTAAATTGCATAAAATCATCTATTGTTAGCCAGAATAAAAGGTAAAAAGGCGTCACGGTGCTGAAGGGGTTAATGATCTTTGAGGGGAGATTTCCACTTCAGGAAAACATTTCTGGACCCCTTTCTCCCTCATGTTTAGCCTCATTCCTCTTGAAATATTAAGCTGTTCGCCCCATTAGTTTGCCGATTTTAAGAACTTTCGCCTTATTTCTGTCAATGTTAAGATCTTTCGTGCCATTAAGGTGTCGATTTTTTTCTGGCGAGCGAAAGCGAGCCTGTAATTTAAGAGGAACCGGTCTTTTGGCCGGCAAATTTTCTACCGAAAAATGTACTAATTTATCTTGAAAGTGGGTCAAATTAGGCGTATAATTTTAAGCTTGATGGAGGTCTAGGGAACAAGCTAAAAACCTCCCCTTAATATTACCTGATATAAGCGGCCAACTTCTCCCGCCGAAGTTGATTAATTCAGTGATCTTTAAGAAGTTGGGTCAGGGCTGGCACGTGTTGGGTAGCATAGGTGGGACTAAAGAGAGAAGAAGAAGAAGAAGAAGAAGAAGACGAAGAAGAAGAAAGTGAAGAAGTAAGAACAGAAATAGAGGAAGAAAATGAGGGAAAAGGAGATGGAAGAGAAGAAGAAGAAGATGAAGAAGAAGAAGAAGAAGAAGAAGAAGAAATAAGTACTGGAAATAGAGAAGAGGAAAGCGAAGAAGCAGATAAATATAGAAAGAAGATGAGGGAAAAGGAGGTGGAAGAAGAAGAAGAAGAAGAAGAAGAAGAAGAAGAAGAAGAAGAAGAAGAAGACCGGAAGAAGGAAGAGGTGGGAGAGGGGGAGGAAAAGAATAATAAAAAGGGGGCTTGATTAATTCAGTGATCTACCAACGCGTCGGGCTTCGGGTGGCTGGTGTACGACTTACTGGGTGGGGCTGTGATTTGTGAGGCGAGAGAGAGAAAGAGACGAGAAGAAGAAGAAGATGACATGTAACAAGGAGGAGATAAATAGAGGAAGAGGAAGAAGAATAAGGAGGAGGAGGAGGAGAGGATCGAGGCAGAAGATGAGAAAGGAGGAGGAGGGGAAGCAAGAAGAAAATGAGGTGGCGAAGGCGGAGGAGGTGGGGGAAGTGGTGGGGAGAAGGAAGAAGAGGAGGACGAGAAGTAAGAATAGCAGAAAAGCAAAAGAAAACAGAAGAAGAAGAAGAAGAAGAAGAAGACCAACAACAACAACAAGGAACTCAAGGAGGAGCAGAGACGAAAGAGAATGCAAGAGAGAAAGAGAGTCACTCAGATACGTTGTCCGCACAGACTTTAGGATCCCAGCGAGGTGGTCAGATCATATTTCTAGTAGAGATAGCCCGATAGTAAGGGAAAGTGGAAGGAAAGGATAGCAAAGAGAAGAGAGAGAGAAAGAGAGAGAGAGAGAGAGAGAGAGAGAGAGAGAGAGAGAGAAAGAAAAAAAAGTAAAGACAGAAAGATAGGAAAACATAAATATAATATATTTACGAATAATTAAATCAATACATAATAAATACAGAGAGAGAGAGAGAGAGAGAGAGAGAGAGAGAGAGAGAGAGAGAGAGAGAGAGAGAGAGAGAGAGAGAGAGAGAAAACATAAAAACCCCTCTGATGTCAGCTGCCACACATTGACTGACATTTTTACCCTGCTGGTCTGATTAAATATGCTAAAAGTACATTATTCACTTAAGGGGGATAGGCGTATTTATTTCCTCATTTATATATTTTTCTATTTTGTTTTTAGTTTCCTCGCTAGACCTTCATCACGCTTAAAAAAACACTCCCTAAACCCCCTTCAAGATAAATTTGTACATTTTTCGATAGACAAATGTCTTCTCTTAAAATTACAGGCTCGCTATCGCTCGCCAGGAAAAAATCGACACCTAAATGGCACGAAAGGTCTTGATATTGATATAAAAATGAGGCTAAAAGACATAAAATAGCCAAACTAATGGGGCGAAGGTCTTAAAATCTCAAAAGCAATAGGGCTAAACATGAGGAAGAAGGGGGACCATAAAAACGACCCTTCCCCCTTAACTCGATCGTCTAACCTTTCAACTCACTCTCTCAGCTACGGGGGAACTTTGATCAGAACTTAGGAGTCTGTAAGTGAAAATAACGTTAAGTTATAATTAATGTGTAGTTTATGAAGGACGACCCCTGTTGTGTGTGTGTTTGTGTGTGTGTGTGTTATATATATATATATACCGGGTATATATATATATTTTTTTCTTTTCTCTATTCCAACTACTCCCTCTCGGGCATAGGCTGAGAGCCTGCACATTCACCGCTCAACATGGTGAAGCCCGTGAGGTGTGGTTCCAGCTTAGGAAGTGAGACAAGTGAAGCACGAGCTACAACCAGCCCTCGCCAACCTGCCATCGCAGACGCGCGGCTCTTGGTTGCCCACTCTGGCTCCAAGCAGTCCCACTTCTGAGGCTGCTTCGCCTTTATGCTTCACTGTCTCACCTCCTCGACTCAGACCCTCACTCTCAGAACGCCACCTATTGAGCATTTAACTCACTAGGCATATATTTAAACATATATATATAATATATATATATATATATATATATATATATATATATATATATATATATATATATATATATATATATATATATATATATATATTGAAACTAAATGTGTACAGGGAAAATATTGAGAGATATGGTGTGCTTGTGAGTGGCCATCTTTCTCTTTGTCCACCTTTTTGGTGCCCAAGTTTTCGAGAAACGGAGTCGAATTGTCTATCAGTTCACTTAAAATGTATATCCAAAGACCAAACTATATACCCTGTACCGGTATTCCCAGATGTGTATTATGGGTGTGGAGATATGGGAGTGTAAAGCGTGGAAGATATCACCAGTGGCTCCAAGATGGCGGAGGTTGGCCGATCTCCTTATATTAGTGGGCCTCTACCGTGTGGGACTCAATTTTCGGCATCATTACACCTCCTGAAGAAAACGGGACGTGGCCTTTGACGGTGCTGAACGGTTTTTGTGGAGGGAGAGGTGTGTGTGAGCGTGTGTGTGTTTGTGTGTGTGTCTTTTTTTCGTTTTTTCTTTCTTCTATATGCCAACTTCTCCCTCTCGGGCATAGGTTGAGAGCCTGTACATTTAACCGTTCTACATTGAACGGTGAAGCCCGTGAGGTCTCGTTCCAGTCAAAGGGGTGAAACATGTGAAGCACTTTTTGCTGCAAACAACCCCTGCCATCTTGCCTTCGCAGGCTGCATGGGGCTTGGTTGCTCACTCACGGCCCGACGCAGCCCCATCTCTGAAGCTGCCGCTCTCCAGTGCTTCACTGTCTCACCTCCTAGACTCAGACCCTCACTCTCAGAACGCCACCTATTGAGTAATGAACTCACTAGGTATTGCCCCCCTGTATCATATTTTGAATATGGGAATATTCATACAGTGCTATTTAATCAAGGAGCAATGAGGGTATTTATTTGGCGTTTCGGAGGGCTTTGTGGTAATGCACTGATACTAGGTACAGCACAAATTCCATCCCAATAATATCTTCCCATTAACATATCGGGATTCGAACCCGGGTCCATTGGATTACCAGTCCAGTGGCAAGACCACTCCACCACACCTCCCCTATGTGTGTGTGTGTGTGTGAGAGAGAGGAAGAGAACGAGAAAGAGAGAGAGAGAGAGAGAGAGAGAGAGAGAGAGAGAGAGAGGGCGGGGGGGGGGGGGGGGGGCGAATGAGCGGGATGCACACATACACACACAAAGTATGCCGATAATTTATATATAATAAATATATAAACGAGTGGAAGGGTATAGCTAAGACAAAGTTAGGGTAAGGAAATAACGAAGACAGCAAATATACAACACATAATGGAAGATATATATCCAGTAAATATAGAGAGAAAGTGAAGGAGGATTGACAAAAAACGGGAATGACGGTAATATGATAAGCTAATAAGAGAAGAAAGGAAGGAAGGGAGGGAGGGAGGGAGGAAGTTAAGAATGCAAGCAAGGGAGGAAACATGACGGAAGGAAAGCAGGAAGAAAGGAAACAAAAAAGTAACAAAGCAAGGAAGAGAAGAAGACGATGATGAAGCCAAAATATTAACCCCTACCCTCAAACTTTGCCAAGATGAATAAGTCTGTCTGTTTGGGTTGTCTAGTCGGAATAATGAACTACTTACAAGTTTCTTCAGTAGCTATGAGGAAGTTGGAGCCGTACACATAAATATATAATGGGAGGTGTTCAGTATGCTCCCTAGACCTCCATCAAGCTTTAGGAAATTACCTCCAAGACCCCCCTTCGAGATGAATGAGCATATTTGTTAATAGATGAGGCCGGTTCCTCCTAAATTACAGGATTGCTTTCGCTCGCCAGGAAAAACTTAACATCTAAATAGCACGAAAGGTCTAAAATTGACGAATGGGTTGAAAAGTCTTTAAATCGCCAAACAAATGGGGTCTAATGGGCCTAACCATTAGGGAGAAGGAATCCAGAAAAATAATCGTAAGTGAAAATCTCCCCATAACAGAGTAACATCTACTAAATTAGTTTATGATGAATAGAAAGGTTGTTGAATTATATTTCATGTTTGTACAATATGCCCTACAACCGAATTGTTTTCAGTAATTCTACTATATTGTATATCATGTCTGCAGTTAAATATATTGAAAATAAAAACCCACCTAGTAAAAACACTCATACTACCAATCCTAGACTATCCCCCCATACCTACACATACATTGAGTAAAACACAACTCAGAAAACTACAAATAATACAAAATAAAGCATTAAGATTTGCCACTAACCAACGTTACCCATATACGATGACAACTATCCAGATACACGAACACACAAACACTCTACCACTTAATATACGCATCCACAAACAGGCAACGAAAATATGGAGCAGACTAGAACACCTACAAGACCCGAATTTCGCAACTATAAAAAATAACCATGAATTACAACAAGACCTCAGACATCACTCCTGGTTCAAAAGTAGTCTAAAGATAATAAATTAAATAGAGGAACCAGATCCAATATATTAATAATAACAAATAATAAACAAAATTCAAACCAAAAAGAAAAATAATGAAATCAACTATACACAAACAGTAACACCCAACGAATAATAATACAAACAAACACAGATATTAGCTAGCTACAAAACAAAAACACAAAATAGAATACACCACTTGCACACAACAAAAAAATACCAACCACAAAAACCACATAGCAAGGTGGTCTGCCCGCCAACTTTCACTTTTACACTTTACTTCTTTTTCCACCTTCTCCTTCCTCCACCCCCCCCCCCCCCCCCCTTTAGACCCCCCTATGGGTAAAAAATAAATAAAATCAAAAATAAAATATATATATTGAAAATAATAAGACAATTTTATGGGGAATTGAATAGTTATTTTGTAATATATATATATATATATATATATATATATATATATATATATATATATATATATAGGCCTATGTATATATATATATATAATATATTGTTTTAGATTTTTTTTTTTTTTTTTTTACAGTTAGAATTTTAGCCTATGACTCATGGATAGCTCTTACGGTCTTTACATTTTCAACTCTTCCAGACTCTTTTGAAGCTTGGACTGCGTTTTACGGTTTATATAAAACATATTTGGACGTTTTACTTTAAATAAATCTCGCAAGAGGTCAATTGATAAAAGAACCTCTCCGGCTGAATGGGTGCTCTGATGCAGCTTTCTTGATAGGACATCCGCGCTTACTATTCCTTTCCTCTTTCCTTTCGTGCCTAATTCGATTTTTTCATTCCTCGTTTCCTCTTTTAAAGTAGTGCCACACGAGCGATTTTTCCGTCAGTTTTTTACGGACAATGTTTGTCTTGCAGCATCAAAATATAAGTTCCATAACAAATAAACTACCTAACGTAATATATCTATATTTGGCTGGCAGCATCAAAATATAAGTTCCATAACAAATAAACTACCTAACGTAATCTATCTATATTTGGCTGGCAGCATCAAAATATAAATTCCATAAAACTTAAACTACCTAGCATATCTATCTTCGATCTAGTTTTAGAGAGCCTCAAAATAGTACAAGACAAAAACTTTCTCATCGAAAATTGCTGGAAAATGTGTTCGTGTGACACCACCTTTAATTAATTGTGTTCTGTGGAGTTCTTCATTATTATATTTTCAATTCTTCCACTTGTTTGTTGTTAGTCTATATTCGGCTTGTTGTTGTTTTTCTTCTTCTTCGTTTATTTTGTTCTTCTTTTACTTTTTCTTTTTAGTTTTCTTCTTCCTTTTCTTCTTCTTCTTCTTCTTCTTCTTCTTCTTCTTCTCACTCCCTCCCTGAATAATGTCACTAGCCCAGACCATTATTTAAGAGGCGCCAATAAAGCTAAGCATTGAAATAAAACTCTGTGCAGTGTGAGACTATTATTATTATTACTATTACTATTATTATTATTATTATTTGTTTGTATGTAGTTATTGTTGCTGTTGTTTTCTACTTTTCTTCTTATCGACCTTCTTCTTTATCTTGCTCCTCCTCTTCCTCCTATTCCTCCTCCTCCCTGAATAATGTCACCAGCCGAGACCATTATTTAAGAGACGCCAATAAAGCTAAGCATATAAAGTAGAACTCAGTGTAGTGTGGGGGCTGTTTGTTATTATTATTATTATTATTATTTTTATTATTATAATTGTTATGATTGGTAGTAGTAGTAGTTGTATTATTGGTGACTTCTTCTTCTTCTTCTCTTCCTCCTCCTCCATTACCCCCTCCTCCTCCATTCCCCCTCCTCCTCCTTCTCCTCCGCCTCCCTCCTCACTGCCCTCCCTGTATAATGTCACCAGCCCAAACCATTATTTAGGAGACGCCAATAAAGCTAGGCATATAAAGTAGAACTCTGTGGTCTGTGGGGCTATTATTTTGGGGATTGGGTATCACATTTTCTATCTTAGCCTGTATTACTGTCTTGTATTTTATAATTGTATTATTTGTATATTTATATTTTTTGTGTGTATTGATGATGATTATTATTATTATTAAAATTATATTTAGTTTACATAATAATACTCATAATAATGACAAAAATAAAATAATAATAATAATAATAATATTAATAAATAATAATTTTAATAATAACAGTATTAAATGGTAACTAGAGAGGCCCTCGGTAGCTTTGTAACAGGATATTTTACGGATCGCCTCCCAAATTGAAACATTTCCTTAGTGCATATCCTATCTGGCCACCAAATATCGTAAAAATCGGTAATAGTGCATATCCGATCTGCCAACCAAATTTCGTGAAAATCTCCGGATCGACTCTTTAATTGAATCACTTCTTCCTTGGAGCATATCCTATATCTGCCTAACAATATTTTTGAAAATCTCCGAATTGCTTCAAAAATAATATAATATCTTCCTTGGTGCATATCCTATCTGCACACTAATGTTCGTGAAATTTGGTTCTTAACTTTGTGAGATATTTTGTTTATAGACAAACACAGACAGACAAACGGAGACGATTACATAACCTCCGTCGAATTTCACTGGCGGAGGCAGTAATAATTATAATAATTACTATCGCCAAACAGGAGGGGATTCATAAGGGCTTCTAAGAATCAAAGGAATAAAGGGTGCCTCATTTAGCCCCCTTCACTTCTAAGAATCAAAGGAATAAAGGGTGTCTCATTTAGCCCCCTTCACTTCTAAGCTTAATGATATCGTCTAATAATAGCCAGTATATACATTATAAGGATTGCGTCCCAGTGTACTGGAAGGGTTAAGTATCTAGGGAGAGTGCTGCTTATCCCAAATAGAAGGATAAGTAAACTACGAGATGATGAACTGCGAGGGGACCATTACTTAATGTCACCAAATTATTAATGATTGTATTATTTATATATTTATTCTATCATTAAAGCGAAAAATATCAGATCTTAGTAAGATCTAAGAATATGTGTCGTATTCTTAAACATGTTGGAGGTGTGTTGCTATTCTCATACCGAGTATGAGTAAAGCTATGGGAAATATTGTTTTTCAAAGAGAGTACATTGAATGGCATTCTCAATTATAAAGGTAACAACATACTGTATACCTAGTTGTTGTTGTTGTTGCTGTTCCCCAGGCTGTCTGGCCGTGCAGCCCCAAGGTCCCGAGCAAGGCCAAGGCCACAACCGAGCGGCCCCACAAAACCCTTCCTGCTTATCACTAACAAAGCCCAGGTGACCGAAGCCACTCCAAGGTGGGGAGGTGAGGAGGGTGCGGAAACGCCCGGTAAACCAAAGTCCCACCCAAGGCCCTGTGCCCATCAGCAATTATGAAGGGAAAGTTGAGGGGCAAAGGAAAATTGTGACGCCTTAGCTCCCGATCTGCCAACCTCTAGGTTGGCAGTAGGGAGGTCAATCCACGGAAGAGATCCAGGAAATATACAAGGTAAAGGAACAGTCAGAGTAAGCTATGGGTATGGCAGAGATCGCTCAGCTCTCACTCTGATAGACCAGCCCATCACCACATGACTAGAACCCAGCATCAGTTAGGAAAGGCCCTAGAAAGCCGCCTTTGATGGGGGGATTGCTCCCCTATTTCAACCTATGACTATTTATTTTGTTTTATTTTGGTTTGATTAGGTTTGTTTTTGTTTGGTTCAGATTTTATTTGGTTTGGTTTGGTTAGGATACATTAAGTTTGGTTAGGTTTGGTTTGGTTCTGTTTGATTTAATTTGATTTAATTGGGTTAGGTTTGATATAGTTAGGCTAGATTTAGTTAGGTTTGATTAAGTAACGGTAGGTTTGGTTTTATTCGGTCAGATTATTCTTGGTTGATTTGATTAGGTTTAAAGTTAGGTCGTGTTCCTCAGATCAAGTTAGGTTGGGTTAGGGTATGTTCGATGTTGTATGTACGAATTGATTCTGAATTTGTGCGAATGGACTGAGAGCGAAAAGTCTAGTAAGGGTAAACAAAACAAATATATAATCCTTCTTGGCTCCATTTGATATCAGCTCGAGTTTAAATATTAATATGCCCAGGAGTGTTTATGTATAATATAATAACAATGTATGCGAGGCTAGAGCGTTTTCAACCATATATATTTAGAGTGGTTCTCGTAGGGTTCCGATATTAATTAATGCAAATCCCTGTTGTTGCTTTTTTCATATTATTGGATATTCTTAACCCCTTCTGTACCGCGACATCTTTTTAACTTTATTCTGGCTACTATTAGACGATTTTATTCAGTTTAAAAAGGGCCCCCCAACAATTAACAGGCTTCGAACTATCTCACTTTACCTTTTAACGACCACATATCCTTCTTAAACTGCACAAAATCGTCTAAATATAGCTAGAATAAACTTAAAAGGACGTCGCCGGTACAGAAGGGGTTAAGTAAGTCTTCGGATCATCCATATCTTGTTTTATAGTTGTTGTTTTTTAATTTGTTTAATATACTGTTCTATTCAACACACACACACACACACACACACACACACACACACACACACACACACACACACACAAATAAACCGATTATAATACTTACTTGCTATATTAATTATCATCATCATCATCGTCATCATCATCATCATTATTATTAATATAATTATTATTATTATTATTATAATTCTAACGAGATTGTGCTTAACTTGAATAGAACTATTAAACTTAGTAAATCGAAATTATATAAAATCGTATTTTCTTGACAGCTGGAATACTTATAAAACTTTCATTGTGATTTATATGTATATACTTTATATAAACAAATCGCGCATTGGCCTCGATAATAGGAGACTTTTAATTGGTTGAATGTAGTAATATTCAATAATTACGTTATTTGTAGAGCTCTATTTAAATAAATTGCACCACAGTGTTTCCCTTATTAAAATCTATCAGATCCATAAAATCACTCCAATACATCTCCCAATTATAAAAAATATGTTATACTTCTGGTAAAAAAGTCAAGGTGACTTCTCATACGCGACGAGGACTACTGGTGCCGCCCAAACAAACGTTCGAAACAAAATTCTTCCCATTGCATTATTTATTGATGAAATATTTTGAATTTTGGATATGTGACGAGAAACCATACTATAAAAACATTTATGTTCCCATTTCACTCCAAACTGCATGGAAACAGTACAATAATAAGGCTTTTATATAACTGATAGCAATAGAACTCTGTTCTCTATTCATATGCATATTGTTATCGTAGCATATGGGTTACCAATTGTGATGATATATTTAGAATATGTGTCTTACTTATAATAGGTCATACTATGTGAGATTCGTCAAATAAAAATGTAAAATACCTTGGCAAATAATGATTTATTAAAGACGCTAGAAACACTATAAACACTTACAGTGTTTATAGTGCACACTTATGTGCATAAACTGGCTGTCCAAATCCGCTCGAGCACATCTTTTTCTCGACTTACCTTACACGTTTTTACGAAAATCAGTCAGTCAGCAGCCTACCAATACTCCCACACAGGGATAGGGAGGTTCAGCAGGAATCGTAAATACGCTATCACACGTAGTGGGTGAGTTGTAGTAGTAGTCGTTCGACATGCCAAGCACTCTTTCATCAATAATAAATGCACTGAACTGTTCAACTCTAGCTCTTCCCAAGCTTTCTGGCATCTAGCCAAAAACGTCTCAAACCATTTTTCTTCCTCGTCTTACCCTCCACTCTTCCACTCTAATGGCACAACCATCACTTCTTCCTCTGACAAAGCTGAACTCTTTACTCAAACTTTTGCTAGAAACTCCACCTTGGATGATTCCAGTGCTATTCCTCCCTCTCCACCCCCCTCTCTCCTACTTATGCCTAATATCTTAATCTCTTCTAATGATGTACTTTCTACCCTCTCTGGGCTTAATACTAAGAAGGCGTACTGTCCGGACGGTGTTCCTCCTGTTGTACTAAAAAACTGTGCTTCCGTGCTGACTCCCTGCCTAGGCAAACTCTTTCGTCTCTGTCTCTCCTCTAACCTCTTCCCTTCTTGCTGGAAGTTTGCTTTCATTCAAGCTGTCCCAAAGAAGGGTGACCGCTCTCAACCCTCCAACTATCGTCCAATTGCTCTCATCTCTTGTATCTCTACAGTTTTTAAAAATATTCTTGCTTCCAAATTTCTTAAGCATTTCTCTTCCCATAATCTACTCTCAGATCGCCAGTATGGCTTCCTTAAGGGTCGCTCTACTAGTGATCTTCTTTCAAATCTTACTAACTCTTGGTCATCCTCCTTTCGGGACTTTGGTGAGACCTTTTCTATTGCGCTAGATATATTGAAGGCCTTTGATAGAGTCTGGCACAAATCTTTAATTTCTAAACTACCCTCCTCCGGTTTCTCTCCCTCCATCTGTGCCTTTGTCTCTAATTTCCTTTCCGGCCGTTCCATAGCTGCGGTTGTGGACGGCCATCGCTCACTTCCTCATGCTATCAACTCCGGTGTTCCTCAGGGCTCTGTCCTATCTCCCATTCTCCTTCTAATTTTCATAAATGATCTTCTCAACTGTACCTCCAGTCCCATCCATTCATACGCAGACGACTCTACCTTACACTACTCAATTAGTTTTTCAGAATGCCCCAGCCAGCAATCCCTCAAAGACGAACGTAATGAAGCCATACAACACTTACTCTCTGATCTAACTACTATTTCCAATTGAGGCAGAGAATACCTAGTTACCTTTAATGCTTCCAAAACCCAATTTCTCCATTTTACTACCCGTCGGGAACTCCCAGAGGACTATCCCTTATTCTTCAACAATACAACAATCAATCCTTCATCTTCTCTCAACATTCTTGGTGTCTCTCTTTCTTCTGCTCTCACTTGGAAGGACCATATTACCAATCTTGCTAAGGCAGCCTCCCAGAAGCTGGGTGTGCTCAATCGCCTCAAAGGGTTCTTTACCCCTGCACAGCTTCTTGCTCTGTATAGGGGCACAGAGCGTCCTTGTATTGAGTATTGTTCACATGTGTGGGGTGGATCCTCTCACTCCACACTCCTAAACAAAGTGGAAAAGACGGCCTTTCATATCATTAACTCCCGTCCACCCACCAACTCTCTGCAATCTCTTCTTCTTTGTCGCATTGTTGCATTTCTCTCGCTATTCTATCGCTACTACAATAATCAGTGCTCCTCAGAGCTCTCCCAGTGTATACAACCTCCTCTACGTAGGGCACGTGGTACCCGTCTTGCAACACAATCCCACCCCTACTCTGTGCAACTCTCCAACCCAAGAGTGAAACGTTACTCTGTCTTTCTTCTATTCAACAGCTGAGCTCTGGAACTCTCTCCCAGAATCAGTCTTTCCCTCTTCCTATGACTTAAATTGCTTCAAACTCCGTGTGTCCAGGCATTTTGGCTCGAACGTCCCTTGATTTTGGCCCTGTCACTCTTTCAACTCTGGGGGAGGCACTTGCTACAGGCAGTTCTGCCTTTTGTCTCCCTCACTCATATAAAAAAAAAAAAAACACAAAAAAATGGGCTGCCTGGCCGAACAGTCCTGAGCTCCTAAGGAAGGCCATGGCTGAAAACGAGTTTTCCTACAAAGCTCTCAAGGTGTGTGTGTTGTGTTGTTGCGGTAAGTTGTGTGTTATGCAGTCTGCCATAATGTGTTTGCTAGTGTGCGGTGATGTGTTACAACCCGAACAGGTGTCCTAGACGGAGGCATCCAGCCTCTTCTGATAACTCGGAAGGGCTGGATGGTGCCCATATCACATTCTAGCCAGGTGGATTATGTACTCACAGGAAAGAAGGGATTCTGAGGGATCGATTTCAGGGGGCCGTGCATGTAGCTGAGCGTTGTCATTGAGTGATTGAATGGATCGGTGGGTGATTTGAGTATGGATATGCTTCTAAAGGCGGGGTTGGGGTCGGCAAGGGGGGAGAGAAGACAATATTTGTGTATGATAGCGAGTTTTAGGTGTTGCTTTGATATATCTTGGTGTGTGTGGATGTTCTGCTATGTAGTGTAATGGATGGTGTTGGTTTGTGGAGGCTGCGGCAAGTAATTGCGTGCCTCTCATATCAAGGTGATCCTTGATTTTGATGATTTTAGTTTCCTGGTGTAGGTGGTCTGTAGGTGTGGTAGCTGTGCAACCAGTGATTATTTTGAGGGCTTTGTTCTGTATGGTCTGTAGGGTGTTGTGATGTATTTCAGAGAGGTTAGAGGCCCAGGCCTTGGTGGTAGTAGTGGGTACTGGTGGGTGGGTGGTAGTAGCAGGTACGTGGGGATGGGTGGGTGGTAGTGGTGGATGGCGGGTGGGTGATAGTAGCAGGTGGGTGGTGGTGGGTTGGTCGTAATGAGTGGTAGTAGTGGGTGGATAGTGGAAGTGGATGGGTGGGTGGAAGTGAGTGGGTGATAGTGGGTGGGTGCTTAGATTTATTATTAGGCTTCCCGCAAGCAGTGCTCGGCACCTCAGCTAGTAGATGGCATATTAGTGTAATATACAGTATATATATATATATATATATATATATATATATATATATATATATATATATATATATATATATATATATATATATATATATATATATTTACATATTGTGTGTGTATGTTTGTGTATATATACCCGGCACTGCCTGGGAAAAATAAAAATAATCTAACCACCCACCCACCATTACACACCCACCCATTATTACCACAAACCCACACCTACCCACCAACCAAACCCACCTACCTACTAATACAGTTCAATCACTACTAACCAATCACCACCATCCACCTAATACTACCAACCACTACCATCCACCCACTACTACCGCCCACACACAGTATGGGCTATCTCATAATAATATATCTACATTTTCTACGTGTAATATATGGGCTGCCTATCTCCGAGGGGGGCTTCATCCCCGTTCCCCTAGGGGGTGAGGGGTAATTTTTGCTTGCATTTAAAGCCAATTTTTGGCTCCCTCTCAGTATGCATGCCAAGTATGGGCTCTCTATCTTGAAAACTGAGGGAGTAGGTCGTGAAGAAACAAACAAACTGAAAGTTCCCTTTATTGTGTGTGTGTGTGTGTATATATATATATATATATATATATATATATATATATATATATATATATATACATTAGGGTGGTCCTTATCTATAGAGTAAAATTGTTAGTTTTGAAAAAACTAATGGGAGGACACGCCAAAGGGCTCCATATGGTCCAAAAATAAGCCATGCAAAATATTTTTCAAATTGCTTAATATTTAGAGGTCGTTCAATGACCTCAAAGTTCCCCCCTCTACCGTTGATGACTCATCACTCCCCTCTATAATCTATATGCATTATGCAGGGGTCCCCCCCATATCAATATGTATTATGGGTATTAGCTGCTTCCCGCAGGAGGTATCATGGTGACCAGCCACTCATTGTTGCCCCATTATGGTCCGCTTGAGGGCATTGGGGAGACGCCGACGGTGCTCCTCGACGACTTGGAGGAGGTACCCAAGCTGCTCCTCGTCCTTGGTGAGTTGTCCAGAGTAGGCCTGGACCAGGGCGACTCCTCGCTCAGCGTGATCGTTTACTACCGCCAAATGCTTGACGGCAGCCTGAGCGGCATGGAATGACTCATCGCTTTTCCAGTCGGCAGCCGGGCGCTTGAGGAAGTCGTCCTGGAGATGGAGCTTCTTCAACATATTTTTGTCGTCTTCGTTGTGAAGCTGACGAGAGTCATGAACTCGACTGTCTCCAGGGTTACCGTGGCTCGCTTCGGGGGGTCCTCTTCTCCATCCTCCTGAATCGCCGCGACCATCAGGTCTTTGACGTCTGAGGGAAGAGCGTCGTCGAACAAGGCCAGCCCGACGAGCTCCTTGCTCAGATACCAAAGATGAGTGGAGAACTTTCGTGATGTCACCTTTGCCAGTCCCGCATCGACGCTCTTGTACTTGACCAGGGACTGCAGGAGGACCAGGTCGTTCCGAGGTGCACTCGCTGCCACTGGAGAACTGTTCCAGGCCTTCGTGTATATCCTGGCTAAGAATACGCACATCTTCTGTAGCCCCTTCTCCTCTCTGGGCGTGAGTCGGAACTGGGCGCGGAACATCCATATCTTCAATGCGTAAATGGCCTTCGACATCCAGCGGGCCTGGTGCATTGCTCCAGGAGCAGAGAACTAGATTCCTCGAGAGGGGGGAGAGCCGAGGAACAGCATCGTCAGCTCGATCAGTTCCCGGTAGTCATCTCTTGGCTGGGAGTTCATCAGGGCCGACGACAGCCTGTCCAACATTGTCTCCTTGATGTCGGAGACCATCGCCTGTGTTCGTTCGTCCGTGGTGGAGTCTTCGTACTTGGATCGATCGATGAACTCCCATCCCTGCTGGAAGCGCTTGTATAGGAGAACTTCTGGGGCAGACGAAGCGCCCATGCATTCCTCGAAGGCAGCAGCCAGGACGAGCTCCATGACATGATGACGACATCCCAGATGAAGGAGGTCCCGGCCAAGAAGCTGCTCGATCAGAACGCACGCCCCTTTGTGACGCCCGGTGTTGGAGCTTGTCGTATCGAAGCAGAGAGCTTCCACCTTGTCTTCGATGCCCCACTTCTTCAACGCATCAACGACCGCCTGGGCCTGGGCATCACCAGTACCAGATGGCAGCTTTGGGACTTCAAGGAGCTTGGACTTTCACCTGAAGGAGACGAGGATGGGAAGTCAGTCCACCTTCTTTTTCCCGGTGAGATCAGAGATGAGCTTGCCATCCCAGTGGACCACCAGACTGTCCTCTGGAGTGAACCCAGCCATGATGCTTTCGAATGCCTCCTTCCGAAGCTTCATGCGCTGTCGACGAATTGAGGCGCGATTGAGGGCGATCTCTCCAAGATCATGCCCCAGACTTCGAGCAGTTTCTCCCACAATCATAACGGCAGCTCTGTCCGAGACCTTGGTCCTGTCGAGGGCAGCAGACAGGGACGGAGTGACGACCACCTTTCGACCGCGCTTCGTGGGCGAGGGTGTTAAGAAGCATGGTCCAGCCACCGCCTCATCGCATGACTCCTCCTCTCCTGAGCTGCTGCTGCTGCTTGCCAACTGGGCTCTCTCTTGCAGCTTTTCGGCTGCACTAGTAGCAACTGCTCGGCGCTTCTGTGCTGTGGCGACCAGCCCCTCTTTCTTTTTTTCCTTCTTCTGGAGGACGGTGTCAACAGACGTCATGCAGCCTTTCCGACCTTTCTCGCGTTGGGCCATGAGGAACTCCTTGTCCTCTTCGATGGTCATCGTTTTGAGCGCATCTTTGTGGGCAACGTCAAAAAGGTCGTCCAGCTCTTCTTTGAAAGCCTCCTCGTTCGCTTGCTGTTTGTCGGTTCGGCGGTTGCAGTTCTTTTTGAGGCCTTGCCAACGTTTTACGAGGGCCTCGATTTTCCGTATGCCGTCCTGTCGAAGGCGTGTCAGGATCCGGGTTCGCTTCCAGAACTCCTCCACCGTCGACATGACTGATGAAGATGCGGCCCGCATGGTTTCATTCTTCTCCATGTGGAGGAACAGGAAATAACTGAGCACTTGCCGGTTCGAGGAAAGTTTGGATCCGAGGATCTGCTCCTCGAACCGATCTATGAGAAACAGTTTCTTACGGCTAGAACTGGTCATCTGCGAAAGAAGTACAGAGTGATATTAAAATAGTATGTCAAAATATAATAATGGCAGCCTTTGTTTGGCGAAAACGCTTATATACTATAGTGATGAGTCATCAACAGTGGAGGGGGGAACTTTGAGATCATTGAGCGACCTCTAAATATTAACCGATTTGAAAACTATTTTACATGGCTTATTTCTGGACCATATGGATTTCCCCGAAAGAAATCCGAAATTCGAAAATAAGGACCACCCTAATATACATATATATATATATATATAACATTCGTCAACAACCTACAAATCAACCCTTTACCTTCTCTCAATATTTTAGGTATCTTATTTTTTTTTTTTTTTTTTTTTTTTTTTTTTTCCCAAATACTCCCTCTCGGCATAGGCTGATAGCCTTTACACTCTACCGCTGAACACGGTGAGGCCCGTGAGGTCTTGTTCCAGTTTAGGAAGTGAGACATGCGAAGCACCCCGGCTCGAAGCAATACCATCTCTGAAGCCGCCTTGCCTCTGCGCTTCACAGTCTCAACCCCCACACTCGGACCCTCACTCTCAGAACGCCACCTATTGAGCAATTAACTCACTAGGCATTGCCCCCCTGTAGCATATTTTTGAATATGGGAATATTCATACAATGCTATTTTAATCAGGGAACAATGAGGGTATTTTTTTGGGCATTTCGGTGTGCTGTGGTAATGCACTGATACTAGGTACAGCACAACTTCCATCCCAATAATATCTTCCCATTGACATATTGGGATTCGAACCCGGGTCTATTGGATTACCAGTCCAGTGGCAAGACCACTCCGCCACACCTCCCCTTATATTGTGATGAAGGCAATATTTTCACATCACTAGCAAGTTAAACACCTTAAAGACACTTTTTACACGACAGTATTAATTCACCAAGGAAATGTAAGCACAAGTTACAATTTTGGAACACTTTCTGCACCCTAGAAGAACATTTTATGCACAAGTTCGGTATATTTGGTTACAGTTTGAACACCTATTATAATAATAATTATTATTATTATTAATATTATTATGTTTAATATTATTATTAGCAATAAACAAACTAATCTGGGTAATTAACTGTCTTGATGGTGTAATGGTTAGAGTATGTAAAAATCTGTGTGTGGTAACCCAGGTTCTAATCCCGGTGGATCACATGTTTTCATTAGTTTCATTGGAGGTGTTTGGTGTTGGAGTGAAATTAATATAAATAAATTTCAATTCACGATCGATAATTGTTAGTTTGTATCATTATCTTTTTAGTCATCTGTAGCCTACCTTATTATGGTGGACTTCTATTGGGTGAATCATGTGAGGATCTTTACAGTAGCCAGCCCCACCATGTTGTATACCAGGTGGTGTAAACTGTCTTAAGGTATACTAATACTAACTGTATTTGAGCCAAAGGGATTCTGATTGGACCTCGCCAGGCTCGCCTATGTCTCTCCGTTTGTTTGAAGATTTTAGGACGTTTCACGCCATCATTTTTTTTTTTTTTTTTTTCTATATTCGAAGCCCGTGAGGTCTTGTTCCAGTCTAGGGAGTGAGACATGTGAAGCACGTAGAGTACAACGAGCACCTGCCATCTTGCCTTCACATGAGGCACGGTGCTCACTCATGGCCCGAAACGACCCCATCTCTGAAGCCACCTCGTTCCCGTGCTTCACTGTCTCACCCCTTACACTCGGACTCTCACATATACACACACACAACGCCACCTGTTGAGCAGATAACTCACCAGGCATTGCACCCCTATAGCATATTTTGAATATGGGAATATTCATACAGTGCTATTTAATCAGGGAACAATGAGGCTATTTTATTGACGTTTCGGTGGGCTTGTGGTAATGCACTGATACTAGGTACAGCACAAATTCCATCCCAATAATATCTTCCCATTGATACATCGGGATTTGAACCCGGGAACTTTGGATTACCAGGCCAGTGGCAAGACCACTCCACCACACCTCCCCTAGCTTGGTGATAATAGATGTAATTTTTTTCTGGGCGAGCGATAACAAGCCAATAAAATGCAATAAATTAGCCTTCAGCCGGGACAGTCTTTTATCGAAAATTGTACCAATTTAGCTTGAAGGGGGATTGGATGGGCACTTTTAAGTTTAAAGCAAATCTGTTTATTTTTTTATTTTTATTTTTTTATAACCTAACTGCAAAACTAAAACACATTGCTCGATAGAATAGAAGAAGGTCCCTGCCGAACGCCGATATCCTTTCAGTTACAGGCTCGCTATCACTCGCCCAGAAAATGTCGTCACCTGAATGAATGGAGTGAAAGTCTTTATTATCGCCAAACTAATGTGGTGAAACGACTTTAAATCTACAAACTAATAGAGCGAAACAGGGAAGGTTAAAAAATACCAAATACGGTTAATTTAAGGGAGCCCACCTCTTTGTTTCTCTCTTTCTCTTCCTCTCTCATTGGCTTGTATCCATTCGGCCCCATTCAGCCTACTGTTTTAAGACGTTATCGAGTGGTAGCGAGCCAGCATATATATATTTTTGTTTTGAGAGCAAGCTAAATTTGTACATTTTCGACAGAAAAATTTCTCCGGCGAAGCCATATTTCTCCATGCAATTCTGGCTCGCTATCGCTCGCCAGGAAGAAATCGACACCTGGATGAGGATAAACGTCTTAAAACAGTTGGCTGAATGGGACCGAATACATACAAGCCACAGAAAAATAGAAAAGGATAGAAAGAGAAAACAAAGCAGGTGACCCCCTTTAATTACTTATCATGTATGCAATATGGCGCTGTATTCCAAACCAGTAAGGCGATAATCTCACTATAGACGTGTGGTGGTGTGGTAAGTTGCGCATGCTCCCTCCGCCCTTGCTGCTCCAGGAGAGGGAGGGTGGGGAGTGGAGGATGGGAGGGGGCAGGTATGAGGGGGAGGGAAGCCAGGCAGGATTGCTCGAGTTGGGGAATTATCCTCAGATTTAGGGAATGTTATGGATCGGACGGGGGAAGGTGAAATTGTTAACTCCAATGGGGAATTATTACGCTGGATCGGATTGTGTAGTAATTTGTACTTACGGTATTAATTGTCTCATCACAAATGATTATAGATTATTTTGTGTCATCGTCTAGTTTAGCTGCTTGCAGTTTTACCCTAATTCCGGCAACCATACAATTTTTTATGTTATTATTAATTATGTGGAGTCATTTTTCTTATATTAATCTCAAAGAATAATCAGCTGAAAATATGAATCAAATCAGTATAGAGTACCTCATTATAAATTGTTACTTTTAACCCTCTCAAGAACCGATGACGCAGTTATTAAACGATTTAATTCAGCTTAGGAAGGGTATATGGAAGTCAGAGGGTTAATTGAGATAGTCTTTACCCTTTTAACTCCCATAGATCCTTCCTTAGGTGTATACAATCGTCTAATGATAGCCAAATTAAATTGTCAAAGCGCGTCTTAATCTTCAAAGGAGTAAATAGTTCTAACTAAGTTTAAGGGGATAGTGCTTGGTTTTTTGGTCTATATATTTATTTATTAATGTATTTTTTAGTTTCCTCGCTAGACATCAATCAAGCTTAGAAAAACACCCCCTAGACCCCCTTTCTAGATAAATGTGTACGTTTTTTGGTAGAAAAATGGCCCGGCCGGTTCCTTCTAAAACTTGAGGCTCGCTATCGCTCGCCCGGAAAAAATCGACACCTAAAGCGTACGAAAGGTTTTAATATTGACAAAAAAATGAGGCGAAAGGTCTCAAAATCGGCAAGCTAATGGAACGAACGTCTTAAAACTTCAACACTAATATGCTTAACATGAGGGAGAAGGGGGTCCAGAAAAAGCGAGTAGTACCCCCTTAATGAAATAATAATCATCAATATTGAATACAAGGAAAATGTTGCCGTCACCTGATTAAAAAGTGGAATAGGTTAATGACGAAAACGGAGAATGGAGACAAAAATAAGTATGCAGATAAATGATTAGTATCCTAGAATTGGTATATACATATTTTGATTCCAGTTAATTTCACCTTTTTAATAATGCGTGTATATCCATGAACAATTATATATGGATGGAATTTTGTATGCATTAATGACAAATTAGTATAGAGATGTAATCATATACATTCAAGAGACACGTTCAAACGGCTGTATTTGCATAAAGAAACAACAGAAGAGGTCCACCAACTTTGATAAGGCATATTATACTGTACGCCAATCTCTTCACTACCCACAACCAAATGTTCTCAGTATTTAAGGGGAGATTTCTACGTGAGATATTTTGTTCTGGACCCCTTTCCCCTTCATGTTTAGCCCCATTGCTTTTGAGATTTTAAGACGTTCGCCCCATTAATTTAGCTATTTTAAGAACTTTCGACCAATGTCTGTCAATTTTAAGACCACTCGTGCCATTTAGGTGTTGATTTTTTTTCCTGGCGAGCGATAGCGAGCCTGTAATTTAAGAGGAACTGGCCTTCGGCTGGGAAATTTGTCTACCGATAAATGTACAAATTTATCTTGAAAGGGTGTCTATAGTGGGTGTAATTTTCAGCTTGACGGAGGTCTAGGGAACAAACTAAAATCCTCCCCTTAATTAACTGAATGCAGTGTTACTCAAAGACATGAACTTCATTGAAAAATAGTGTGATGCTTTTAATTGACTCTGATATTAAAAGTTAGAATAAGGAGCTTTCAATCTGACTGTTGCATGTTTGGGACTTGTCAGATAAATAGGCCATGGCAACAAAATTAGAACAAAATTATATTCCCATTGACACATTTTAAAATTGGACAACTATAATTTTTTTTTTTTTTTTTATGTATGTTTTGGGTGTATACAACTTACGCAATAAAGTGATGGGTTAAACAAGGGGTTAACATATTTATTGATGTATTTATTTATGTTTATTTGTCTATATATTTGTTTTAGTTTGCTCGCCAGAACTCTATCAAGCTTAAAATATAATCCACCCTCAAGATCTCCCTTCAAGATAAATGTGTACAACTTTCAATAGAGAAATGTCCTGGCCAAAGGCTGGTTCCTACTAAACGACAGACTCGTTATCGCTTGCCAGGAAGAAATTTACACTTAAATGGCACGTACAGTCTTATTATTGACAAAGATATGGGGCAGAAGGTCTTATATACTGTATATAGTAGTGTATTTGATTGATAGAAAACTATATTCATACATTTGTTTCCAGTGACATACTTCCATAATTATAAACGCGTGAGGTCCTCGAATTATTATAAGTGACTGCACGGTCGCCCTAATAAGTCATGTCCCAGTTGTCATTACGTTTGGCTCGCTCTGTGCTGTATTAATGTCTGTCAGATGTTGAATAGGGTGGGTAAATGTAGGAACATGTTTGTTTATTTCACTCGATATGAAGAAATGAAGCTTAGATATTGCTGATACCAATTATTGATCAAAACATACTTGATGCGCGACTGTACATATACTTTTTTTTGCGCCTGATTTTTTACAGTGCACCCCAATAAATAGAGAAAAGTATCGCGTACGCCAAATCTGTGTCAGTGCGGGTCCTGTGAGAGAGTGTACTGTATGTAGGTTAGGCACGGCATATATTATTACCAATGACCTTCTTATAACTTATACTGTACTGTATATGTGTAGCTATAGCTATATATGTGAGTTTATGTTTAGTAGAGAGAGAGAGAGAGAGAGAGAGAGAGAGAGAGAGAGAGAGAGAGAGAGAGAGAGAGAGAGAGAGAGAGAGAAACCCTCTTTCCACCTCCGGCTACACACAATGACACACACAGGCACCACAAGCACACAAACACACACACACACACACACAGGCACTACAGACACACACGCACACACCGTCGAACATACACACACAGATGCACGTACACACCGTCACACACACACACACTGGCATATATGCACGCACACACTCATACACAGACACACATTGGCACGCACGTAAGTTACACATACGGTATACACACAGACACACATGCACATAAACACACATACGCGCAAGCATGTATGCAACCAGACACACACGCACACACACAGACAAGCACACACACGCACATACAACAAATACATCACTCATATTAAACATGGACCTCATATTATTTTATTAAACACGTATGTCAATATATGTTGATTTTGTAATGCACTTTATTAACATAAAAAAAGAACCATATATATAATTCAAAATATGAACAATGTCATCAACAGATATATTCTGATGTATTTGCATTATATATATATACATAATTATATACTGTATATATGTACGGTATATATATATATATATATATTTATATATATATATATATATATATTCTATTCACGGTCCAACTAATATTAATCAGCAACGGTACACTCAAGGACATAAACATCTTTCTCTACCCCACGCACTGCGTAATTGAACCCCCGAGATGCATATATTAGGTAAAGAATGTATATGAAGATTTGATTCAGTCCCAGACCGCTTCCAAAGATTAAAGGGGAGGTAGTCGCTTTTTCAGGACACCTTTCTCCCTCATGTTTAGCATATTAGTTTTGAGATTTTAAAACGTGCAAAATCGCCAAACTAATGGAACATTAGTTTGGCGATTTTGAGACCTTTCGCCCCATTTCTTTTGTGCAATTTAGGTGTCGATTTTTTCCTGGCGAGCGAAAGCGAGTCTGTAATTTTAAAAGACATTTTAGGGACATTTTTCTACCGAATAATGTACACATTTATATTCAGAGGTGGTCCAGGGTGTGTTATTTTTAAGCTTGATGGAGTTCTAGGGAGGAAACTAAAAAAATTTACGATTATATAAATAATTAGATCCCCAAAATAACCCCTGTCCCCTTAAAACCCTTAGTCCTAGACAGTTCCCAGCATGGTCAGTGGTAATTGCTAAAGGTGTGTTGTATTCCTAGCCAGTCAATGTAATACGGTATAGGTAGCGCCAACCAACTTGACAATTATCTCGACCCCTGACCTCTTCTTAACTCAAAAGGACCTAATTGAGCAAATTGGCTGTAAATTTCCACACGTATTATCTGGTGGACTCTTCCCAGATGATAGAAATGTCAGTCCGATTGCTTTCATCCATTTTGAGTTATAAGAAGTTAAGGGTTTCAGATAATTGTCAAGTTCGTTGGCGCTACCTATACTGTAGTTGTTGTATTATTACGACAATGACAAATACTGGAATACTATTACAGAATTAATCCCTTCTGTACCGGCGATGTCTTTATTTATATTAATATCTATTTTATGTTTTCTATGTGAGTGAGGGGGACAAAAGGCAGAACCGCCTGTAGCAAGTGCCTTCCCCAGAGTTGAAAGAGTGACAGGGCCAAAATCAAGGGACGTTCGAGCCAAAATGCCTGGACACACAGAGTTTGAAGCAATTTAAGTCATAGGAAGAGGGAAAGAATGATTCTGGGAGAGAGTTCCAGAGCTCAGCTGTTGAATAGAAGAAAGACTGAGAATAAAGTTTCACTCTTGGGTTGGAGAGTTGCATAGAGTAGGGGTGGGATTGGTTTGCAAGACGGGTGCTACGTGCTCTACGAAGAGGGTGTGGTATACACTGAGAGAGCTCTGAGGAACACTGATTATCGTAATAGCGGTAGAATAGAGAGAGAGAGATGCAACATTGCGGTGAAGAGAGAGAGAGAGACTGCAGAGACTTGGTGAGTGGATGTAAGTTAAAGAGACGGAAGGCTTTCTTTTCTCCTTTGTTTAGAAGTGCTGTGTGAGAGGATCCTCCCCACACGTGTGAACAATACTCAATACATGGACGCACTGTGCCCCTGTGCAGAGCAAGAAGCTGCGCAGGGGTAAAGAACCCCTGGAGGCGGTTGAGCACACCCAGCTTCTGGGAAGCTGTTGTAGATAGAATGGTAATTTGATCTTTCCAAGAGAGATCAAAAGAAAAAGAGACAGCAAGAATATTAAGAAAAGATGAAGGGTTAATTTGTATGTTGTTGAAGAGTAGGTCATAGTTTTCTGGAAGGGGGCGACGAGTAGACATATGAAGAAATTGAGTTTTGGAAGCATTGAAAGTAACAAGGTTTTGTCTGCCTCAATTAGAGATAGTAGAGAGATCAGAAGATAGGTGTTGTATGACCTGATCCTTACGTGAGTTTTGGAGTTCCTGCTGTGAATAATTTTGTGGAAGGCTAGTTGAATAGTGTAATGTAGAGTCGTCAGCATATCCTCAAAGGGTTAAGGGGAGGTTTTTATTTTGTTTCTCAGACCTCTATCAAGCTTAAAATTACACCCCCTAAACCTCCTTTCAAGATAAATGTGTACATTTTTCGGTGGAAAAATTTCCCCGGCCGAAGGCCGGTTCCTCTCAAATTACATGCTCGCTATCGCTCGCCAGGAAAAAATCGACACCTAAATGGCACGAAAGGTCTTAAAATTTACAGAAATGGGGCAACAGTTCATAAAATCGCTAAACTAATGGGGCGAACGTCTTAAATTAAAAAAGCAATGGAGCTAAACATGAGGGAGAAAGGGGTCCAGGAAAAAATCCCTCAAGTGGAAATTTCTCCTTGTGTCCTAGAGTGTACAACAAATATCACCTCGAAGCCAATGAATATAGAGAAAACTAGGGATTTTTTTCTTCGGGATCTACGGAATTTTAGACCACCCCTCCTGGCAACCCTGGCGCCAGTGCTCGGCTGACTATTGGAGGTGGAGGGTGTCTTGCTCTCTCTCCTGGCTTCACCCTCGTCTCCTTCGCAATTAACAAGGATTATTTACTTACGGAACAAAGTGCGTGATATCGGTGTTCCTGTTTTTGGTCACGAAAGCAAAGCCACGCAGAATAGGATACGTTACAATTAACTACATGATAAAGTACTTCCAAGCCGATTTTGGAGAGAAAAGAAACATAACTAGATTTGTAGAATATCTTTCCATATATTATGTCAAGAACATCGTAACACTTTGTATGTTGTCACCTATATTTGGACTTCAACAACTGAAATATGTCTTTCAATTACTTCTCGATTGAATGTACCGTACTAAGAAGCAATGAAATACCTTCAAAGTTACTGAACAGAAAGTTATTGACACTTACTTATGTTTTTTTAAACTTTTAAATAGTTAGTATTTCAAGAATGTGTAGGTGTCTAAGAATAGAAACTAGCGAGTTATGGATAACGCAAGCGATTATATTCGACTTAGGTTAATTAATAGGTCGGGCCTCCGGGATTTTGAAAAGTATACATTTTAGGACACATACATGATTCCATTTATCTAGTGACCTCTCATTTAATTTATTTATTTCTTATTTTGAGGTTGAACATACATTTCACCAATATGTGATAATAGGAGTGGTTTAAGAGTACCGAACTTGATTTATGTGTGGAATGGCCCTGGTTCGCCTCCCAGTCTTGGCACCACATATATATTTACCTACTGACATGTCCCTAAATGCAATAGCGGACATGAAAGGCGCGGTAGACCAGGGTTGCCTGTACACAAATTATATGCTAGCATCTGATCAACTTGGGCGAGTTGATATCACTGGTTACAGACAACATTTACAACCATTTCAAGAGTATGATAACATTCAACATGTACCTCACGCACAATGTATACCAATGGACGGTTAGGCTAACAATCACTCCCCACGAACTGAAACTAAGGTCCTTTATATTTCATCTGACGGTAAATTGAATCCTTTAGCAGCTGATGTCTCGATACCTAATAACATAATATTAAACTACTATGTTTCTTCATCATCTTCTTGCCAAGTTTTCATAATTAATAACATATTATGCTACAATATCTTCGTAATGGCTAAGTAATTAAGATGAAGATATGACAATTTTCCGTCAGGTGGAAACAAAATAGACTATAGTTAGAGAATCGAACAAATTGTCTCTATATTATGGAGGTGATTCATTCCTGGTCACCTCTTCGTGCATCAAGTCCTATGGCAATAGATCGATAGTGGAATGGCCCGAATTATAGCGACTGCAAAGTAACTCTTAGGTATAACCGACAGACACACACACGCACACACACCAACATACGCACACACACACGCACACGCATCTAACATGGCTAAACAAAAAACTAGATACAGAATAATAGTGTTTATGTTTTGATGCAAACCAACATTGATTGGAATGCATGAAGTTTTGCCATGAATTTAAATGAATTCCAATTTAATTTAACATATTTCTACCAGTCGTATGATCGTACATAGCAAGGTATCTGTCCAGCAGTATATAGTCGAACAACTTGGTAAAATTCTAGTTTCACGTACACAGCGACAAAAGGGAGGCGCCGTTGTAAAGGCATAGCTTCCCGACCAACTATGAAGATCAGGGAAATTGCTGGGTAAAAGACGTAATATAATGATAATAAACTACATTAACGACATTAGCCTAACCTAACAACCTTACCTAACCTAACCTAGTATTATGTAATAGCTATGGTGCCGCATATGGGGAGATTTTTTTTTTTTTTTACAGTAGGTATAATTCCTTATAATGCATTTCCGCCGCTTTGGACATATATAGGAATTAAGTATGGTATATGACAACTCTAAAGTAGCCATAGAAATTTATGAGTATGCTGTGAAAGCGAAACTAGAATTAAACCAACAACTTTAATTTATTTTGTATTTGTTTCCGTTTTAGTACATTCTTGTTGGTTAACTATTCGTATTAACAAGGCACACGTGTCAGTTATACAATAAATGTTATTGTATGGTATTAAAGTGAACAATATTTGTGAATTATTTACGTTCAATGAAACTTATGTATCGCTGAAACTCATGTTAGTTCAATCAATACCTTATACGTGTGTGTGGGTAAAATGTTATATTTTCAAATATTCATGCCAATATATATATATATATATATATATCAGCAGATGTACAGTATTTTATGAATGATAACTAAGTGAACAACATGAATTAATATATGAATAATGTGCAATTAAATAATAGTTATTCATATTTTAGGACGATAAAATAATACTCAAGTGAAAACAACAAACTAGCGAGTGAATGACAGTGAGTTATGTGTAGAAACGGACTGGGGAACTTGGGTTGAGTAATAGTGCAAATATTGACAAGCGGTGAATTCCAGACGCATCGACTACCAGAAATATTGCAGAACTTTGATACAATCGCCAAATATCTGCAGAAAATAAAAACCATACTACGATAATATAACGATACTACAAAAGTTTAGAAGTTATTATATAAAAATGAAAGAAAATAATAATAATAATACGATAATATGACTTTGCATCGTACACAAAAAGTTACCGGTACTAAAAAAAAAAAACTTAATTTATAGACTATAGACTCATTTATCTGACTATAAGAGACCATTCCGAAGCTGAGTATAATGTTCTAGTGGTAACCATAATAGAGAGTAATGAATACAAGTTTATACGTATCTATAGACCCCCTGAATGTAAGAGCATTCCAAAGCTGACTCAAATGTTCTAGTGGTAGCCGTAATATAGAAAGAAACTAATTAAAGTACCGTATATGTATTTATAGACCCCCCTGACTGTAAGAGAACATTCCGACGCTAACTAAAATGTTCTAGTGGTAGCCCATAATATAGAAAGTAATGCATTAGAGTGATGATGGGGCGGGACGGATTAATCACCATCTTCACCACTACCTTCATCATCAATTTTGTCTTTGGTCATCATGCTTTTAACCGTGAGTATAGTTTAGTGTATATGTATTGTTACTTGTTATTATTATTGCTATTATTATTATTATTATTATTATTATTATTATTATTATTATTATTATAATTATTGCTATTATTATTACTATTGTTATTATTAATGCTATTGTTAGTATTATTATTATTTATTATTATAGTATTAGTATTATTATGAGTAGTAGTAGTAGTAGTAGTAGTAGTAGTAGTAGTAGTAGTAGTACCGTAGTAGTAGTAGAGAGAATACATGAAGGTCACTGGACCCTTTTAAATGACAAACCTGGAAGGCCTTTATCCCAGATGTTGATGTGAGACCTTGGCCGGAAGTATAGCATCTGAGGTGAAGCCATTGATTTCTGGGGCTGATGAGTGATTGGTGCTTCTGAATGTTTGAGTGCTTGCTTTTTGTGGGCGAACTGTTATATGTGTTCTTCTCCTGTCACTCCGTTTTCTTTTCTTGTGTCTCTTGCTGATCCTCCATACCCCTGGTGAGAGTAAGGGCTGACTACTGACTGACTGACTGTAATAGTAGTAGGAATAATAATAATAATAATGATGATGATGATGATGATAATTATTAATAGTAGTATTGTTGTTGCCAATGTTATTATTTCGTATGCAGTCCTACTCTCCCATAGATTACTTCCCCCCCCCTCTCTCTCTCTCTCTCTCTCTCTCTCTCTCTCTCTCTCTCTCTCTCTCTCTCTCTCTCTCTCTCTCTCTCTCTCTCTCTCTCTCTCTCTCTCTCTCTCTCTCTGCAGTACTTCCATTTCCAATTTCCCCTTACCCACTCTAAACCACTGTTTGGACACTTGATCATCAGTGTTTTAGAGGACATGTTGTTTCCTTGATTCCCTTTGTACTCCGCTGTACTCCTTTGTGCTCTCTCGTTGGATTCAAGGTACACCTTATGACACCCAACTTCAGGAAAATAACTAGATTTGTTTATTACAGATACAACCAGACAATGTTAAGTTTAAGAAAGATCTCCCATGACAAAAGGGCTAAAACCCGTATAAAGTGTTTGTTTTTGTTGTACACTCGTTCACTTGGTAAATTGATCAACCCGGGAAAGTCTAACATGGCGAACTATTGAATTATAACGGGAAGGGAAGGGAAGGGGGCTGGTGTACAGTTGTCCCCATAAGTTCCGTTTCTGGTCCCCCTTCTTCCTCATCTCCATTAGTTTTCAGAGTTTATGACGTTCGGCCCATTACTTTGGCGATTTTAAGACCTTTCCCCCCCATTTCTTTGTCAATACAAATACAATGCAATGAAATACAATGCGCATAAGAACATATCCATTAAACCGATATATGTGTGTAACTATTGGTGGTCACAAATGTCATCCCAAACCTGTTCTCAGTGGTGTTCCTCAAGGATCAGTTCTCGGTCCCTTACTGTTTCTCATATTCATTAACTACTGTATATCGCCTCTCGACTTGGTTATAAAATTATGATGTTTGCTGATGATCTTAAATTATACCTTCACTTCCATCAACTTACTAAATTAGATTTCCTTGTCTTGGGGTCTGAAATTCTCTATTGAAAAGTGTGAACATCTAAGATTCTCCTGATCCCGTGCACACGATGCTGCCCATGACCTATACACACTAGGAGGTGTACCCATTAAACGCTCCACCTCTCACAAGGATCTCGGTGTTAGAGTTGATTCTGACTTAAAATGTCACCAATACACCAGACTTACTGTAGCAAAGGCCGGAGGAGTCGCATCTAACCTACTTAAGTCCACTATTTGTCGCTCTGCTCAATGTATGACTACATTATTTACAAGTAATGTGCGCCCTATTATTGACTTTGCTTCTCCAGTTTTGAATACAGGTTATATTGGTGATGTTAAATTAATTGAATCTGTACAACGTAGGAGGTCCAAGCAGGTCCACGGTCTCAACCAGCTCTCCTACTCTGACAGACTCAATAACCTAAATCTGTATTCAGCTAAGGGTAGACTATTAAGGTGCGATTTGATCTACTGTTACCAAATTGTCCATGGTCTGTCCTCTGTTAAACCTAAAGATCTCTTTGTCCTCTCTCCCAATCTTGGCCGCACTAGAGGCCACAGATTCAAAATTTAAGTTCAACATTCCCAGGTTGAGGTACACAGAAGATATTTCTTTTGCCGTGTTTTCCAGAAGTGGAATTCTCTTCCTGACCATGTAGTTAATGCTCCCTCCCTAAACTCATTTAAATCCAGACTCCACGATGCTTTGCGAGACTCCTTGTTCAACTATATTGATACTTGATATACAAATCAACTCCACCTCCATATCCCCATTGTCCCCTAAAGCTGTAAGCCCATGTTAGTCCTTATCTAGTACTTTATTATTTGGACTCGTGAATTTCTTTCGAAACCAACTCTTGTGTAAGGTACACTAAATCAGTCAACCATTACGTTATTTTCTAGTCTGTTAATTTGCACGTTTGACTGGCGTACCCGACTATTGTTTTGGGCCACACCCTTCCCTCCAAGTCAGAATGTTGTCTGGACGCTGGATCGGGTGGCCCCGCCAGGTAAGATAACCAGGTAAGATTGTACACTAGGATGCCAAAGTCTCCAGGTCACTCATAAGAATATGTGGATTCCTCATGTTTTCCTTTATGCGGTTATAGCTACCTGGATTGCGGTTATAGCTACCTGGATTGCGGTTATAGCTACCTGGATTGCGGTTATAGCTACCTGGATTGCGGTTATAGCTACCTGGATTGCGGTTATAGCTACCTGGATTGTGGTTATAGCTACCTGGATTGCGGTTATAGCTACCTGGATTGCGGTTATAGCTACCTGGATTGCGGTTATAGCTACCTGGATTGCGGTTATAGCTACCTGGATTGATAGTAGTTATTTGTCAATAAATAGTGTGACTGTATAGTTTTGTAGTTTATGCATAGATAATTATATTAATTATTTAATTTACCTAGATATACTTGCTTAATTAAGAACAGGTGAAGCTTCACGAATATTTATGAGTGGGCTGTAGACTATGGATAAAAAGTGTACTGTTCTCAGCATATTATATGGTTACACCAGTTCGAGTCTTTGAATCATTAAGGGGGGTCACCTGCTTTGTTTATCTTCCTCTCCTTTACTCTCTTTCTCTGACTGGTATCCATTTGGCTCCATTCAGCCAACTGTGCTAAGACGTTTATCCCCATCCAGGTGTCGATTTCTTCCTGGCGAGCGGTAGCGAGCCATCATTGTATGAAGAAATCCGGCTTCGCCGGAGAACTTTTTCTATCGAAAAAAGTAAAAAAATTAGCTTGCTGTAAAACAAAAATATACATATGCTGGCTCGCTATCGCACGCCAGGAAAATATTGAGACCTGGATGGGGTAAACGTCTTAAAACAGTAGGCTGAGTGAGGCCGAATGGATACAAGCCAAAGAGAGGGAAAGAAAGTGAAAAAAGCGAGGTGGGCTCCCTTAAAGCCAAATTCTGAAGCATCTGGGCTATAATAATGTATCGTATCGTCTGGCTTAAGGCGGTATCACACGAGAGCTTTTATAGTCAACATTCGATAATCAACATTTGTCTGGTAATATTTCTGGAATATTTGGCTATGGTATTAGAAACTAGACTGACGATAGATGAATTTAAGTGACAGAAATATTATAAATATTCACTTCATAAGCTGCCAGATCAGTGTTGAGGATAAATGTTGAGTGAAAAAGCGCTCGTGTGATACCGGCTTTACGTTCGTTGCCGATTCAAATGGGAGCATGGCCATTATGTACGCCCTTGATTGTACAGTCACGAGCCATAATACCTGCACACCTATTTGGGTATAATTCTAGCAGTGGCTCCAACTCGATATTTGGGTATTACAAATATTTTCGTTCGTGTATTTATATCATTAACCCTTTCTCTACCGGTGACGTCTTTTGTATTTGATTTCAGCTCCATTTACACGATTTGATGTAGCTTAGGAAGGATATAAAGTAGCAAAGAGGATTAATTGAGGTAGTCTGAAGCTTGTAAATGGGTAGATGTCCTCCCTAAACTGAATAAAATCTTCGAATAGTATCCAAAATCAAGTGAAAAGGACGTCACCGGTACGGAAGTGGTTAATTATTGGTTTCTGGTATTATAAACTGGGGCATTTTCGTTTTAAAATTATACTAGGTTAGGTTCGGTTGTTAGGTTCGGTTGTTAGGTTCGGTTGTTAGGTTCGGTTGTTAGGTTCGGTTGTTAGGTTCGGTTGTTAGGTTAGGCTAATAAAAACCTTAATTGCACCAATCCTTAATATCACAAAACAGGAAATATGAAGGAAAAATAGGGAATTGAAAATAATCCATGCTAAACTGGATTTGGAGCCATTGTTTGAATGTTACACCCATTTGTATCTGTGCATCTGTGTTTGTTTTTTCTCTTTGTCCCTCTCTCTTCGGTTTGTAGCCAGCATATATATATTTTTGTTTTGACAGCATGCTAATTTTTTACATTTTTCGATAGAAAAATGTCTCCGGCAAATCCGGATTTCTCTATACAATGCTGGTTCGCTATCGCTCGCCAGGAAGAATTCGACACCTAGATGGGGATAAACGTCTTAAAACAGTTGGCTGAATGGGGCCGAATGGATACAAGCCAGGGAAAGAGAGAAAAGAAGATAAAGATAACAAAAAAGACGGTGACCCCCCTTAAGCCATGGTGTGAAACCTCTGGGATATACCGGTACAAGAACATTGGATTGTCTCGCTTGGGTTCCATCCGGATTCAAATGGCTGTGCAGATACAGTCGGGCTAACAAGTGAATATTCGGCACTAGGTATATTTCGATCAATAATTGGTATCAGCAATATCTAAAACTTGATTTATTCGTTTCGAGTGATATATATAAACATGTTCCTACACTTAACAACCCTATTTAACATCTGCCAGACATTAATACAGCAGCACAGAGCGAACCAAACGTAAAGACAGCTGAGACATGACTTATTAACACCACTGTACGATCGCGCTAATAAGTCAATGCCCAGCTGTCATTACGTTTGGCTTGCTCTGTGCTGTATTAATGTTTGTCACAGGTTTAATAGTGTGTTTAAGTGTAGGAACATGTTTGTATATTTCACTCGATATGAAGAAATGAAGCTTAGATATTGCTGATACCAATTATTGATCAAAATATACTTGGTGCCGAGACATGACTTACTAGCACCACTGTACTATGGCTCATGACTGCACCTTGCTCAATTTCCTGGGGATGATGTATCAGAATGGACTCACGGCAGGGATCCAATTTACCTCATGACACGCCAATTCAGGACGATCACCTATTCATTTGTTAAGGGGAGATGAGTCGGTTTTTCTGGTCCCCCTTCTACCTCATGTTTAGCCCCATAAGTTTTCAGATTATAAGACGTTCGCCCCATTAGTTTGTCGATTTTGACACCTTTCGTCCCATTTCTATATCAATAGCAAGACCTATTGTTTCATTTAGGTGTTGATTTTTTCCTGGCGGGCAAGAGCGAGCCTGTACTTTTAAGAAAAAAATCGACCTTCGGTCGGGATATTTTTCTATCGAAAAATGTAGGCCTACACATTTATCTTGAAGGGGGGTGGGTCTAGGGAGTGATTTTCGAAGCTTAATTAATGAAGGTCTAGCATGGAAGCTAAAAAATAAATTAATATAAAATAAATAGACCCCCAAAAATATCCAATCCCCTTAACCCTTACAGTACAGGTCCCATCCTTTTCCCTTACAGTACAGGACCCATCCTTAACCCTTACAGTACAGGACCCATCCTTTACCCTTACAGTACAGGACCCATCCTTTACCCTTACAGTACAGGTCCCATCCTTAACCCTTACAGTACAGGACCCATCCTTAACCCTTACAGTACAGGTCCCATCCTTAACCCTTACAGTACAGGACCCATCCTTAACCCTTACAGTACAGGTCCCATCCTTAACCCTTACAGTACAGGTCCCATCCTTAACCCTTACAGTACAGGACCCATCCTTTACCCTTACAGTACAGGTCCCATCCTTAACCCTTACAGTACAGGACCCATCCTTAACCCTTACAGTACAGGTCCCATCCTTAACCCTTACAGTACAGGACCCATCCTTAACCCTTACAGTACAGGACCCATCCTTAACCCTTACAGTACAGGTCCCATCCTTAACCCTTACAGTACAGGACCCATCCTTAACCCTTACAGTACAGGACCCATCCTTAACCCTTACAGTACAGGTCCCATCCTTAACCCTTACAGTACAGGACCCATCCTTAACCCTTACAGTACAGGTCCCATCCTTAACCCTTACAGTACAGGACCCATCCTTAACCCTTACAGTACAGGACCCATCCTTAACCCTTACAGTACAGGACCCATCCTTAACCCTTACAGTACAGGACCCATCCTTAACCCTTACAGTACAGGTCCCATCCTTAACCCTTACAGTACAGGACCCATCCTTAACCCTTACAGTACAGGACCCATCCTTAACCCTTACAGTACAGGTCCCATCCTTAACCCTTACAGTACAGGACCCATCCTTAACCCTTACAGTACAGGACCCATCCTTAACCCTTACAGTACAGGACCCATCCTTTACCCTTACAGTACAGGTCCCATCCTTTTCCCTTACAGTACAGGACCCATCCTTAACCCTTACAGTACAGGACCCATCCTTTACCCTTACAGTACAGGACCCATCCTTTACCCTTACAGTACAGGTCCCATCCTTAACCCTTACAGTACAGGACCCATCCTTAACCCTTACAGTACAGGTCCCATCCTTAACCCTTACAGTACAGGACCCATCCTTAACCCTTACAGTACAGGTCCCATCCTTAACCCTTACAGTACAGGACCCATCCTTTACCCTTACAGTACAGGTCCCATCCTTAACCCTTACAGTACAGGACCCATCCTTAACCCTTACAGTACAGGACCCATCCTTAACCCTTACAGTACAGGACCCATCCTTAACCCTTACAGTACAGGTCCCATCCTTAACCCTTACAGTACAGGACCCATCCTTAACCCTTACAGTACAGGACCCATCCTTAACCCTTACAGTACAGGACCCATCCTTAACCCTTACAGTACAGGTCCCATCCTTAACCCTTACAGTACAGGACCCATCCTTAACCCTTACAGTACAGGACCCATCCTTAACCCTTACAGTACAGGTCCCATCCTTAACCCTTACAGTACAGGACCCATCCTTAACCCTTACAGTACAGGTCCCATCCTTAACCCTTACAGTACAGGACCATCCTTAACCCTTACAGTACAGGACCCATCCTTAACCCTTACAGTACAGGACCCATCCTTAACCCTTACAGTACAGGACCCATCCTTAACCCTTACAGTACAGGTCCCATCCTTAACCCTTACAGTACAGGTCCCATCCTTTTAACCCTTACAGTACAGGACCCATCCTTAACCCTTACAGTACAGGTCCCATCCTTTTAACCCTTACAGTACAGGACCCATCCTTAACCCTTACAGTACAGGTCCCATCCTTTTAACCCTTACAGTACAGGACCCATCCTTAACCCTTACAGTACAGGTCCCATCCTTAACCCTTACAGTACAGGTCCCATCCTTAACCCTTACAGTACAGGTCCCATCCTTAACCCTTACAGTACAGGACCCATCCTTAACCCTTACAGTACAGGACCCATCCTTAACCCTTACAGTACAGGACCCATCCTTAACCCTTACAGTACAGGTCCCATCCTTAACCCTTACAGTACAGGACCCATCCTTAACCCTTACAGTACAGGTCCCATCCTTAACCCTTACAGTACAGGTCCCATCCTTAACCCTTACAGTACAGGACCCATCCTTAACCCTTACAGTACAGGACCCATCCTTAACCCTTACAGTACAGGACCCATCCTTAACCCTTACAGTACAGGTGCCATCCTTTTAACCCTTACAGTACAGGTCCAGTCCCCTTAACCCTTACAGTACAGGACCCATCCTTTTAACCCTTACAGTACAGGACCCATCCTTAACCCTTACAGTACAGGACCCATCCTTTTAACCCTTACAGTACAGGACCCATCCTTTTAACCCTTACAGTACAGGACCCATCCTTTTAAATATCCAGTCCCCTTAACCCTTACAGTACAGGACCCATCCTTTTAACCCTTACAGTACAGGTCCCATCCTTTTAACCCTTACAGTACAGGTCCCATCCTTTTAACTTTATTCTGGCCACTGTTAGACGATTCTATTCATTTTAATAAGGCCTTCCAGCAATTTACAGGCTTCGATCTAACTCACTTAACCCATTTTACTATCTCAACTCCTTCTTAAACTTCACAAAATCGTCTAAATATAGCAAGATAAAAAACATAATAGACGCCGCTGGTACAGAAGGGGTTAAAGCTATAACAACCAAACTCTTTTTATTGAGTTTATGAAAGACCTCTCACGATAAAAGGGCCATAAATCCGAGAGAGTGTTTCCTGCTCTTGTACAGTTGGCCAAATAAGTCGTGTCTTCGCTGTCGTTACGCTTTGCTCGCTATGTGCTGTATTAATGTCTGTCAGATGTTGAATAGCGTGTGAAAAGATGGGAACATGTTTGTATATCTCACTCGAAACGATGAATTGATACTTACATAGTGCTGATACCAATTATTGATCGAAATATACTTGGAGGCGCGACATCACTTATTTGTTCGACTGTACATTTGATAAATGGATTGAATTGGCAAAGTCTGACACGGAGAGAGTTTGAAATATAAGATAGGAAGGAAGGAGGGAGGAAGGAAACAAGCATACACTACTGAAGTATTTGTGGTCATGCATTATATAATTCAAAAGGAATATATCGCCGCTCTTCTATAGATCTAAAATGGCTTAGCCTACTTTGGAATAGGAAAGGGGTGGGACCTACTTAAATTGGAAGCGGACTATTATTTGTACTATTATTATTATTATTATTGTTTTCACTTTTCCACCATATACAGTATATATATATATATATATATATATAGACTGCCGTGGTGTAATTGATTAAAGCGTTGGCTATCGTCCTGATGGTCGATGGTTCGATCCCCACTGAGAGACTAGAAACATTTAGTGGCTCACGTGTATTTGTGATATATTCTCAATATATATATATATATGTGTGCTTGTGTGTATGTGTGTGTGGATGATGCCTACTGACAGGTAGATAGATTGGGTGGGGGATAACACAGAAAAGAGCTTTGATTATTTATCAAAAGCTTTATGAACGCTCTTTCCTGTGTTTCCCCCCACCCAATCCATCTCTCTCTCTCTCTCTCTCTCTCTCTCTCTCTCTATATATATATATATATATATATATATATATATATATATATATATATATATATACCGGTATATATATATATATATATTTATTATTATTATTATTTTTTTTTTGTCATCCTTTATATAAATGAAAAAAATCAGTGTAGGCCTCGGGACGGCAGCCCCCAGGTTAGGTTGGGTTGTTAGGTTATGTTATTGACAAAATAGGGTGTGTCTTAAGGGGAGATGGGTAGTTTTTCTGGTCCTCCTTCTTCCTCATATTTAGCCCCATTAGTTTGTCGATTTTAAGATCTTTCGCCCCATTTATGTGTCCATATTTGACATTTAGGTGTCAAATTTTTCCGGCCGAACATTTTTCGATAGAAAAATTTACAAATTGATCTTGAAGGAGGGTCTTGGGTAGGTGTTTTCTTGTTTAAGCTTGATGGAGGTCTAGGGAGGAAACTAAAGCAAATACTAAAAAGATTCACACATGAGCAAATATATACGCCCATCCCACCTTAACATTGTTGGATAAAGGGTTAATATGCAATTACCTCATAACACTAATAGAATCGTGCAAACTACAAGATAATATGCATACATAAGACACATTTGTGAGCTAAGCTTAAGGGAGGTCGCATGTTTTTTTCTCTTTCTCTCCTTTTCTCTCTTTCTCTGGCTTGTATCCATTCGGCCCCATGGAGGCAACTGTTTTAAGACGTTTATCCCCATCCAGGTGTCAATTTCTTCCTGGCGGGCGATAGCGAGCCAGCATTGTATGGAGAAATCCGGCTTCACCGGAGACATTTTTCTATCGAAAAATTTAAAAATTTAGCTTGCTATCAAAACAAAAATATATATATGCTGACTCGCTACCGCTCGCCAGGAAAATATTGACACCTGGATGGGGGTAAACGTCTTAAAACAGTAGGCTGAATAGGGCCAAATGGATACAAGCCAAAGAGAGAGAGGGAGAGAAAGATAAAAAAAGCGATGTGGGCCCCCTTAAAATTGTTTCAATCGTCTGCACATGTCTAATTTTGTATAATAAATTTGAAACAATGAACACTGAATGAGGGCAAATACGGACACGGGCATGGGTTTAAAGGAAGTGTTTCAATAGATTTCAATGGTTTATCAAAATGGTCCAATACAATGTGGCCCACCATTGACTATAGCCGATCGTTCAATATGCCGCTCCCGTGACTGACGCTAATTGGTTAAAGAGGGTCACCGGATTTTGTTTTGTCTTTCTCTCCTTTTCTCTCTTTCCCTGGCTTGTATTCATTAGGCCCCATTCAGCCAACTGTTTTAAGACATTTATCCCCATCCAGGTGTCGATTTCTTCCTGGCGAGCGATAGCGAGCCAGCATTGTATGGATAAATCCGGCTTCGCCAGAGACATTTTTCTGTCGAAAAATGAAAAAAATTAGCTTGCTGTCAAAACAAAAATATATATATGCTGGCTCGCTACCGCTCGCCAGGAAAATATTGACACCTGGATGGGGGTACGGTAATCATCTTAAAACTAGGCTGAATGGGGCCGAATGGATACAAGCCAAAGAGAGAGGGAGAGAAAGATAAAACAAGCGAGGTGAGTTCCCTTAACAGTATTGCAGGGCTAGACTCAAACATTGTATTGCAAGCTACATGGTGAGTGAGTATATTTGATATGGCGTAAATGTTATAGTTTTTTCGTTGTATTTGAGCCAAAAATCTTTACCACTAACTCAAAAGATGAATCGAGCTGTTGGTGGTGTAATGGTTTAGATGCTTATGTTCTGGGTGTGGTGGCCCGAGTTCGAATCCCCGGAGGACCATATGCTTTCATTGGTCAAGTACATTGGGGTTTGTAGTGGATGAATAAAGGGGCCCACTTCGCTTGTTTTCTCTTTCTCTCCCTCTCTTTGTCTTGTATCCATTCGGCCCCATTCAGCCTACTGTTTTAAGACTTTTTTCCCCCATCCAGGTGTCAATATTTTCCTGGCGAGCGGTAGCGAGCCTGCATATATATATATTTTTGTTTTGACAGCAAGCTAAGTTTGTACATTTTTCGATAGAAAAATGTGTCCGACGAAGCCGGATTTCTCCATACAATGCTGGCTCGCTATCGCTCGCCAGGAAGAAATCGACACCTGGATGGGGATAAACGTCTTAAAACAGTTGGCTGAATGGGGCCGAATGGATACAAGCCAGGGAAAGAGAGAAAAAGAGTGAAATATAAAAAAAGACGGTGACCCCCCTTAATGTTAAGAACGGGGTGTTACTTATTCCCACCATTTGTGAAGAGCCTGCCAGGGAATAAGTGTGGCAATGTACAGACCAGTTGAGTTACAGAGGCTAGAGGTTATTAGCTATAAAAAAAAAAAAAAAAATCCAGATGAGGGTAAATTGTCATGTTACTATCTTAGTTACTCAGCTATAAGGTAGATTTTGTAGCGAAATATGTTGTTAATTATGAAAACTTAGCATTAATACGAAACACAGCCATAGTACCGTAGTTTCATATATTTTCAGTAAGTATCGAGAAATCAGCTACTAAGGTATTCAATTTACCATCAGCTGGAAAAAAATAGACTATAGTTATAATGGACTTCAGATGTTATCAACCCTAGAGCGTACACTCATGGTCATGAACACTCGAATACCTCTGCATGATCAATTATTATATTTTTTCCACCAACCAACTTCACTTCTAAACTCAATTAATGAAATCAACAAATACATGTGGCACTCCAAGGACTCGAATCTAGGATAATCACATCAAAATTCCGCGCACTTATGCATTACGCTATCAAGACCAAGCAGTGATTATTGACAAGTGAAACACGATAATAATTTCGGTGTGAGTATCCTAGGTTCGAGTCCTTGGAGTACCACATGTATTCATAACTTTCAATGATTTCATTAGTTAGGTTTATTTGTAAAGTAATTGGTGGGTTGGTGAAAACAAATATGAATTATTCCGTCAGTGAGTCTTATATTGTTCTCCAAACATTAACCTGATATTCTTGTCTTATACCGTACATTCTGGGCCATACATTGCAGCCTTACTATTTTGAAGCTATCTCGAGAAAAATCATAATTATATCTTGTCTTTATTTCTTTACCTAATACTTGCAATCCAAGGTTTGTTTAAGGGAGCCCACCTCGCTTTTTTGTTATCTTTCTTTCCCTCTCTCTTTGGCTTTTATCCATTCGGCCCCATTCAGCCTGCTGTTTTAAGACGTTTACCTCCATCCAGGTGTCAATATTTGCCTGCCGAGTGGTAGCGAGCCAGCCTTTATATATTTTTGTTTTGACAGTAAGCTAAATTTGTAAAATTTTCGATAGAAAAATTTCTCCGGCGAAGCCGGATTTCTCCATACAATGATGGCTCGCTATCGCTCGCCAGGAAGAAATCGACACCTGGATGAGGATAAACGTCTTAAAACAGTTGGCTGTATGGGGCCGAATGGATACAAACCAGGGAAAGAGAGAAAAGGAGATAAAAATGAAAAAAGCCGGTGACCCCCCTTAAATCAAAGAAAAAGATCAGGCGCAATCCGAAACTTTTACCATTTTTCTATACTATTTTCTCTTTCAAATATCACGCGAAAATTTATATCTCGAACATTTATCCTTCTTTGTTTATGATGAGGATTTCTGAACTTTTATTTTGATTGGACATTTGAGCATGTATTTTGATTCCCCTTAGTCGATTGTAACCCCTTCTGTACCGGCGATGTCTTCTGTATTTAAGTTCAGCTACATTTAGACGATTTTATTAAGCTTAGGAACGATATAGAGTAAGTATAAGGACTATTTGCGATCGCCTGTAGCCTTTTTATGGGTAGACGTCCTTCCTAAGCTGAATAAAATCGTCTAATAGTTGCCAGAATATATTGAAAAGGACGTCGCCGGCACAGAAGAGGTCAATAACATTAGAAAGGGGATATGGAAGTCAGCGAGTAAAATATGTTTAGCTTGTTCGTGCTCTTAGCTTTTTCGTGTTCTTAGCTTTTTCGTGTTCTTAGCTTTTTCGTGTTCTTAGCTTTGTCGTATTCTTCCAACCAGATTTCAAGAATTCTTAACTTTTGAAAAGCGTAAGAAGCAAATTTTCACCGAAACTTTGTTATTTTCGTTAAGTATAGCGAGTCGTTTTGCAAGGGTTTTCTTTCCGAACAAACTAGAAATTTACCTCAATAAGTTTTGTTTCGCTCTAGAAAATATAGTACCGTAAAGAAAGTCGGTTAGAGAAAATATAGTACCGTAAAGAAAGTCGGTTAGAGAAGATTTATTTTCTTTTTCAATTCGTTAAGGGGGATGAACTGCTATTTTCTCTCCTTTTCTCTCTTTCTCTGCCTTGTATCCATTCGGCTCCATTCAACCTACTGTTTTAAGACGTTCATCCCCATCCAGGTGTCGATTTCTTCCTGGCGAGCGATAGCAAGCCAGCATTGTATGGAGAAATCCGGCTGCGCCAGAGACATTTTTCTATCGAAAAATTTAGAAATTTAGCCTGCTGTCAAAACATTGTTTAATGAATATGCTAGCTCGCTACCGCTCGCCGGGAAAAAATCGACACCTAGGTGGGGATAAACATCTTAAAACAGTAGGCTGAATGGGGCCGAACGGATACAACCCAGAGAGGGAGGGAGAGAGAGAAAAATAAACGAGGTGGGCCCCCTTAAGAGAGCTATGTTTGGAAGACTTTATGTATTCAATGTTCAAGAATTTGTTACCCCCAAAAAGTGTTGAGGACGGATTTACAAAAATTCTATTATTTTGTTTTCGATTTTTGATGATTTTTTGTTTTCAATCGTTTACTGCGATAATTTTTAAGGATATTTAATATAAGTTCAGGCAGTCGATGTTCAAGAAATCCTTACTATAAAACAGTTTAAGGCAACATTTATTATAAAGCTATTAGTATTAGTAGTAGTAGTATTATTATTATTAGTAGTAGTAGTAGTACCGTAGTAGAAATAGTAGTGGTTGTAGTATTAACGTTATTTGTTTTTATTATTATTATTTTGTCTATCTCTTCCTTGCGTGAAGAGTGCCGCCCGAGCCTTTATCCTGGGTGGCCCATTAAGTTAGTAAATGATCCGGGACTAGACAGGTCGCTGATGTATGGGGCATATAGAAAGACGGGGATTTTTAGAGTTGGGAGAGAGAGAAATAGTGTGTGTGTGTGTGTGTCTGTGTGTGAGAGAGAGATAGAAAATGTGTGTGTATGTGTTTGTGTGTGTGTGTAGCATAAGATTCTTGACAGATAACACGTTTTTAAAATGTGGTGACTTATTATTTAAGCAAAATATAGTCATACCAATGGGAACAGACCCGGGGCCAGATTTTGCTAATCTATTTCTTCATTATTACGTTTTCACTTATATGCAAGATAACACTCGCACTAAATACGGAACATGCAACCAAATAAGCAAGTGTTCAAGATACTGTACATTGATGATATAATATTTTTCAACAGTGGCGACATATTTGATAAAATTAAGACAGACATCTACCCTGAGGAGCTTATCTTAAACTTAAAAAACGATTCCGATAAGAAAGCTTCATTCCTTGATATACAAATTGAAGTAATTGATAAGAAATTTGTGACACCACACTATGACAAACGAACAGATTTCCAATTTCATATAATTAACTGGGTGTTTGACTGTATATCTGTATTTTTCATATATCTAGTTTTATTTCAACTCTTTTTCACATTGTGTGTGTGTGTGTGTGTGTGTGTGTGTGTGTGAGTGAGAGAGAGAGAGAGAGAGTGAGTGTGTGTGTGTGTGTGTGTGTGTGTGTGTGTGTGTGTGTGAGGGCATATAGAAGGAGATGCGAGCTGTATTATTAGAGTGGAGAGAGAGAGTTAGAGAGAGAGAGAGAGAGAGATATCCTATACTCCCCATTAAGTTAGTAAATGATCCGGGGTTGGATAGTTCAGTGATGTATGGGACTCTATAGAAAGAGGTTTATGGTGTATTACGTTATACACACACACACACACACACACACATACACACACATACACACATTAAGGGAGGTGTGGCAGAGTGGTCTTGCCACTGGACTGGTAATCCAATGGACCCGGGTTCGAATCCCAATATGTCAATGGGAAGATATTATTGGGATGGAATTTGTGCTGTATATACCTAGTTTCAGTGCATTACCACAGCACACCGAAATGCCAAAACAAAATACCCTCATTGTTCCCTGATTAAATAGCACTGTATGAATATTCCCATATTCAAAATATGCTACAGGGGGGGCAATGCCTAGTGAGTAAATTGTTCAATAGGTGGCGTTCTGAGAGTGAGGGTCCGAGCCTGGGGAGTGAGACTGAGGCGCAGAGGCGAAGCAGCTTCAGAGATGGAGTTGGGTTCGAGCCGTGAATAGGTGCTTCGCATGTCTCACTCCCTAGACTGGAACAAGACCTCACGGGCCTCACCGTGTTCAGCGGTAGTGTGTAAAGGCTATCAGCCTATGCCCGAGAGGGAGTAGTTGGAATATAGAAAAAAAAAAAAAAAAAAAAAAAACACTCACATACACACACATCTGTGTATCTACCTATATTTATCTATGTATTTATCTCTCTCTCTCTCTATTTATCTATCTATCTCTATCTATCTATCTCGCTCTATACTAATAGGGTGAAAGGTCTGAGATTCTCCAAACTATATAAACCATAGATACACATTATCCAAAATCTTTCAGTACCCAGCCAACATTTGCCTAATTAATAATAAATTATGACCCCAATACACACGATGTTTTTCACTCCCGGGCGAGAGTTGTTGGTTTTAGTAGCGAGAGCTGAACCTTGGTTAAATACTCGTATTTACTTTTGTTTTCTTCAAATATTTATGTCTTGTAGGTTATTATGATACACCGGTATTGTTTATTTTAATTGATGATTATATTTTACCTTTGCGAACAATGTATTTTAGTTTGTCCCCTAGGCTAACAGAAACGCCATCCCAAACTTCCTTCAAACTATAAAATGCCCACCCACATCTGCCGAAGGTCGATTTCTTCCAAGATGCAGGCTCGCTATAACTCGCCCAGAACAATATCGACACCTGAATGGGGTGAACATTATAGTATCGACCATCTAACGGAGTGAAACGTCGCAAGACCTCCCAATTAAATATTATATTGTATATGTTTATTTTTATAGATTACATTTTACCTATGCCATTTTCGAGCAATTTACCGGTATTATTTTTATGTTAGTTTGTCCCCTAGGCACAAAAAGGCCTTCCCAGACTTTCCTCAAACTAAAAACTGCTCACCCTGACCTAAAGCTAAATGTTTTCAAAATGTTTCGAGCGAAATCTGAATTCTGCTAAGTTACAGTCTCGCTATCGCTCGATAAAAAATAACACTTGAGTGGGGTGAAGCGTCTTATTAGAGCCAAATAAATGGGATGCAGCATTTTAAAATCTCCATACTAGATCATTCATACATAATAATTTGCTAATGCCCTTCAATATTTGCCTAATTAAACCCCACAAGGTTACACGGGATGTTTTTCACTCCGGGTCGAGATATGTTGATGTTACGAGTGGGATCTGAACCTTGGCCATAATTATATTCTTGTATTTACTTCTTGGTTATGTATTTACGTCGTGTGGGTTATAATGATATATTTACTTCCTGGTGGGTTATAATGATGTATTGTTTAAGTTTTATTGGGGATTTTACTTGCTGGTTTTACTTGCCATTTTAGAGCATGTCTTTTAGCTTGTCCCTGAGGCTAACAGAATCACCTTCCCAGACTTCTTTCAAGTTAAGAAAAATACCCACTCGATCACACCCCATTCAAGCTAAATTTGTACATTTTTCGATAGAAAACTTTCCCGGCCAAAGGCCAATTTCTTGTAAGTTACAGGCTCGCTATCGCTCGCCCAGAAAAAAATCGGCACCTGAATGGGGTCAACCGTCTTATTATCGCTAAACTAATGGGGTGAAGCGTCTCATGATCACCAAACTAATAAGGCGAAAAATCATAAATCATCCACAATAAATACATCATACTACTATAATATTCCAATACCCTTCATTAAACCAATATTTGGCTCATTAAATCCTTATAAGGTTACACGGGATTTTTTCACTCCAGGGGGAGGGGTGTTGATGTTACGAGGGAGATCTGAGCCTTGGAGGGAGTCTCGTATTTACTTCCTCATTTCCGGTGTTGGCTCTTCAAGTTTGCCAGATGAGAGGGAGTGAGGGTGGGGAGGGGGTTGGAGGGAGGGAGGGAGGAAGGGGGGTGTGAGGGAGGGCGGGAAGGGAGGAGGGAGATATAGAGGGGAGGATGATTGATTGATGGACTGGTAGAGAGAGAGAGAGGGAGAGGGAGGAAGGTAGGGAGGGAAGGAGGGGGAGGGAGATAGGAGTGTGTGTGATTGATTGATTGACTGGTGGATACTGAGAGAGAGAGAGAGGGGGGGGGGGAGGAGTGAGTGAGTGAGTATGTGAGTGAGGGGGACAGATTTTATAAGTTCTCTTTTACGTTACTCTATTGAACATTAATGTTTTGCTTACAATTCACTGTGATTTAGAGAGAGAGAGAGAGAGAGAGAGAGAGAGAGAGAGAGAGAGAGAGAGAGAGAGAGAGAGAGAGAGAGAGAGAGAGAGAGAAAGAGAGAGAGATGGTGAGTGGGAGATCATTTGTTTCCTCCTTTTTATTTTACTCTATTGAACACTAATTTTTTACTTCCAATTTACCGTGTTGAGAGAGAGAGAGAGAGAGAGAGAGAGAATATATATATATATTCCCATATAATGTATATTCGCAAATAATTAAATTTATACTTCCATATATTCTGTGCCCGCTCTCCCAGTATGTCAGAAACCTTACCAGATATTGAGGCTATAAATCTGAATGCTCTATTGACTTAGAATTAACTCTGGAAGTATGAGAGACATAAGATATAATTTATCGAGGTATTCGGCGGTAGACAAATCAATTCAATCGTTTATGAATTTACTTTTTGAATCCATATACAAAGCGAGTTCCGTTCCAGACATTGACAACATTATAGAATTTAAGGGGAGGATTTTTTTCTCTTGACCCCCTTCTCCCTCATGTTTAGCCCCGTTAGTTTTGAGATGTTAAGACGCTCGCCTCATTAGTTTGGCGGTTTTAATATCTTTCGTGCCATTTAGGTGTCGATTTTATCCTGACAAGCTTGTAATTTAGAAGGAACCGGCCATCGGCCGGGAAATGTTTCTGCCGAAAAATGTAGAAGCTTATCTGGAAGGAGGATTGGGGGTATTTTTTAAGCTTGATGGGTCTTGGGAGGAAACTAAAGAAAATTATAAATGCATATATAGGCTATGTGACAACATTAATGCAAATCTCCCCTTGAAGGGCATAGTTGTAATCTAATTCGTCTGTTTTAATTGAAAACAAGAGTGCGGGAGCAAAAAACTAAACTCATCATACAGTATAACTTAAGAGGGGGTCACCTGTTTTTGTTTTATCTTTCTCTCCTTTTCTCTCTTACTCTGACTTGTATCCATTCGGCCACATTCAGCCAACTGTTTTAAGACGTTTATCCCCATCCAGGTGTTGATTTCTTACTGGCGAGCGATAACGAGCCAGCATTGTATGGAGAAATCCGGCTTCGCCGGAGAAATTTTTCTATCGAAAATTCTACAAATTTAGGTTGCTGTCAAAACAAAAATATATATATATGCTGGCTCGCTACCTCTCGCCAGGAAAATATTGACACCTGGATGGGGGTATATGTCTTAACACAGTAGGCTGAATGGGGCCAAATGGATACAAGCCAAAGAGAGAGGGAGAGAAAGAGAAAAAAATCGAGGTGGGCTCCCTTAATAATTTGGCATTGGATCTTTTATATCACCGAACCGATAATTAGGTTATAAATAAAGGTGGACTGGTAGATATATATTTAATTTTAGACGTCGGTATACTGCAGGTTGATAAAAATTTACCCTCTAAGGATTATGACGCATTTTAACAGTTGATTCTGGCTATCATTAGACGGTTTTATACAGCTTAGGAAGGATCTGTGGGTTTTAAAAGGGTTAAAAACTGTCTCAAATAACACTCTGAATTATATACATGTAAACTTCCTAATCTGATTCCAATCGTCTAATAATAAAAAAAAAAAAAAAAAAACAGAAAAAATATGAGTGATCGTATCTTCTAAGGGTTAAATAACATCTCGAATAGTGTACCGACTCGATCATCTTATCCAATTGCTTTAGGTCTGTATCTATAAAAAGCAGATCGGTTGTTTAATTGTTATTCAAGGTTTCGCTTGTTTTTGCCATTTCCGAGCAATGTATTTTAGTTTGTTCCTTAACCCGTACAGTACCAGGGACGTCCTTTTCATCATATTCTGGCAACTATTGGACGATTCTAAACAGCTTAGGGAGGACAACAGGCAATGATATGGCTTCAAGCTATCTCGACCAACCCTTTTAACTACCACAGATCCTTCCTAAGCTGGATAATATCGTCTAAACATAGCTAGAATATAATATAACACACGTCGCTGGTACTCAATGGGTTAAGCTACAAAAACGCCTTCCCAGACTTCCTTCAAACTATCAAAATGCCCATCCAGATCCCATTCAAGGTAAATTTTTACATTTCTCGATAGGGAAATTTCCTGGCCGAAGGCCAATTTCTTCCAAGTTACATGCTTGCTATCGCTCGCTCCCCAAAATCGACCCCTAGATAGGGTGAAGCGTCTTATATCGCCAAACTAATGGAGTGGAGCTTCTTATAATCGTGCAATAAATGGGTGAAACGTCTTAAAGTCTGCAAACTAGCGGAACAAAACAGGGGTGAAACGTCTTAAAATCTGCCAACAACGGAACAAAACAGGGAAGGTCCAAAAAGACCCACCTCGGACCAACTCTTAGGTAAAAACATTGCTCACTGTCAGGCGAGGCTTCTCAAGTTGTTGCTAATATGTTGTGAAGGGATATTAATCATTGGGGGCTTGACGGGGAATTATTCGCAAGCTGGAAGGCCACGTTACTTATCCAGACAACGTTTCTTGTTATCCAGCAACGTTTATTGTTATCCAGGCAACGTTTCTTGTTATCCAGGCAACGTTTCTTGTTGTCCAGGCAAGGTTTCTTGTTATCCAGGCAAGGTTCCTTGTTATCCAGGCAACGTTTTTTGTTATCCAGGCAACGTTTCTTGTTATCCAGGCAATGTTTCTTGTTATCGAGTCAACGTTTCTTATCCAGGCAACGTTTCTTATCCAGGCTGAGACGTGGCATTTCGCTCAGATGACGTTATTTTGAGGTATATTTTGATATTAGTAAGAGAGTTTCGAATATCAGGATAGTTATTTTTAGGTATTCTTTCGCTCATATGAAGTTATTTTTTAGATATATTTTGATGTATGTAAGAGAGAAGAGTAATTTTGAATAGTACAGTAGAATGGATAGTTTTAGGTGTATTTCGTTCGTGTGATATTTTTCAAGTTTAATGTTGATTTTTGTAAAAAGGGAGATCAATTTAGAATACCGTAGTATACTAAATAGTGTTAGGTGTATTTCGTTCGGATGACGATATGTTGAGATATATTGTGATGTTTGTAGGAGAGGAGAGGAGTTTGGAATATCAGAATCGTAATTTTTGTCTGTTCATCATTACTGGTATATTAATTCTATGTTGATGCTTGTAAATGATGAGAATATACAGGAGATTTTCCCGTTTTTCTATGGCTAGCTATTAATATCATACTTTAGGATAATCTTCGTTTGTATGCCATTATTTTATTTTATTGTGATGTTCGTAAGCAAGAAAAATAGCATAGAATAGTACTGTATATCAGTATTGCCAGTTTTCTATTAATGTTCTAAAACTGGTCTTTATCCAAAAAAAAAAAAAAAAAAAATTTCCGTCTTCTCATTTTGTTGATTTCATGTTTCTTTCCGTTATGCGCTAGATTTCTCCTCATAAATAATTGTCTCATTTATTTTCTTGCTTTTCCTTCCCGGTCTCCTTAATTTTCTCCCCTTCCTTCTTCCCTCCTCCTCCTCTTTCTCTCCTTCTCCCTCTCCTCTTCAACATTATTTTGCACTCTTTACTTCTGTTCCTTCTCCCTTCCTCCCCTCTCCTTCTGTCGTTTCTTCTTCTCCTTGTTCTTCTTCCACTTCTTATTTTTTCTTCTTCTTCCTTTTCCCTCTTCTATTCTCATACCGTTCTCCTCTTTTTCAACATTTTCACTCCTAACTGTTGTACCTTCTTCCTTCCTCTCCTCTCATCCTTCTTCTCCTGTTATACCTTCACTTCTTATGCTGTCTCTTCTTATTTTGTCCTCTCCTCTTCTCTGCTTCCCTCCTCCTCCTCAACATTTGCACTCCTTACTTTTGTTCCATCTTCCTTCCTCTCCTCACCATTCCTCCTCATAAGTTAACCCCCCCCCCCATTGGTTTCTGCTCCTGATATTCTTCCTCTATTTCCTATTAAATTCTCCTCTTCCTATTTGTCTCCCTCCTACACCCACTCCTGTCCCTCCACTCCTTTGTCTTTACTCTCCTCTTCCTCTCCCTCCAACCTTTACTCTTCTCTTCGCTTACTCCAAATCCTCTCCTCTTCATCCCCCCCCCTACTCTCCTCCTCCATTCACCTCTATATTCCTCTTCCAGTCATCTCCACCTCCCTTTCTCCTCCTCCTTCTTCTCCTCCTCCTCCTCCTCCTCCTCCTCCTCCCCTCCCTCTTTACTCCAATTCCTTCATCCTACTCCAACATCTCTCTCACCAGCTCACCACTCCTCCTCCACTCCCCCATCTGTCTTAATCTTCCCCACTCCTCCTTCTTTCCCTCCCCCCTCCCATCTGTCTCCCCCCCCCCCCACCCTTCATCCCAAGCAACAAATGGATCTCAACTTCCGAAGATAAAAAAAAAATAAAAAAAATAAACGAGGGAGAAAGCCTGGCATGCAAGCGATATTAATCATCTCGCTCCTTGCATGCATACACTCATTTCTTTCCTTTTTTGAGTGTGTGTGTGAGATTGAGTATATGAGAGAGAGAGAGAGTGAGGGTGTGTGTGTGTGTGTGTTTGAGTGTGTGTGTGGGTGTGTGTGTGTTTATGTATTTCTATCTCTGTGTGTGTGTCTGTGTTTGTGTGTGTGTACGTTGTAAGTTATTATTTATTTACTGTAGAGTGGAATGTGTGTTTGCTCTCCTCTCTCTAGCTCTCATAATCAACTTAAATATTTCCTTCTTTTTTTACGTTTCTCTGAACCTATGAATCTTTGTGATATAATATTCCCTCTATGATTATCTTCTTGCTCGTCTATTCTCCTCTCTCTCTCACACACACACACACACTAATTAGCTCCCTTACTCTTCCTCGATCACACGCACACACACACACTCACACACATAGCTGCAAACTCACCTGCACCCACTCACACAATGTTAACAACCTGCTTATCACACAGGACCAACACTTTATAACATGTTCCTGCCCCACAATGGGTCCAGGCAGGGTTATTTATCAACGGGTCCAGGTCAATTCGCCACACAGTTAGTTCGCCACACCACACATAACCCTATCCAAACCGCTCCTGGCCTTCTTGGACCACCGGCATCTCTGTTTTGACCCGTATTAGTTTGGCGATTATATGACGCTCCACCCAGTTTGATGGCGATTATCAGTCGTTTCACCCCATTCCGGTGTCGATTTTGTATTCAGCGACCGATAGCGAGCCTGCAATTAAGAGGGAACTGGCCTTTGGCCTTTACATTTTGCTACCGAAAATTGTATACATCTAGCGTGAAAGGGGATCTGGGTGACGTATTTGATCTTGCAATAGGTATGGTGAAGGAAACAGCTTAACCACCTTTACCACAATACTCATTAACACCACCACTACTATCATCGCCACCACTACCACCATAATCATTAATACAACTATCATCACCACCATCCCCTACTACCATCATCACTTCCCTTACAACCATCACCAACAATACCACTAGCACCTCCACCTCCCCTACAAGCACTACCACCACCACCCTTCATCATCACCACTACAACCACCCCATACCCTTTCCCACTCACTATCACCACCACCACCATCATCACCACCAATCTCCACCCCTACCACCACCACCACTAGCCTCTCCTTCCTCACCACCACCACCACAACCTCCACCACCATCACCACCACTACAACTATCCCATACCCTTCCCCCCTTATCACTACTCCCCCCACCCCTACCATCACCACTCCCCCACCATTACCTCACCACCACTCCCATCACCATCCCCACCATTCCCTCACCACCACTCCCTCCCCCTCCTTCCCAGATAGACTTTAGTGTGTTCTGGAGTTTACACAAAAAGTAAACTTGAATGTAGAGCCTCGTTGTCAGCTTCTAAATGGAGGGGGAGCAAGGGGGGGAGGGGGGGAGCGAGGAGGAGGAGGAGGAGAAACGAGGGGGTGGTGGGGGGAGAAGATAAAGGGAGGAGGCAAAATACAAAAGATTACAAAGGACTCGCAAACGACAACCGAGCTATTGGTCCTCTCGGGTCAATTTGGACATATATTTGTTTTATTCTATGACTCAACCTCGGGACTATAGGCTGTTCAGTAGCCTGTATCTCTTGTGAGGCCCCAAGATTATCGATTGAAGCTTCGAGATATTGGGTGCTTCCTATGTCGCTGTAGATGGTCACAGTGCAGATTCAAGGTGCTAAGCTACTAACTACTAGGTAAAGAAAAGGATAGCAAAGAAGAAGGCTCCTCCCCACCCACAACTCCCTCCAGCTTACGCTGGCGTGCAAACAGTTGGAAAAATATATCAAGCAGTATGGAGAAACTGACATGGAATTTCGGATAGGATAGGAGAATAGGAGGAAAGGGGATACATTAGTGTCTCCGCTTATCCTACATCTAAGATCTTGGAGGAAAATAATATAATACAAAAGTTAAATAATTTCGGCCATAGGTATAACATTATGCATATATTTGATCTATATTGCAATCTGTGGTATTTCTTCATTACGAGTTGGAGTTATTCTAAAAGAAATAGTGTTAATTGAGGGTTAGGGGCCAAGTATTTATTTAGACGGTTCTTGAAAGTCTCAACTGTATCACACTTCATGATGTTTGAAGGAAGAGGAGGGAGAAAAGGAGGAGGTGGGGGGAAAGACGAGGAGTTGGAGAGTATACACGAGTTGGAGAGTATGCACGAGTTGGAGAGTATACACGAGTTGGAGAGTATACAGGAGTTGGAGAGTATACACGAGTTGGAGAGTATACACGAGTTGGAGAGTATACACGAGTTGGAGAGTATACACGAGTTGGAGAGTATACACGAGTTGGAGAGTATACACGAGTTGGAGAGTATACACGAGTTGGAGAGTATACACGAGTTGGAGAGTATACACGAGTTGGAGAGTATACAGGAGTTGGAGAGTATACACGAGTTGGAGAGTATACACGAGTTGGAGAGTATACACGAGTTGGAGAGTATACAGGAGTTGGAGAGTATACACGAGTTGGAGAGTATACAGGAGTTGGAGAGTATACAGGAGTTGGAGAGTATACACGAGTTGGAGAGTATACAGGAGTTGGAGAGTATACACGAGTTGGAGAGTATACACGAGTTGGAGAGTATACACGAGTTGGAGAGTATACAGGAGTTGGAGAGTATACAGGAGTTGGAGAGTATACACGAGTTGGAGAGTATACAGGAGTTGGAGAGTATACAGGAGTTGGAGAGTATACAGGAGTTGGAGAGTATACACGAGTTGGAGAGTATACAGGAGTTGGAGAGTATACACGAGTTGGAGAGTATACACGAGTTGGAGAGTATACACGAGTTGGAGAGTATACACGAGTTGGAGAGTATACACGAGTTGGAGAGTATACACGAGTTGGAGAGTATACACGAGTTGGAGAGTATACACGAGTTGGAGAGTATACACGAGTTGGAGAGTATACACGAGTTGGAGAGTATACACGAGTTGGAGAGTATACACGAGTTAGAGAGTATACACGAGTTAGAGAGTATACACGAGTTAGAGAGTATACACGAGTTAGAGAGTATACACGAGTTAGAGAGTATACACGAGAAATACGAGGAGGGGGAGAAGGAAGGGAGACGGAGGAGGATAAAAAGAAAGCGAGGAGGGGAGGAGGAGGAATAGGGGAGACAAAAGAGGAGGAGGAATATAAATGACTTACAAACTGCAACATACATAAAGGTCCTCATGGGGCAGTTTGGATATCTACACTGATAAGCTACTATAACCCATTAATTATAGGTAGGCCAGACATCGTAATCATTAACCTCTAACTAAAATAGGGCTAGAGAAAACGGCCTGTAACTTTCCACACCTATTTCCTGGCCGACCCTTTCCATATGGTAGAAATATTAGCTCGATTACTCTAGTCGTTTGTGAGTTGTAAAGGTTATGTTCGAGAGTTTTGGCCAACTTATTTGGAACAGGGTATAGCTACCAGATACAGACAAGGGTAGTAATAAGTAACACCCCGTTCTTAACATTAATCATCAATTACAAACCCCAATGTACTGGAGTAAACTAATTAAAGCATATGGTCCTCCCGGGATTCGAACTCAGGATACCACACCCAAAAATAAGCACCTAAACCATTACACCACCAACACAGTAAAGCAGAAGGCTCTTCCCCACCTTCAAGAGGAGGATGAGGAGGGGAGAAATAGGAGGCAGATAACATATATATATAGGATGGAGAGGAAGAACAGAAGGAGAGGGAGAAAAACAAGGAGGTGAAGGACGAAAAAAAACGGGGGGGGGGGGGAGTTAGAGGAAGATGTAAACTTGCGTAGGAGGAGAGGGAGGGAAGGGGTGGGGGTCTTTAACTTCCCGGGTCTTTAACACACCCCAGGGACCTCCACACACACACACACACTCTCTCTCTCTCTCTCACACACATTCACACTCACTCTCTCACAATCACTCTCACACACTCACTCTCACACACTCACTCACACACACTCACTCACACACACTCACTCACACACACTCACACACACACACACACAGGCCACTATTAATCCATTATTATTTACCATCTGGAAAACAAGTGAACAACACCATGGCATTAAATACCGTGGAAGAGATACAATGTGTTTTGTGTGTAACCTGTCATCTCTCGCCTACTGACCTTCACTAGATCTCTCTAGTGTGATTAGAGAGAATTAGGGCCATCTTTTTTTGCTTTGGACGCCATTGTAGTGCCTCAATTATCAAAAACTTGGATACTACTTAAATTTTTATCATGTGGCATGTGGAATGTATATCCAGGGATCAAACTATATAATTATTATGTACCAATGTTTTCCAATATAGATTATGAGTATGGAGAGAGGAAAATATCTCCAGTGGTCACTAAATGGCGGAGGTTGGCAGATCTCTGTTACTATAGGGTTTCTAACGTTCACCTACGCACTATTGTACACTGGCTAGCTACAGAAGGCTTGTCGCATATTGGGGATGCAAAAGTATACTGTTAAAACATGTTTTAAATTGTGTGAAAAGCCTAATTGAAATGTCCATGATAATGTATTTTTATCAAGTAATATTGGTAGCAATAAACTCATCATATAAGTGAAGAAAGGTAGAACACTATCAATACACTTAATAACGTATGTACAGTACCGGTACCACTGGGGTCATTTATTTTGCTGTACGCTCAAATATGTCCATACCGGTACCCATAATAAACATCCGGCAATACTGGTACAAGATTCATACTCTGGTCTTTGGATCTAAATTCTACATGATAAAACACAAAAACGAAATAAATATAAAACAACAACTATATGAAAATATATAAATAGTAAACCTCACCCTGTTGTTCAAAGATAAAGTTGATCAATCTCTTTTACTATAGTCTGTTCACTGTAAATAGGCCAGACATCTTAACTATAGCCTCTTGTAACTCAGGATGGACTGGAGCGAACGTATTGTAATTTCCCACACCTACTGTATATACTGGTTGTCTCTTTACAAATGGTAGAAATAACACCTCACTTACTCAAGTCTTCTCAGAGTTATGAGAGGTTGAACACGAGATTTTTGGCCTACTTATACTGAACAAGGTATAGCTACTTGATCTGTACGTCATCACCTCCCTATATCTTGTTTCTGTTAAAGGGCGAACTCGGACGTGAAGACACGACCGCCACAGCCCTGTCCTCCCTATACTTTTTTTTTTCTTTTTCTATATTCCAACAACTCCCTCTCGGGCATAGGCTGATAGCCTTTACACACTACCGCTCAACACGGTGAGACCCGTGAGATCTTGTTCCAGTCTAGGGAGTGAGACATTCGAAGCACCTATTCACGGCTCGAACCCAACTCCATGTCTGAAGCTGCTTCGCCTCTGCGCTTCACGTGAGTCTCACTCCCGAGGCTCGGACCCTCACTCTCAGAACGCCACCTATTGAGCAATTAACTCACCAGGCATTGCCCCCCCCCCCCCCCCCCCCCTGTATAATATTTTTGAATATGGGAATATTCATACAGTGCTATTTAATCAGGGAACAATGAGGGCATTTTGTTTTGGCATTTCGGTGTGCTGTGGTAATGCACTGAAACTACTATGCATTTCAAGGACCGTGAGGCATCGTTTTTCGCAAATATCTTTCAAACTAATGAATTAACCTTCCACTAATTAGTTGTAATATAGGGCATTGGCAAATGGTGTTAGTGAATGCGTTTACTCTTGACACACATGGCGTTGCCGAGCATTGCCAACCTATGCATACGAACGTCCAATATCCCCCATCCCGTTCCTCCTTACCTCCCTCCCTCTCCCTTCTCCCTCCTCACTTCCCCCCTCAACCCACATGCACGGCCTCCTCGTGCCCCCCCCCCCCCCCCCCCTGTCCACTCTATTATGTTATAATAAATAATATCGGATGTCATAAATATATTGGTATTTGTAGAATCTGTGTTCATTTAATCATTGTTATTGTATGTCATGAAGTTATATAAACGGGAGCGTATGACCGTCACCCTATTCACCCAATATAAAGTACCCACTATCACGATCTCTTAATTCCTTTACCCCCGTATCGACGTGTTTACTACGAGCAGGTAAGATAAGGCTTCCAATATTCAATCACACAGTTTAACTTACAAACCAGTATATAATCAACACTACATAATAGGGTGGTAAGAGAATTATCTCTCTCTCTCTCTCTCTCTCTAACACATATTAAGTATAATAATAGGTGGAAAAGGTGATACAAACAATTGAGCATATCACAGACATTTTATTCAGTCTTCGTCAGTATCAAGGAACAAATCATCGTCGGAATCACTCTCGATGTTGATTATAACGGGATCTACACGTTTGTGGATGTTATCCGTGCACCAGTACTCATCCTCGAAGGCTCTGGACCGTCTCACTGCACCTTCCCACACCTCCCTTGTTACGCTAAGCTTGGCTTCCTCTATCCTGGCCTGCAGATCTGCCCGAGTGAACCGCTGCAGTGAGGAACGCACATGTCTTTTCATGGAACCCCAGACCTGCTCAATGGCGTTGAGCTCAGGATGAGCAGGTGGCAGCCGGACGACCTCATGACCCCATGCATGGATGAGGTTGTCAATCTGTAGTGGTTGTGGCCGGTTCTACTTACAGATCTGCAGCAACTCAGGACGCGTGGCGTGTGGTGGGAATGGTATCTGGCGGCACGTCAATCATTTTACTATCTCTGCTTTGATGGTGGAGGTGGTAGGGCAGCGACTTTCCTCAGACAGCTGGTTGTGGTATGGCGCATTGTCAAGCACCAGCACTGATGGCTCAGGCAATGCTGGAAGGAGCTGCGACGTCAGCCAGCGGCTGAAGAGGTTACTGTTTACTTCGCCGTGGTAGTCACCACTTTTGTTTTTTGCTGTGAACCACAAGAATGCATCCTCGACGAAACCGTCTTCAGTGCCCGCAGCAACAACCACAAAGCGCTCCCCTTCTCCAGGCGGGACCTGACGACTGTAGGTGGCACTGGTCGCAGGCTGTGAGGTGTCCACCCACTCCTTGCTGGGATGCATCCTCGTGGTGAACCATGTTTCATCAACGTATACCACTCGTTTCCCCTCCTTCCGATATTCCCTGAGTGCTCTGAGAGTGCCAATGCGCCAGCACACAATATCAATTGACTCCTTCCTTACATACATTCTCCTTTGTGAGGTCTTATAGCGGAACCCCATGTTGTGTAGTAATCGCCACACCGCTGTGTCTGAGGTTTCACTAGGGATGATGTCCTTTTTCCGTAAGTCGTCTGTCAACGTGCTAATGGTGAAGGTATGTTTCTTAGCATATTCATCATGTACATAGCGGCGTATGGCACCAATGGCAAAATTGTCAAAGACACGTGGTGTGTCGGTGGGTGTCGGGGTGCCAGGTGGTGTTGTGGGGGGAGTGTCTGTCCCAGGTGGTGTTGTTAGTGTACCACGGCCAGAACCCGGGTTGCGGCGTACAAGTGCACGCACTGCTTTCGCCGTCATTCCCATGACGTCTGCAACGCGATCATAAGGCCTGTGTGGGAGAAACTACAGCTGTAGAATACCTACGGAAGCATGCAATTAAAACAATAATATAGTCTGTAATGCATTCGTCAAATGTTAAAGAATACCACAATACTATTTTTGTTTGTTCATATACATATATATATATATATATATATATAAATATATATATATATATACGGTATATATAATATATATATATATATACCGGTATATATATATATATATATATATATACACTATATATATATATATATATATATATATATATATTGCATAGAAAATAACCTCATTACTACAACGAGTGTAGCAATTATTGAATGGATACTGGTGAGACACTGTTATATATATATATATATATATATATATATAGAAAAGGGATCTTCATATTTTGTTCAGTTTCACTAGTAAACTCTATATTAGCATGCTGGCGATTGAAGTACTCTAAAAATTATGGTATATATATATGATCAGGGGAGGAAAAAACTAGGAAACAAATACAAATATGTATATATATACAGTATACCGGGTATATATATTACGGGGGAGATAGAGTCAGAGTAATAGATAATTCGAACTGTCTTGCTGGCGGAATAGATATGGGGATTACGTTCTGTATGTACCGTCCAAGGTTCGAATCCCGGGAGAGTGGCATACTTTCATTAATTTCGGTAGGTGTGATTTGATGTTAAGAACAATGCTTAGATTAATAGCGAGATAGATGCATTGATTTGATTGATTGACCGATATGTGTGTGTTTTTTGCATGTGAGTGTGTGTTTATGTATTTAGACACTTGAAGATTCACTTACCTATTGAGATTAATCCTTAATCTATTGTCAGCTTTCTCCATTCTGTATGTGGTTAGGAGTCGGATTGCAAATACATTTCTGCAACGACGCGGACATAGTAACATGGAGGCCATGACAGCGATGGGGCATCCGTGTCCTTCACTGATGCAGTCAGTAGGTATGGTACAGGTGGTGCAGCCGACAGACAATCCCTTCTTATGGCAGTGACGGCTGCACCTGACACGCCACGTTGGAATGAGTTAACCATTGTTATGGTCGTTAGGTCATACCACGCTATATCCTTTTCATTATTTACTTTCCAATTATCTGCTACTATGGAATAATATAATGGTAAAAGTATTTTACTGTATATTGTACCGGTATGTTACTTACAGATATTGGGGGGAATGATGAGAGAAAGAGGGAGAGGGAAAGAGTGGGGGAGAGGGAGGGAGAGGGACGGGATGGGGTATCGGACGTTCGAATGTGTATACTAGTCATGGCGACTCCTGCGACTTTGCCTTTAAACGTCAAGAGTAAACGCCTTTACAAACACCATTTGCCAATTCCCTATATTACCAAAAATTAGCGGAAGGTGTCTTGTACACTGTGTCAAAGTACCATTCCGATCAATTCATTAGTTTGAATGATATTTGCGGAAAACGATGCCTCACGGTCCCTGAAATGCATAGTAGGTACAGCACAAATTCCATCTCAATAATATCTTCCCATTGACATATTGGGATTCGAACCCGGGTCCATTGGATTACCAGTCAAGTGGCAAGACCACTCTGCCACACCTCCCCTAAATAGGGATACGTCATATATACGTATTCACCTCCCTATATATACGTCATTACCTCCTATATATACGTCATTACCTGCCTATATATACGTCATTACCTGCCTATATATACATCATTACCTCCCTATATATATATACTCTATATACATCATTACCTCCCTATATAAACGTCATCACCTATCTATATATGCGTCATCACCTCCCTATATAATTATACATCATTACCTCCCTATATATACGTCATCACCTATACTGTATATACGTCATTACCTGCCTATATACGGTATACATCATTACCTACCTATATATACGTCATCACCTATACTGTATATACGTCATTACCTGCCTATATACGGTATACATCATTACCTACCTATATATACGTCATCACCTATCTATATATACGTCATCACCTATACTGTATATACGTCATTACCTGCCTATATACGGTATACATCATTACCTACCTATATATATGTCATCACCTATACTGTATATACGTCATTACTTGCCTATATACGGTATACATCATTACCTACCTATATATACGTCATCACCTATACTGTATATACGTCATTACCTGCCTATATACGGTATACATCATTACCTACCTATATATACGTCATCACCTATACTATATATACGTCATTACCTGCCTATATACGGTATACATCATTACCTCCCTATATATACGTCATCACCTATACTGTATATACGTCATCACCTCCCTATATATACGTCATCACCTCCCTATATATACGTCATCACCTCCCTATATATACGTCATTACCTCCCTATATATACGTCATCACCTCCCTATATATACATCATCACCTCACTATATATATGTCATTACCTCCCTATATATACGTCATTATCTCCCTCTATATACGTCATTACCTCCCTATATATATGTCATCACCTCCCTATATATACGTCATCACCTATCTATATATACGTCATTACCTGCCTATATACGGTATACATCATCACCTATATATACGTCATCACCTATCTTTATACGTCATTACCTCCCTATATACGGTATACATCATTACCTACCTATATATACGTCATCACCTATACTATATATACGTCATTACCTGCCTATATACGGTATACATCATTACCTCCCTATATATACGTCATCACCTATACTGTATATACGTCATCACCTCCCTATATATACGTCATCACCTCCCTATATATACGTCATTACCTCCCTATATATACGTCATCACCTCCCTATATATACATCATCACCTCACTATATATATATGTCATTACCTCCCTATATATACGTCATTATCTCCCTCTATATACGTCATTACCTCCCTATATATACGTCATCACCTCCCTATATATACGTCATCACCTCCCTATATATACGTCATCACCTCCCTATATACACGTCATCACCTCCCTATACATACATCATCACCTCACTATATATATGTCATTACCTCCCTATATATACGTCATTATCTCCCTCTATATACGTCATTACCTCCCTATATATATGTCATCACCTCCCTATATATACGTCATCACCTATCTATATATACGTCATTACCTGCCTATATACGGTATACATCATCACCTATATATACGTCATCACCTATCTTTATACGTCATTACCTCCCTATATACGGTATACATCATTACCTACCTATATATACGTCATCACCTATACTATATATACGTCATTACCTGCCTATATACGGTATACATCATTACCTCCCTATATATACGTCATCACCTATACTGTATATACGTCATCACCTCCCTATATATACGTCATCACCTCCCTATATACACGTCATCACCTCCCTATACATACATCATCACCTCACTATATATATGTCATTACCTCCCTATATATACGTCATTATCTCCCTCTATATACGTCATTACCTCCCTATATATATGTCATCACCTCCCTATATATACGTCATCACCTATCTATATATACGTCATTACCTGCCTATATACGGTATACATCATCACCTATATATACGTCATCACCTATCTTTATACGTCATTACCTCCCTATATACGGTATACATCATTACCTACCTATATATACGTCATCACCTATACTATATATACGTCATTACCTCCCTATATACGGTATACATCATCACCTCCTATATATATGTCATCACCTATCTATATATACGTCATTACCTCCCTATATATACGTCATCACCTCCCTATATATACGTCATCACCTCCCTATATATACGTCATCACCTCCCTATACATACGTCATCACCTCCCTATATATACGTCATTACCTCCCTATATATACGTCATCACCTCCCTATATATACGTCATTACCTGCCTATATATACATCATCACCTATATATATGTCATTACCTGCCTATATATACATCACCTCCCTATATATACATAATTACCTCCCTATATATACGTCATCACCTATTATATATACGTCATCACCTCCTATATATACGTCATTACCTGCCTATATATACATCATTACCTCCCTATATTTAAGTGATCACCTCCCTATATATACATCATTACCTCCCTATACATACGTCATCACCTCCCTATATATACATCATCACCTCCCTATATATACGTCATTACCTCCCTATATACTGTATACATCATTACCTCTCTATATATACGTCATTACCTCCCTATATATACGTCATCACCTCCCTATATATACATCATCACCTCCCTATATATACGTCATCACCTCCCTATATATACATCATCACCTCCCTATATATACATCATCACCTCCCTATATATAATTATGTCATCACCTCCCTATATATACGTCATCACCTCCCTATATATAAGTCATCACCTTCCTATACATGTCATCACCCATATATACTGTATATACATCCCTATATACGTCATCACCTCTATTATTCAGTATATACGTCATCACTTACGTCATTACCTCCCTATATACTGTATGCGTCATCACCTCCCTGTAAATACGTCATAGGCCTACCTGCTCCCCTATCACCTGTATCATTTGTTTGTATCGAGTGTTGTTCTCTACCTGTCCGACTTTTGAAGTTCACGAGGTCAACGCCAGATGGCCAGAATACACGGGCTAATTGACCTAGTTTTGAGAGAGAGAGAGAGAGAGAGAGAGAGAGAGAGGGAGAGGGAGAGGGAGGAAGTTTAAAACAGGACGAGAAAGGGAAGGTGAGTGGCTGTGTGCGTTTATGTGTCTGAGAGAGAGAGAGAGAGAGAGAGAGAGAGAGAGAGAGAGAGAGAGAGGAAGAGGAAGTTTAAAACAGGGCGGGAAAGGGAAGGTGAGTGGCTGTGTGTGCGTGTATGTGACTGAGAGAGAGAGAGAGAGACGGAGATATATATATCGCTGTTATTCTAAGTGGAGTATGGTTCTCACATAATTGACTCAATTACACGAGTGAGCGATTCTCTGTGTGTGTGATATGTGTGTGTGTGTGTGTGTGTGTGAGACTGTGTGTGTGTGTGTAAATGTGTGTGTGTGCTCACCCATTAACCCTTCAGCACCGTGACGTAATTTTAATCTTCTGGTTATCATTCGACGATTTTATTTTGCTTATTAACCCTTTCACGCACATATGACGCAGAGGTTGCCAGATTAGCAATAAGAAATAGAGTTCTCTCACTCTTATAATTACCTCTCCAAAATTAGTTTTCTGCCCACAGCTAACTCAAAGACAACTGCAGAGTTTGAAGTAACTAAACTAAAGGTTTCTAAATACCCCTGATGGTAACAAAAGCTTTAACCCTTATTTAGCGGGCTAGGTGGTCTATTTGACCGTAGCGCCCAGCGGGGTGTTTTTACCCTAAATAGGATTGTTTACGTGATCATTTTCATGCCTAAATAAGACCCAGAGCGTAAAACAAGTATCTATCCCTGAAAGGGCATAACCAGAGCTTTCCAATGACACCCCAACCATCCTTGTACGATCACTGGTTCTCTTGCAACGATCGCGCAACACGAGTGCAAAAACCATGTAATTAGGTACTTTCCCTACATAATTCCCTGTGTAGTGAGAGGGTGGAGGAGGGTGGGATTCATGTCAGTAGGTCCACCGCGGTGGTCTGGAGCAGTCATACGCTTGCTACGCTCCTCCTACCACTCCTCTCTCTCTCTCGGCAACATTACGTGGTGAAAACGGCACACGACATAAATTGTGAACCGCCACTTAGTCCATATTTATTTCACACGACATAAGTTGCGCGCCGCCAATTAAGGGTTAAAGTATCTCTAATAGGCTAAAAATCGCGTCATCTGTCGGAGAGGGTTAATTATCAACCTCGAGGACTGAGAGGTGTAAATTAAATTTCAAGAAACCCTTTGATTTGTTTTGTTTTGTATTATTATTATTATTATTATTATTATTATTATTATAAATATATATATATTTTGTGTGTGTGTGTGTTTGTGTGTGTGTGTGTGTGGATGAGGTAGACAAAACGCAGAACTGCCTGTGACGCGTGCCTCCCCCAGAGTTTAATGAGTGACAGGGCCAAAATCAAGGAATGTTCGAGCCAAAATGCCTGGGCACACGGAGTTTGATGCAATTTCAGTCATAGGATGAGGGGAAAATGGATTTAAGGAGAGATCGAGTTCCAGAGCTCAATTGTTGAATAGAAGAACGATTGGGAATATAATTTCACTCGATTAACATAGGTCCATCGTAAACTGCAAAAAATCGTCTACATTTACCCCTTCTGTACCGGCAACGTCTTTTGAATTTCCTTCTAGCTATATTTAGACGATTTTGTGTAGTTCTAGAAGGATCTGTGGTAGTAAATAGGGTTAAGTGAGATTGTTCAAAGCTTGATAATTGCTGAAGGCCTTTTTTAAACTGAATAAAATCGTCTAATGGTAACCAGAATACAGTTATAAGGACGACACCGGTAATGAATCGATTAAGTCAGAATTGAAGATAGAAAGACGTAATCGAGCTGCAGGGGTTAAGGGGGGATGGTTCACTTTTTGGGCGATTTTTGCGTGTATTCATTATTTTTCTTGTTTCCTCCCTAGACCTCCATCAAATTAAAAACAAAACCAGCCATTAGATCCCCTTATAGATTGATTTGTACATTTTTCGGTGGCCGGTTCTTCCAACATTACAGGCTCACTATCGTTCGCCAGGGAAAAAATCGACACCTAAATAGCACGAAAGGTCTAAATATTTACGAAGAAATGGGGCGAAAGGGCTTAAAATCGACTAACTAGTGGGGCAAACATCTTAATATCTGAAAACTAACGCTGCTAAACATGAGGGAGAAAGTGGTCCAGAAAACCGGCCCATCCCCCCTTAAGGGCCAACCGAAGCTGGGTATAATGGAACCAGGACCAGGAGGGAGAGTACGTGTCTCAGTGAAGGGGTGTGAAATAGACGTCGATGAGGCAGAGTGAATAAGGTCTTTGGTGAGGATGAGGACAAGGATACGGTCTTTGGTGAGGATGAGGACGTGAATAAGGTCTTTGGTGAGGATGAGGACAAGGATACGGTCTTTGGTGAGGATGAGGACGTGAATAAGGTCTTTGGTGAGGATGAGGACAAGGATACGGTCTTTGGTGAGGATGAGGATGTGAATAAGGTCTTTGGTGAGGATGAGGACGAGGATACGGTCTTTGGTGAGAATGAGGACAAGGATACGGTCTTTGGTGAGGATGAGGACAAGGATACGGTCTTTGGTGAGGATGAGGACGTGAATAAGGTCTTTGGTGAGGATGAGGACAAGGATACGGTCTTTGGTGAGAATGAGGACAAGGATACGGTCTTTGGTGAGGATGAAGACGTGAATAATTAAGTCTTTGGTGAGGATGAGGACGTGAATATGGTCTTTGGTGAGGATAAGGACGAGGATACGGTCTTTGGTGAGGATGAGGACAAGGATACCTTCTTTGGTGAGGATGAGGACGTGAATAATTAGGTCTTTGGTGAGGATGAGGACAAGGATACGGTCTTTGGTGAGGATGAGGACATGGATAAGGTGTTTGGTGAGGATGAGGACGTGAATAAGGTCTTTGGTGAGGAGGAGGATGAGGATACGGTCTTTGGTGAGGACTTGGGTTAGGATGAGAACATATATTAGGTCTCTGGTGAGGATGAAGACATGGATAAGGTCTTTGGTTAAGGAAAGGACATGGATAAGGGCTTTGGTTAAGATAATGACATGGATAAGGTCTTTGGTTAAGGTAAGGACATGGATAAGGTCTTTGGTTAAGGTAAGGACATGTATAAGGTCTTTGGTGAGGATTGGGACAAGGATAAGGTCTTTTGTTAAGGTATAAGGACATGGATAAGGTTTTTGGTGAGGATGGGGACATGCATAAAATCTTTGGTGAGGATGGGGACATAGATAAGGTCTTTGGTGAGAAATAAGACATGTATAAGGTCTTTGGTTAAGATGAAGACATGGATAAGGTCTTTGGTGAGGATGAGGACATGGATAAAGTGTTTGGTTAAGGTAAGGACATGGAAAAGGTCTTTGGTGAGGATGAGGACATGGATAAGGTCTTTGGTGAGGATGGGGACATGGATAAGGTCTTTGGTGAGGATGGGGACATGGATAAGGTCTTTGGTTAAGGTAAGGACAATGACAAGGTCTTTGGTGAGGATGGTAACATGCATAAGGTCTTTGGTGAGGATGTGGACATGGATAAGGTCTTTGGTGAGGATGGGGACATGGATAAGGTCTTTGCTGAGGATTGGGACATGGATAAGGTCTTTGGTGAGGATGGGGACATGGATAAGGTCTTTAGTGAGGATGGGGACATGGATAAGGTTTTTAGTGAGGATGGGGACATGGATAAGGTCTTTAGTGAGGATGGGGACATGGATAAGGTTTTTAGTGAGGATGGGGACATGGATAAGGTCTTTGGTGAGGATGGGGACATGCATAAGGTCTTTGGTGAGGATGTGGACATGGATAAGGTCTTTGGTGAGGATGGGGACATGTATAAGGTCTTTGGTGAGGATGGGGACATGGATAAGGTCTTTGGTGAGGATGGGGACATGTATAAGGTCTTTGGTGAGGATGGGGACATGTATAAGGTCTTTGGTGAGGATGGGGACATGGATAAGGTCTTTGGTGAGGATGGGGACATGGATAAGGTCTTTGGTGAGGATGGGGACATGTATAAGGTCTTTGGTGAGGATGGGGACATGTATACGGTCTTTGGCTAGGATGGGGACATGGCTAAGGTCTTTGGTGTCTGTGTATGAGGGAGATGGTGTGGAAGAGGGCTAGAGTGAAGCCAAAGGAAAATATAATTATGGCCCAGAGTGAGGGTTGGCGTAGAGGGTAAAGGCCTTGCGATGAACTGAGGTAATTGACCATAAATCCTGCTGCAACGATCGACACACACAAAAAACACACACACATGCACACACAGACACACGCCCACACCCAGAGTGAACATGACCGCAATTAAGTGGGTAAAGCTTGGCTTTTGGTCTATATACTTATATATATATATATTTATGTTTGAGTTTCCTCGCTAGACCTCCATCAAGCTTAGATAAACACCCCCTAGACCCCCTTTTTAAGATAAATGTTTAAATTTTTCGGTAGAAAAAATTCCCGGCCGAAGGCCGGTTCCTACTACAATTAGAGGCTCGCTTTCGCTCGCCAAGAAAAAATCGACACCTAAAGGGCACGAAAGGTCTTAATATTGACAAAGAAATTGGGCGAAAGATCTTGATATCGCCAAACTAATTGGCCGAACGTCTTAAAATCTGAAAAATAATATGCTAAACATGAGGGAGAAGGGGGTCCATAAAAAGCGACTACTTACCCCTTAAGACAACTGGAACTGACGGACATAGTCGTACGTCTGGAGGGGTGTTCTCTCTCTCCTTCCTTCTTCTTTGCTAGCCTTTCGCTCCATTTTCCCTTACTTACATAATCTCTCTCTCTCTCTCTCTCCATCCTTCTTCCTTGCTAGCCTTTCCCTCCATTTTCCCTTACTTACATAATCCCTCTCTCTCTCTCTCTCTCACTCACTCACTCACTCACTCACTCACTCACTCACTCACTCACTCACTCACTCACTCACTCACTCACTCACTCACTCACTCTCTCTCTCTCTCTCTCTCTCTCTCTCTCTCTTCTTCCTTCTCTGTTGCTAGCCTTTCCCTCGACCATGTTCCCTTACTTTCAGGATGGTAGCTGTATTAGAATATTACGTCTTGATCACCCTCGTTGGGATGACGAGCGTAAGATGTGTGGCGCCAATGTAGCCAAGTCTGCACTCCGTTTAAGGGGGGTCACCGTTTTTTTTTCTCTTTCTCTCCTTTTCTCTCTTTCCCTGGCTTGTATCCATTCGGCTCCATTCAGCCAACTGTTTAAAGACGTTTATCCCCATCCAGGTGTCGATTTCTTCCTGGCGAGCGACAGAGAGCCAGCATTGTATGAAGAAATCCGGCTTCGCCGGAGAGATTTTTCTATAGAAAAATATACAAATTTAGCTTGCTGTCAAAACAAAAATATATATATGCTGGCTCGCTACCGCTCGCCAGGAAAATATTGACACCAGGATGGGGGTAAACGTCTTAAAAAATAAGCTGAATGGGGCCGAATGGATACAAGCCAAAGAGAGAGGGAGAGAAAGAGAAAAAAAAGCGAGATGTGCTTCCTTAACCCTTTCTCTACCGTCGATTTCCTTTCGATTTTACTCTGGCTACTACTAATCGATTCTATTCAGTTTAGAAAGGATTTTTAGCCATTACAAGGTTTCGAACTATCCCAACCAACCCTTTAGCTACCCCAGGTATTACCAAAGCTGCGCAGCATCAAATCCTCTAAATATAGCTAGAATACAATATAACAGACTTCGCTAGTACACAAAGGGTTAAGAGGTAGACAGGATCAACAAGACACATTAATGGGCCTCCGGAAGGCAAAACGACCAGTTCCTAGGCTTGCTGATCCATTAGTGGGAGTACATTCTGGAGGTGGGATTCACAGTCCTAATATCCAAGGGCTACTTTACGACACAAAAGTGAAGGGCGAAGGGGTCACCACATTCCTACGTCTTCCATCAGTTAGTTACACACACACACACATTTGTTTTTATTAAAAAAAAAATAAAACATAGAAGGTCCCACCGCTTTCCCATTCTTAAGTAAGCCATATTAGATTTACAGAAGAGCGACCATTATTTGCATTAATGCATGTCCACAAACATTTAAGTAATGTAAGCATGGTTCCTTCTATTTTTTTTTTTTTTATGTTAAGGTGACAGTAACTGTTACAAAGTGGTGTACAATCTATCTTATTCTAGTTCCCTTATAGTTTATCTTATTGTACCAGACGTACCTCCCTACAATCAACCTAGTTGTTCCCCAATTCGGCCCTCCGCCACGGCCATTTCAAAGTCCAAGTCTCTCACTCTTGTCCTCTGTAGCGGGGAGGACCTAGTACCCCTGAGACATAGGAGTGCAGAGAGAAAGAGAGCCGGCATCTCATCCAAGTTATGACTTGGTTTCTATGCTGGCGATTTTTCTCCGATATTTGTTCAGCTAATTTGGCATAGAAGACACTTGCAGAAGGTCCCATTCCTCCCGACGATGAGAAGACCAGAGAAGTAAAGCTTCCTTGATCCCTGTTCAAAATTCTTTCTTCATTAGCGCGTTTCTTCTCACTTTCGTTTCTCAAGTATGCCGCCTTGAGTCCTCGCTCACGATATGTTTGTGCTCTTGGGTTGAAGACACACACACACACACACACTAGTCAGTTTGTGTCAGACAGTGAGTGATGGGCGGCAGGTTACTGAGGGGGACGTCATGTGTACGATTCAGTTATACACACACACACACACACACACACACACACACACACACGCACACGCCAGTCAGACTATTAGTGTTGGATGGCAGGTTACTGAGGGGAAGGCACGTGTAGCCTAGAATTCTACGGGAGGGTAACATAACGTTCCAGTCAAAACACACACACACACACACACACATTGACTGTCTTCGTGGTGCGATGTATAAGGTGTTGATTTTCGGTGTGAGCATCCTGGGTTCGAATCCACGGACTGCCACATGTGTTTGTAAATTTCATTAATCGATTTACAGCCCGTAGCCTAGTAGGTAGAGCTCTCGTCTCACACACGAGGGGTCGGGGGTTCAATCCCCGGCCGGGCGGAGACAAATTGGGCTTGTCTCCTTTCATGTGTTAGCCTCAGTTCACCTAGCTGTAAATAGGTACCTGGAATAAGTGGACGACGTTGTGACGTCCCATCTGGGGTTGGCAAAAATGGTACAAGGCGAGATGGGTATCATATGGTTCACCTAAGCTGATGGCTACCCAAGCCTTCGGGCGAGACGGTACCGTCTATAGTGAGAATGGTACCATACAGATCCACCCTAAGCCTTCGTTTCCGATGTCGCCAATTGGCTAAAAATACAGACTACACACACATCCACAGCCAACGATACATATAACACCTACACATATAGGAGGCGGGAAATAACGAGCATGCTCACTCCCGCAATACAACTAGAGTAACTAGAGTAAGTACACTTTAGGAGGACCTGCTTTGGCCAGGACATTTGTCTACCGACAAATGTGCAAATCTATCTCGAAGTTGGGTCTTGGGGGTGTTTTTTTTTTTTTTTAGCTTAGTGGAGGTCTAGGGAGTAAATGGTGAAGAATAATGTCCCTTTAATCTAATATGTGTCCATAAGGAATATAGTGAGAGTGAATTATTGACATTCCAGGACCTTTGATGTTGCAATAATCTAATACACTAACCTTATACACGAATCTAATACACTAATCTAATTCTTTACAACACGTAGTTCCCGGGGCACATAGCTGTGACTAAGTGTATTATATACAATTGCATTTTGATAGATCGAGTTATAGCCAGGTGCCTTTAAGAGAGACATCTCTCAAAAGGCTTAGCCTTATTTTTTTGTATTATTATTATATATTTTTGTTTTTTAACAAATAATTTGTAAGCAAAATTGTATTGTATACTAAAGGCTAAATAAAAAGATTTCAATTCAATTCAATTCATTAATACACTAATCTAATACACTAATCTTATACATAAATACACGAATCTAATACACTAATCTAATTCATTAATACACTAATCTAATACATAAATATACAAATCTAATACAGTAATACACTGATCTAATGCATTAATACGCTAATCTAATACACTAATACACTAATACACTGATCTAATACAAAAATACACCAATCTAACACCGTAATCTACTGCCAATATATTAAGTGTCAATAAAGTGATATAGTGAGAGTGAATAATTTAGGCCCCGGGCCCTTTCATGTTACACTAAGGACACATTGACAGGCTCTTACCTTCCACGGGTCTTTACACCTTTTATCCTGTGTGTATGTGTGTATGTGTGTGTGTTGCTGGGTGTTTGTGTGTGTGTTTGTTTGTGTTTGTGTGTGTGTGTGTGGCTGGGTGTTTGTATGTGTGTGGGTCTGTTTGTGTGTGTGTCTGTGTGTGTGGCTATGTGTGTGTGTGTGTGTGTCTGTATGGCTGGATGTCTGTGTGTGTGTGTGATGCTGTGTGTGTTTGTGTGTGTGGCTGTGTGTGTGTGTGTGTCAATGGGTATGTGTGTGGGAATGAGTGGACTTTTTTTTTGCACTCCCCTTTTACCCTATTAGCCTCATCTGTAATTGCCTTAAGGGTAATTTTGTTCTTTCTTTTTTGTCTTTTATTTTTACTAATACTGTATGTTATCCTCCCTAGACCTCAATAAATCTTTAGAAAAAACGCGCCCAATATCCCCCATTCGAAATATACTGTAAAGTTTTCGGTAACATATTCCAGCTCAAGGCCGGTTCCTCCTAAATTACAGGATTACTATCGCCTGCCAGGTAAACATTGTCGCCTAAATGGCACGAAAGTGTTGCAATTGGCAAATAAATGAGGCAAAAGGTTTTATAATCGCCAACATAAATGCGGCGGACGCCCTAAAATCTTAAAATTAATGGGGCTAAACATGAGGTCTAGGAAAAAACCTTAACCTTTTATATTACAGAAAGTGGATTTATTTTGGGTGCCCATATTAAACCCTATTAGCCTTGTCCCTATGCAGGTGCTGATTATATTCTGGGCGAGCGATAGTGAGCCTATAATGTACAGAAAGATATTTGTTTTCGATAAAGTATACACCATTAATTTCAAGGTGGGCGAATAGGTTTTGATTTTTTTCATTTTGTTTTATTTTTAAGCTTGAAGGGAATCAGAAGAGGCATTTTCTTAGTATACGGGCAAAACTATAACAATAATATATTGGTCATTAATGGCAAAGTCATACAACCCCCTCCATATTAAACAAGACAAGAGCAAGACAAACTGTTACAATGAGCATTACTTATGTGTCAGGACCTTTCTTGTTACACAGAGAATGGTATTATTAACTTCAAAGCTGTCGTCGGGGGAGGCGTTGTTTGTAGTCATGGGTCATATTTTATAGTAAATTGATAAACAATGTTAAAACTACACAAAACCCTGAATAATTATTGAACACATACACACACCAACAAGTACACACACACACACGCACACACAAGTACATACACACACACACACAAGTACACCCACACACACACACACACACACACCCACAAGTACACAGACACACACACACACACACACACACACACACACACACACACACACACACACACACACACACACACACACACACACACACCCACACACACACACACACACACACCACACACACACACACACACACACACACACACACACACACACACACACACACACACACACACACACACACACACACACACACACACACTCCAAGCCAAACATCAATACAAAGCTATCAATACAATCAAAACAACACAAATTTCTTCATTAAACAAACAACATATAATTTTACCAATACCGTAACAACAACACCATAATCTATATACCAACACTGGAATCAAAACAATACACTGTAATAAAGTGGGTGTGCATAATTGAACGCAATATAACTGTGGCAACAAATGGATACACAGATGGTTCACTTTTTGGGCGATTTTTGCATGTATTCATTATTTTTCTAGTTTCCTCCCTAGACCTCCATCAAATAAAAACAAAATCCATTAGATCCCCCTTCTAGATTAATTTGTACATTTTTCGGTAGAAAAATTTCCCGGTTCTTCCAACATTACAGGCTCACTATCGTTCGCCAGGGAAAAAATCGACACCTAAATAGCACGAAAGGTCTAAATATTGACGAACAAATGGGGCGCAAGGTCTTAAAATCGACTAACTAATGGGGCAAACATCTTAAAATCTGAAAACTAATGGGGTTAAAAATGAGGGAGAAAGTGGTCCAGAAAACAGGCCCTCTCCCCTTAAGTGTATTATGTAAAGGTTTGTGGTTGTTGTATTAATGTATTTATCTACCGGTATATTTGTATATTATCAATATGGTTTACGTTTCATACCTAGACCTCCATCAAGCTTAATAATATACCCTCAAGACCACCCCCTCCTCCCCCCTTCGAGATAAATTTGTACAATTTTTTTTAGAAAATGTCCCGTTAAATGCCGGTTCTTCCTCTTAAGGGGAGATGGGCCGTTTTTGTTTTGGGCTATTAATTCATTTATTCCATTATTTCTAGTTTCCTCGCTAGACCTCCATCAAGCTTAGAAAAACACCCCATAGACCCCCCTTCAAGATAAATTTGTAAATTTTTCGGTAGACAAATTTCCTGGCCGAAGGCCGATTAGTCTTAAAATTACAGGCTCGCTTTCGCTCGCCAGGAAAAAAACCCGACACCTAAATGGCACAAAAGGTCTTTAAATTGACGACGAAATGGGGCGAAAGGTATTAAAATCGCCAAACTAATGGGCCGAACGTCATAAAATCTGAAAACTATTGGGGGTAAACATGAGGAAGAAAGGGGATTAGAAAAACGGCCCATTCCCCTTAAATTGCAGGCTCGATATCGCCGCCAGGAAATGATAGACACCTAAATGACAAGATAAGTCTTAAAATCGATAAAAGAAATAAGGCAAATGGTCTTAAAATTGACAAACTAATGGGGCGAACGTCTTACAATCTCGAAACTAATGGGCCTAAACACGAGGGAGAAGAGGGTCCAGAAAAAAAACACTCCTTAAGTCCATCATCGCTACCCCCTCTACTTAATCTCCACTTTCCTCAGAACTAATTAAAGCACTGCGTACGATATATCCACACACACACACACACAAACACATTTTGATTACGACCATAAACACATATTTACTGTCCCAGACTGGACACAACAAACACACACACATATATATACTGTATGTGGTAGTTGGACCTATAAACATCGATATGTAGTAAAATTGATTGTTAAAAACTATACGGTCATAAAATATAGTAAATTTATAAATGTATAACACTAAATTCGACATACTTTCTATCCATCAAAAAGCTACATTATATTTGCATTGTTATTTAAAATCAATGTTTACGGCTTCAACTTCCTCATAGCCTGAAACTCGCAAGTGGTCCAATCACCACCTGCGTGCTTCGGGCTATAAGGAAGTTGGAGCTGTAGACATCGAAATTTAACAGAATTACCAACTAAAATACGTTCGTAGTGCATTTAAAAAACACACAAAGTAAAATGAAGCAGTTTTACATCCATCGCACACTGTTACAAATGTTATATATCAGCTATATAAATGTTATATATCAGCTATATAAATGTTATATATCAGCTATATAAATGTTATATATCAGCTATATAAATGTTATATATCAGCTATATAAATGTTATATATCAGCTATGCATCGATGTCTAGGCGGCTCCAACTTCCTAATTGCCTGAAACTCCCAAGAGGCCAATTATCTAGTCTACCCTTCCTCCAGTTAATGATGGTGTGTGTGTGTGTGTGTGTGTGTGTGTGTGTGTGTGTGTGTGTGTGTGTGTGTGTGTGTGTGTGTGTGTGTGTGTGTGTGTGTGTGTGTGTGTGTGTGTGTGTGTGTGTGTGTGCAGGTATGAGTATGTGCAGATGTGTGTGTGTGTGTGTAGATATGTGTATGTGTGTGTGTGTGTGTGTAGGTGTGAGTATGTGTAGATGTGTGTGTGTGTAGATATATGTGTGAGTGTGTGTAGTATGTATGTGTGTATGTGTAGTGTTTATGTATGTATGTATGTATGTGTGTAGCCTAGCCAGTGTTGAGATCGATAACGTGCACTAGGGACCAGGACATTAGCCTGTAAAACCTTAACCGTAGTTGGTCCGGGGGAGGTCTATATGGATCCCCCCTGTTTTGACCCATCAGTTTAGAGATTTATAGACGTTTCACCCCATTAGTTTGGCGATAATAAGACGCTTCACACCATTCAAATGTTAATATGTTTTCCGGCGAGTGATAGCAAGCCTGTAACTTCGAAGAAATAGCCCTTTGGTCGGGACATTTTTCTATCGAAAAATGTATATACTCAGCTACAGGGGGGTCTTGGTGGGCTTTATTAATTTGAAGGAAGTCTGGGAAAACACTTTTGTCAGCTTAGGAGGCAAGTTAAAATACATTGCTCTAAAATGGCTGAATCAATCAAAATCCTCAATCAAAAGTAAACAAGCTTCTCATATTAGCCCGCAGGAGGTTGCACCAGGTAGGGTTAAAGGAGACCGTTTCGTCCACAGAGAGTGTGGTTACAGTCTCATGTCCTAAATGGTGGGATTCCAGACAACCCTAGCATGGGCTGCATCTGTTGTCCAGGACAACATAATAACACCCAAAATAACGCACCAGACAGGATGAAGGGGAGATGGGTTTTTTTTCTGGACACCTTTCTCCATCATGTTTAGCTCCTTTAGTTTTCAGATTTTAAGACGTTCGGCCCATTACTTTGGTGATTTTAAGACCTTTTGCCTCTTTTCTTCGTCATTCATGTCATTTAGGCCTACGAGTCGTGTGTGTGTGTGTGTGTGTGTGTGTGTGTGTGTGTGTGTGTGTGTGTGTGTGTGTGTGTGTAGTTATATCTTTGTGTTTGGTCATCTTGGGACAGTATAGATGTGTTTGTCATGGTCGTATGCTAATTGTGTATGTGTGTATGTGTGTGTGTGTGTGTGTGTGTGTGTGTGTGTGTGTGTGTGTGTGTGTGTGTGTGTGTGTGTGTGTGTGTGTGTGTGTGTGTGTGTGTGTGTGTGTGTGTGTGTGTGTGTGTGTGTGTGTGTGTGTGTGTGTGTGTGTGTGTGAATTGAATTGAATTGAATTGAATTGAATTGAATTAAGTTTATTTTGCTTCAGACTTTTACAAAAAGTATGGAGCACAGCCCCTTACATATTACACATGTACAATATTCCTTTGCTAACTAAACTAGCTAACACGTAAATACACTGGTACATCTTAAACAAACCATATTAAATGTCCTAAAACTTGATCTATCTATACATATTAAACGTTCTTTTGAGAAGAAGTGACAGATTCTTCATACATTTTAAGTTAGTATTATTCATTAACAGTATATATTTATACTGTGTTGGGTTATGTTTGTAGTAATGAGATATATATATATTCCTTAACTGTACAATATCCTCATTTTGACAAATAAACAACAAATGATATTCGTCCCGCACCACATTCTCATTACATTTAGTACATACCCTGTCTTCTCTATCAATATTTCTGTGTCTACCAGTAATAACTGGTCATTTATTATTACTTGCTCTCAGTTTACTTATAGCTAGTCTCTCTCCCTTATCCAATTTCACAAGATAATCCTCCATACTGAAGAGAAATTTATAAGTTCTATAGCTACTACAAATGGCCTTACTTAACAAATTACTCTTCCATTTTGTTATCCATTGATCTTTAAGCTGTTGTTCTATTGCCAATCTGAACCAGGCTGGGTTTATTACATGTTGTGACAATCAGATTCCAGACATTCCACAGTCATTACAAATACTTTTAACACAATTCAACCAAGGTGAAGTATAAACACCAACCTGATCCAAATGCAACAAACACTTGTACATTATATAACATAACTTACTTGTTTTACCAGTAATTAATCTCACCCAGTAACCGATCATTGAACACTTAATATTTATGTCTATAGGATATTCACCAAGTTCACCATACACCATGTCATTACTTGTATACTTATGAACATATAATGTAAGCTTTAAAAACCTCAAATGAAGCTGTTCTAATTCTCTAATAACATAATGTCCCCATACCTCAGCAGCATACAACATAACTGGTCTACCCTTTGCTTGCTTTAAACAATTCAAGCTGTATATCAACTGGTAAATTAAATTGTCTGCATTTACTAATCAATGAATACATAGCTCTTGTAGCTTTCTGTTTTAATTCTAATTCTCCTTGGCGAAATCTGCCAGTGTGTGTGTGTGTGTGTGTGTGTGTGTAGTTATATCTTTGTTTGGTCATCCTGGGACAATATAGATATGTTTGTTATGGTCGTATGCTAATTGTGTGTGTGTGTGTATGTGTTATGCTGCATGCGTGTGTTACTCAGTTACTCAGTTACTTGTTCGTCAAGAGGAATCCACGCAATGCGAGCTAAGCTCATTATTATCGCGCCTCCTTAACTGGGAATGTATTGCGTGAAATGCATGTTAAGTGTTTTATGTACTGTTGGAATGGCTGTGGATGTGTGTGTAGTCTGTATTTAGCCAATTGGCGACATCGGAAACGAAGGCTTAGGGTGGATATGTATGGTACCATTCTCACTATAGACGGTACCGTCTCGCCCGAAGGCTTAGGTAGCCATCAGCTTAGGTGAACCATATGATACCCATCTCGCCTTGTACCATTTTTGCCAACCCCAGATGGGACGTCACAACGTTGTCCACTTATTCCAGGTACCTATTTACAGCTAGGTGAACTGAGGCTAACACATGAAAGGAGACAAGCCCAATTTGTCTCCGCCCGGCCGGGGATTGAACCCCCGACCCCTCGTGTGTGAGACGAGAGCTCTACCTACTAGGCTACGGGCTGTGTGATTGTTTGTGTGTGTGTGTTATGCTGCATATGTGCATGTGTGTGTGTGTGTGTGTGTGTGTGTGTGTGTGTGTGTGTGTGTGTGTGTGTGTGTTATGCTGCATATGCGCATGCGTGTGTGTTTGTGTGTGTGTGTCGTGTGGGTGTGTGATATATTTGACATCGTATTGATTATGGGAGAGTGTGTGTGTGTGTTCGATTCTTTGTTTAATATGGCATTTAATACTATTTTTTTATTTTATTTTTACACTACTCTAACGATTTGTTTTAAGGGAAGATGGGCCGTTTTTCTGGTCCCCCTTTCTTCCTCGTGTTTCGCCCCATTAGTTTTCAGATTTTAAGACGTTCGGCCCATTAAATTGGCGATTTTAAGATTTTTCGTACGATTTTTTTGTCAATATTAAGACTTGTCGTGTCATTTAGGTGTCGAGTTTTTTCCTGGCGAGCGAAAGCGAGCCTATAATTTAAGAGGAACAGGTATTCGGCCGGGACATTTTCTATCGAAAAATCTACAAATTTATCTTAATGGAGGGTCTTGGGCGGGTGTTTTTATAAGTTTGAATGAGGTCTATGGAAGAAAGTAAAAAATATAATACAAATTTACATAAATGAGCAAATAAATACGCCCATCCCCCCTTAAGTATAATATGAAGTTAATAGCATAGTGGGACAACCTTAGAATTGCTTAAGCCATATTTAGTGCGAGGGGGGTCATTTTGGACCTCCTCCGTTTCGCTCTTTTAGTTTGGAGATTTTTAGACGTTCCACCCCATTAGTTTGGAATAAGATGCTCCGCCCCATGCAGGTGTTGATATTTGTTTAGGGTGAACAATAGCGAGCCTGCAAATCGGCCTTCGCCACATTTTTCTATAAAAAAAAGTGTACAAAGTTAGCTTGAAGGGGTCTGGGTAAATGAACAATATTAACAAAAATCCCAATAACCCACAGGAGGTCGGAACAGATTTTGTTAACATACATTCATAACATTGGCTAGCCAGCAAGCTACTAGGCTATAGCCTGTTTATTTAAAGCTAGCGAAACATTGACTTATCCTCATCTTAACCCTCTCACGTTCTTGACGCAATTTTGAGCTTATTAGGGATACTTTAAAGCCTTTGTTACCATCAGGGGTATTTAGAAACCTTTAGTTTAGTTACTTCAACCTCTGCAGTTGTCTTTGAGTTAGCTGTGGGCAGAAAACTAATTTTGGAGAGGTATTTATAAGAGTGAGAGAACTCTATTTATTATTGCTAATCTAGCAACCTCTGCGTCATAAAAACGTGAAAGGGTTAAGGAAGGATTTTAGATTACTCCCTAGACCTCCATCAAGCTTAACCCCCCTCCCCCACGGCCCCCCCCCCCCTCCCCAAGACCTTCCTTGAAGATACATTTGTACATTTTTCGATAGAAAAACGTCCCGGCCTAAGGCCGATTTCTTTTAAATTCTAGGCTCGCTATTGCTCGCCAGGAAAATATCGACACCTAAATGACACGAAAACTCTAAATATTGTCATATACAGTATATGGGACGAAAGGTCTTAAAATCGTCAAACAAATGGGCCGAACGTCATCACATCTGAAAACTAATGGGGCTAAACATGAGGAAGAAGGTGGTCCAAAAAAACGACCCATCTCCCCTTAACCACATATGCATACTGATTGTGCATAGTCAACTGTTGATTTATGAAACAATGCTAATTTATATCAAGAAACTATGATAATATCAATCAAGAATATATAATCATTTAAATCAAAACACGTGTAAATCTTAAGCAAAATGTGAGAGTTAAAAGATCTTAAATAAAATCCCTCAAACTATTTCTCTAATGCGGCTTAAAATCATCATGGCATTTGAAAGACCAGCTGGATTCGAACTATAGCCTCCCGTCCACTCTAAACACACAACACCACATCTTTCGCAGTCAAACTTTCAAAGATTCAGCATTGACCTTTTCTAAACTGACCAATGTACTGCAGAAAACAGCTTTGCAGGAATACACACACACACACACACACACACACACTATATCTCCAATTGTATTTTGAATGATTGATGTATGGTATTTCAAAAATCTACCAAATTCAAACAAGAAATCGGAACACACACACACAAAGATGTATATACTGAATTCGAACTAGATATCGGCCTGCTTTACACAAACACACGTACACACACACAAAGAAACACACACACATTTAAGTATACCGTTTACCGTCTGTGCATAAGTAAATTTGAAAAGGCCAAGGCTTCTACGTAGACTTTTAAACTACCGTACTAAAGACGGTGAAGGTTATAATAACCATGGGACTTTAATCTTCTGAATAATAGCCTGGAGTAAACCCTACCCTGACAGGCCAGAGAGAGAGAGAGAGAGAGAGAGAGAGAGAGAGAGAGAGTACAAAGTACAAAGGAAATCAAGCAACAACAGTCCTAGTGACCCTTCTAGGCTGCTTGTCCTCCAAAACACTGCGGATCAAGTGTCCAAACAGTGGTTTGGAGTGGGTAAGGGAACTACTGCCCTGGAACTAATGTCCGTGGCAGGACTAGGAAGTTAGTAGGGGACATATGGGTTAGTAACTGAGGGGAGGATAAAATAAAGTTATTCATTTACAAACGCAGTCAGTCACGGGTTTGATGCGAGATATTTGTCTAGGCGGAGTTTAAATGAATCAACGGTGCTGCAGTCTATAACGTCTCGGGGAAGCCCATTCCACAAGTTGACAACTCGATTGAAGAAGAAATTCTTAGATTCGTGTGAGTTAATAGATTTACCAATAACTTTGCAACCGTTTCCCCGCGTGTAATTAGATTGGTCGATAGTGAAGTACTTACTACAGTTCATATTGTCGATGCCTTTGATGATTTTGAACACTTGAATTAAGTCACCTCATAATCTGCGCTGGGTTAAAGGAAATAGATTTAATTCTCTAAGACGCTGCTCTTCGTATGGTTTGTTCTTTAGGCTAGGTATCATTTTGGTAACTCTACGTTGAACTCGTTCTAGCTTGTTTATGTCTTTTTGGTAATAAGGGCACCAGCATTGAACGCAGTATTCCAGAAGAGGGCGCACTAAGGAATTGTAAAGGGTTAGGATAACGTCTTTGGATTTATGCTCAAATGACCTGCCTATAAAGCCAATTATTTGGTTTGCCTTCTTAACAACTTCTGAACATTGTTGACTCGGTTTTAGGTTACTCGATATTGTTACTCCCAGATCGGTTTCTCTGTTTACATTCTTAAGCTGAGTGCCATTCATCGAATAGTTTGCTTTCTCATTTAGGTATCCGATATGTAGTACTTTACATTTATCCGCATTGAAACTCATTTGCCAAATTTGGGCCCAATGTGACAATTTATCTAGATTGTGTTGCATATCGTCAACTTGATCTTTTGAGAGTACGCTATTTGCAATTTTTGTATCGTCAGCAAATTTTGAGATTGTACAGGTGAGACCCTCATCTATGTCATTGATGTAAATTAGAAAGAGAATTGGTCCAAGTACCGATCCCTGGGGTACCCCGCTACTTACATTGGTCCATTTAGATGCCTTACCGTTTATGACTACTCTTTGCTTTCTGTCGCTGAGCCAATTTTCTATCCATTTCAACACACCGTCTTGTATTCCATGCGCTTTTAGTTTTAGCAGTAAACGTTTGTGGGGAACTTTGTCAAAGGCCTTTTGAAAATCAAGGTATATAATATCTACAGCTTTACTCTCATCGTAGAGGTTGAGGATATCGTGGAAGAAGTCTAAGAGGTTTGTTAAACAGGAACGTTTTTTACGAAAGCCGTGTTGAGTATCTTTAAGTATGTTATTTTCCTCTAAGTGATTTACCAGTCTGTCTCGTATGACCGTTTCTAGCATTTTACATACAACTGAGGTTAAGCTAATTGGACGATAGTTACTGGGTAGGGATTTGCTGCCTTTTTTGAATATCGGTGTTACGTTGGCTATCTTCCACTGATCAGGCATAGTTCCAGACTGCAAGGATTTATTGAATAGTAATGTCAGTGGTTTGGAGACTCATCCTTAGCTTCCTTTAGAACTCTAGGCGAGATTGTATCAGGTCCAGGCATTTTATTTACCTTGAGTTTATCTAAACAATTCAATACTTCTCTCTCTGTAACGGTGATATTGCTTAGAACATCTGAATTATCAATCTGAATCGGCGATGGTGTAGGGATATCACTGAGGTCTTCTGTTGTAAAAACTGATGCAAAGAAGGTATTGAGGGCATTACTCATTTGTACTTCGTCTTTGGTGTATTCTCCATTTTCATCGACTAACGGTCCAACAGTTGAAGTAACTACTTTTTTCTTTCTGATATAACTATAGAATTCTTTCGGGTTTGTTTTACTTTGATTCGCAATATGTAACTCTAGGGTCTTTTTACTCTGCTTAATTAACTTTTTGGCTTTGCGCCGTAGCTCTACAAATTTCACCCGTTCTTCGTCATTTTGTGAGGATTTTAATCTATCATTAGCAAATTTTTAAGCAAGCAGGCAGTTTGAAATATCTTTATTCCACCATTTGGGCTTATTATTATGGCCTGGACGCGGTATTTTCGATGGTATGCAGTCTTGCACTGCTTTTAGGTAAGTGGTTTCGAATAACTTCCAAGATGTATTTATGTCGTTATTGTTAATTAAAAAGCTCCAGTCAGTTTCTTTAAACATAGCTCTAAGTTTATGAAAGTTTGCTTTCTTGAAATTAGGGACTTTTTCGATGCTACTATTGGTTCGTTGCTAGTAAACTTTAAAGTGAAAGTTATCGTACGATGGTCGCTGCTACTGAATTCATCACCAACATTCAAATTCTCTATTAATTCTTCTTTTGTTGCAAGTACAATGTCAAGAACGTTATTACCACGGGTCGGTGTTCGAACAAATTGATAAAGCGAACTCTCTTGCAAGTTCGTATACAAGTCATGTCCGGAGTGTGAAGTAAGAGTATCGCCCCACTTGGTCACAGGTAAATTAAAGTCGCCAAAAAATACGGTATCTTGTGAGTTACTTACATCTGCAATTTGTTCATAAATTTCTCGGTCAGTTTGCACTGATTGAGCTGGAGGTCTGTATATTAATGCAAATATTATTTTTGTACCTTTATTATTCTTTATTAGCACAAAAGATGTGTCGACGTTCACAATTTGAGGTTTTGACAAGAGGGTCGGGTTAAGACTTTCTTTGATATAAAATAAAAAGCCACCTCCATTTTTATTTATTCGGCTTTTCTCAAACATTACATAACCGGGAAGTGAATACTCTGCTAAAAAGTCTCTATCTACTGTATTGAGCCAAGATTCTGATATACCAATCACATCATAATTTTCAGTAAACACTAGTTCCTCTAAATCTGAAAATTTATTGCGTATGCTACGAGCGTTTGCATAGAAAACCTTCAAAGTTGCGGTTTTAGAACTCACAGAACGTTCTTTAATCAAATTTTTGGTTCTGGTCGGATCTACATTTACATTCATGGCTGTCATCGGTCCTCGGTCGTTATCCCTGGCGGTTTTGAATTTGGGTCGTGTTGGTGGAGCTTTATCTAAATTCGCGGTTTTTGACAGATTAGCATTTAATTCCTTCGCAGGTTGCCGCCCTCGCTGTCTTCGGTCCTCCTTCCTGGTTGTCCTGTTCTGAGTCGATTTCTTCTCCGAAAATCCTTCACCGCATCGTTGAGAAGACGCCCAAAACGTGCTGCACCCACCTGATTCAGATGAACTCCATCGTCCGAAAACAAATAGTCATCGTAGTAGAAATTGTCCCAGGTGTCGACGAATCCCACGTTTTCCTTCCTGCAGAGGTTTGCTAGACAACGATTTGTGCTGGTGGCTATGTTGTAAAATCGGCTCTTTACACCAAGCCGGGGGACGGTTCCTGAGACGATGATCCTTGATAACTTCTCCTTAAACGACTTGATCAGCTGCTGGTACTTTAAAAGCAAATCTTCCGACCGGGTTCGCTGTACATCGTTGGATCCAACGTGGATGACGTACATTGTATTAGCAGGGGCCAGCTTAGATACTTCGTCAACTGCAGCAACTACGTCGTCCACACCACCACCAGGGATACAAAAACGTTTCCTGGTCTTAGGTGCTCTGGCGCAAAACTCTGTGAGCTGACCACGTATCATCGAGTCTCCCACAAGCCAGACTTCTTCTATTTCCGCTTCGTCATCTGAGTCTGTGAGTATCTGGAAGCGGTTTTGACACTCGGTAATCGGTATGGGTTTCCTGGTCTTGGGGCAAACGTTGTTCCTCACGACATGGAAGTTGTCGTGAGGGGGAAGAGAGTCACTATTTGTTTCTTGAGTATCGGAACCATCAGCTGAAATGGCTACTGCAGGCGTTGAATTGTTGGCAGTTGACGTTGGGGCGTTGGTGGCTACTGGAGTTGCGGTGACAATTGAAGTTTGTGGTACTCCAACGTTGAGTGTTACAAACTCTTGGAGTGATTCCAGCTTAATGGTGAGGACGTTGATCTTGTTGTAGGCTTCATCTACTTTCACTGTCAAATTCTCTCGTTGCTGGCAGAGACGGCAGACTTGAAGATCGACAGTAGCAAACATGGACTCACCAAACCTACCGGCGCAGTTCGTACAAGTGCGAGGCATGGTAACAGTCAGTTTCTTCAGATCACTTCACTCACTTTAAAACACTTAACTCACTTTAAAACACTTCACTCACTTTGGAAACACTTCAATCACTTCAACCGAAAACAAATATGTTGAAATACACAACAATAGGTTATCAGGGGTGATAGCCTAACCGAAAAAAAAAAAAATTAGATACGCAGAATTAGGCTTCCAGGGGCGATAGCCTAACCAAAAGTTTTTTTTAAATTGAAATACGCACCAATAGGCTACCAGTGTTGAATAGCCTAACCGAAAATAATAAAATTGAAATACGCAGAAATAGGCTACCAGGTGTGATAACCTAACCTTAAACAAATATATATATATATAACAGAATATGTAACTAAATATACAATTCACCAAATTGAGATTATATAAAAATAAAGTGTTACTGCACACAAAGGGTTAATATACTGTATCAACAGATGGCCCTGGTCTCACTGAGAGAGAGAGAGAGAGAGAGAGAGAGAGAGAGAGAGAGAGAGAGAGAGAGAGAGAGAGAGAGATAATAGCGGGGAATATTTCCATCCAAAATAGCCTATGTATACAATATATAATTTATATACTGTATATATACTGTATATATATATATATATATATATATATATACAGTATATATATATATATATATATATATATATATATATATATATATATATTAGACAACTCTCTCACTAAGATATAATTGTGGTGAAGAAAAACACATGAAATATTTAATAAATTAATATAGTACAAATATTATAAAAAGTAATATAAAGTTATAAGAAAATAAATATAGCTATCATAATAGAATATTTCTAACTATGCGAGAAAACAATGGAACGAAATTCAACCACCCTTTTGATAGTGATTTACCTTTCTAAACTTTCTAGACATACCGATACCCACTTTGGTAAACAATTTTGGACACTTTGATTACCCTCTTCATATCTTTCATAAACCCACAATTTTTGACAGTAGAGAATAAAGTAACAATGAAAATGTCTTCAATCACCATATTGCTAGTGAGTTATCTCTCTACACTTAACAAATATGGCTTTGTCACTACAAATAGACCGTTTTAAGGAGGTAGTACTTGTTTTTTTGGTTTATATATTTACCGGTATATATACTGTATAATTATTTATTTTTTAGTTTCCTCGCTAGACCTTCATCAAGCTTAGAAAACCACCCTTAGACTCCCTTTCAGGATACATTTGTACATTTATCAGTAGACAAATGTGACGGCCGAAGGCAGTTCCTTCCAAAATTACAAGCTCGTTATTGCTCTCCAGGAAAAAATCGACACCTAAATGGTACGAAAGATATTATTAATATTGACAAAGAAATTAGGCGAAAGGTCTCAAAATCACCAAACTAACGGAACGAACGTCTTACAATCTGAAAACTAATATGCTAAACATGAAACAAAAACTACCTCCCCCTTAAGGGTATAAAATTATGGACACATTAATAACCCTCTTCATAGCTTCCATAAACCCATAATTTTTGACCGTAGAGAATCAAGTACCAATGAACATAACTTCAACCACTATATTGCCAGTGATTTATCTTTCTGAACTTAAACAAAATATGGCTTTCTTGCTACAAATTTATCGTTTTAAGTCACCAGCTTTTTTTTAAATCTTTCTCTCCTTTTCTTTCTTTCCCTGGCTTGTATCCATTCGGCCCCATTCAACCAACTGTTTTAAGACGTTTATCCCCATCCAGGTGTCGATTTTTCTTGGCGAGCGATAGCGAGCCAGCATTGTATGAAGAAATCCGGCTTCGCCGGAGAAATTTTTCGATAGAAAAATGTCTTGCTGTTAAAACTAAAATATATATATGCTGGCTCGCTACCACTCACCAGGAAAATATTGACACCTGCATGGGGATAAACGTCTTAAAACAGTAGGCTGAATGGGGCCGAATGGATACAAGCCAAAGATAGAGGGAGAGAAAGAGAAAACATGCGAGGTGGGCTCCCTTAAGGGTATACAATTATGGACACATTAATTACCCTCTCCATACCTTCCAAAAAACCCGCAATGTTGGCAGCACAAAGGCGAGAAACAATGGCAGGAAATTCAACCACCTCCGCGGGTCAAGGCAAAATGATCTCACTCAAAGGGAACACAAGGAAAAAATTATAATGAGAAAGTGAGATAGGAAGAGAGAGAGAGAGAGAGAGAGAGAGAGAGAGAGAGAGAGAGAGAGAGAGAGACTACAACATATAGGAAATAACACAATAATAGTACAAGTAATACAGTTAACATATAGTAATACAGTTAACATATAGTAATACAGTTAACATATAGTAATACAGTTAACATATAGTAATACAGTTAACATATAGTAATACAGTTAACATATAGTAATACAGTTAACATATAGTAATACAGTTAACATATAGTAATACAGTTAACATATAGTAATACAGTTAACATATAGTAATACAGTTAACATATAGTAATACAGTTAACATATAGTAATACAGTTAACATATAGTAATACAGTTAACATATAGTAATACAGTTAACATATAGTAATACAGTTAACATATAGTAATACAGTTAACATATAGTAATACAGTTAACATATAGTAATACAGTTAACATATAGTAAACATCATGAGACAGCAAGACACCAATAAAGTAAAAACACGAGAAAAGAAAACAAATTAAGTAAACAAATCAAGATAAAAGAAACAGACATAAAGTAAACATCATGAGAAGATAAACACATTAGAGTAAGCATTTAATGATATAAGTAAAACCAAAGTCAAAAAATCATAATGGGAAAAGTAAAATTAGTGAAGTACAAATATTAATATGAAGGAACCAATTCATACTAGGCGTTTCTTGGTGTAGTGCATTCATAATAATTATGTAGGGCAGAAATCTTAACCTCCATCCCCTGTCACTCAAAAAGGACTAGAGCAAAATAATGGGCTGTATATTTTTGCACCCATTTCCCGACTGACTCTTCCCAAATAGTAGACATATTAGAGTGATGATTTTTTTTTTTTTTTTTTTTTTTTTTTTTAAAGTTATAGAGGTTATTTGTATGTTTTGAAAATATTAGCCTGATGATTGTAGTCAAGCTTTTTTAAGGGGACTGGATATTGTTGGGGTCTATTTATTTGTATATTCATAATTATTTTTTAATGTCATCGCTAGACCTTCATCAAGTAAAAAAACCACTCCCTAGTCGCCCCCTTAACCCCTTTCACCACCAATACGTAATTTTCATCATATTCTGGTTACCATTAGACGATTTTCTTTAGTTTATAATCTACCTCTATAATTCACAAGGGTTAATATGATCTCAACAAACCCTCTGAATAACATAGGTCCTTCAGAAACTGCATAGAATCGTCTAAATTTAGCCAGAATGAAAGGTAAAAAGACGTCATGGTGCTGAAGGGGTTAATATAAATATGTACATTTTTTGATAGAAAAATGTCGCGGCTGATGGCCGGTTTCTTTTAGAATTACAGGTTTACTATCGCTCGCCAGGAAAAAGTCGACACCTGAATGGCACGAAAGGTCTTGATATTGATATAAAAATGGGGTGAAAGGTTTTAAAATCGACAAACTAATGGGGTGAACGTCTTAAAATATGAAAACTAATGGGACTAAACATGAGGAAGAAGGGGGACCAGAAAAAACTACCCATCTCCCCTTAATTTATAGAGCTTAGTAGACAATGGTGTTGGCCAAAGTATAATGAATTGACTACAGTACGCAAAACCTATACACACAACATGACTCCCTAGACCTCAATCAAGCTTAATTAAAGAACACACCCCTTTTTGTTCCTATTATTGGGTAGACGTCCTCCCTAAGCTGAATACAAATCGTCTAATAGTTGCCAGCATATAACAAACCGGACGTCACCGGTACAAAAAGAGTTAAACCAGTTCCAATCTTTAAACATTTATAAATTCTCACACTAAAAGGGGTCGCGCTCGGAAAAAAATATGAGAAAGCGACACAGAAAAAGAAATATACACTGGAGTCGGAAACAAGATTTTACAGTCGCGGTCAGAGGAATTCTTAAACACCTAAAGATTAAGGGAAAAAAAATTATATATACCGGTACCGGTATATACAGTGTATATATATATATATATATATATATATATATATATATATATATATATATATATGCTCAGGCCCAATCCCCATTTTTCCTATTTTAATTTTCTATTTCATTTTTTTTTTCTTGAGGGCCATGGCCGACTCAAGACAGAGCAAGAACAGGGAAAACACAAAAACAACATACAACACCAAACAAACACAGATAAAAACACAAATTCACACACATCTAGGTCACCCAGGAGAAGACCCAGAGACCAGGGTCACCAAGGTCGTTCCAGCACTCCCCCGGCCCCCGACCAACCGGAGAGGTTCCGATCTCGGCAGGCAGACACCAAAACCAAAGCCACAAGCCCTCCCACCACACTTCCAGGCGCACCCTTCATATTAATCATCTCCCTGGGCCAGGCGCCTGATGGACTATTATCTAGTCCAACTTGCGCCCGACCCCTTCCCCCAAATGACCACGTCTTCACTCAACTATTCACAGGCATTCTCCATTCACTACTGTCCACCACCACTTCCCCTGCCTGATCTATAGTCATTCCTCTATCATCCAAAGCCTTTCTTACACAGTCTCTCCATCTCAATGGGGGTCTTCCTGCCCTTCTATCTCCCCTTGTATCTGACTCACATATGCTCTTTGTAAGCCTTACATCTCCCATTCGTTCAACATGACCATACCATATATATATATATATATATATATATATATATATATATATATATTTATAGGGGAGGTGTGGTGGAGTGGTCTTGCCACTGGCCTGGTAATCCAAAGGTCCCGGGTTCAAATCCCGATGTATCAATGGGAAGATAGTATTGGGATGGAATTTGTGCTGTACCTGGTATCAGTGCATTACCACAAGCCCACCGAAACGTCAATAAAATACCCTCATTGTTCCCTGATTAAATAGCACTGTATGAATATTCCCATATTCAAAATATGCTATAGGGGTGCAATGCCTGGTGAGTTATCTGCTCAACAGGTGGCGTTGTGTGTGTAAGTGTGAGAGTCCGAGTGTAGGGGTTGAGACAGTGAAGCACGGGAACGAGGTGGCTTCAGAGATGGGGTCGTTTCGGGCCATGAGTGAGCACCGTGCCTCATGTGAAGGCAAGATGGCAGGTGCTCGTTGTACTCTACGTGCTGCACATGTCTCACTCCCTAGACTGGAACAAGACCTCACGGGCTTCACTGTTCATTGTGCAGCGGTGAATGTTAAGGCTCTCAGCCTATTCCCGAGAGGAAGTAAGTTGGAATATAGAAAAAAAAAAAAAAATATATATATATATATACAGTATATACGGGTATACATTAATTATTGTTAATGGCAGTGGCTCAAGTAGCTTATCAAAACAGTTCGTCAGTGCTTCCTGATTTGTCCTTTAATGTTTGTTTGTCTGTGTATGAAAGCGACAAAACGCAAAGCTGTGAAAAATCAAGGTTATATAAAGATATAAAACTACATAGAATATATAAGATAGTGATTATATCTCTAACCATATAATAGATGGGTTTATTACTACCAATATACTCTCATAAGGATAGCCATTTGTTTTTTTCTGGACACTTTAATTACTCTTTTCACAACTTCTTCAGACCCATAATTTCTGACCATGTAAATTCAAGGTAAAAACTCACACACTGGAAATTAACGCCAAGAAAAATTCCTAATGAGAAAGCGAGAGAGGACAGGAATAAGACGCTGGAGATCGAGAAGGAAAAAGTAAATTACAAGAGAGGAAATACTAATGCGATAAGGAAATGAAAAATAATAAACCCTTCTTTATTGTAAGACTCATTGTACATTGCTATTGATTTACCATTTTTATTTTTGTTTTGTTTTATTAATTATATTTTTTAGGTGCTTATGTTCAGGGTGTGGTGTCGCGAGTTCGAATCCCGGGAGTACCATATGCTTTCATTAGTTTATTCAAGTACATTGGGGTATGTAATTGATGAATAGTGTTAAGAACGGGGTGTTACTTATTACCTCATATATGTTTATTTGTTACTACCAATATACCTTTATAAGTATACTGTATATTGATATGGGCACTTGAATTACTCTTTCCACAACTTCTTTAAAACCATAAATTCAACCAGGTAAAGTCCAGGAAAAACTCTTACCCTGGAAATGGACGCAAGAAAAACTGCTAATAAAGAGAGCGAGAGAGGACAACAATATGACACTGGAGAAGGGGGAGGAATTAAGGGAAAATACAAGAGAAGAAATGATACAGAGATACTGAGATAGGGAAAGGAGAATTACTAAACCCTGCTATAGGCTTTTAAGGGGAGATGGGCGTCTATATTTGCTCATATATGGAGTTTGTTGTTATCATTTTTTAGTTTCCTCCCTAGACTTCCATCAAACTTAAAAGAACATCCATTAGATCCACCTTCTAGATAAATTTGTACATTTTTCGGTAGAGAAATGTCCCGGCGGTTCTTTCAAAATTACAGGCTCACTATCGTTCGCCAGTAAAACATTCGACACCTAAATAGCACGAAAGGTCATAATATGACAAAGAAATGGGGCGAAAGGTCTTAAAATCGACAAACTAATGAGCCGAACGTCATATTATCTGAAATCTAATGGGCTAAACACGAGGAAGAATGGCGACCAGAAAAACGGCCCATATTCCCTTAAGAATCGTTTAGCATATTGATAGTGATTTACCTTTTTAACCTTATATTAGATGGGGACATTACTACCAATATACCTTTTTATGGCTACATAATTTGTATGGGCCCTAAGTACTCTTTTCACAACTTCTTGAAACTCATATTTTAAATAGTAACCATGTATAGTAAAACAAAAATATATATTACTTGAAATAGATGCCTAAAATACCTCTTAATGAGAACGCGAGAGAGGACAGAAATTAGACACTGGAGACGGGAGAGAACAAAGGAAAATACAAGAGATTTTACCTCGGAGAAATTTACCGAGATAAGGAAGTTACAAGTAATATACCTTTATATATTGTAAGAGACTCATTGTGTATAGTGCTTTTTTTTTATTTTATTTTTTTTTTTTTACCTCATACTGTATATGGGATTTTTACTACCAATATAACTTTATGAATATATATTGTTATGGGGACTTTAATGACTTTTTATAACTTCTTTAACCCCATAAATTGAACCAGTTAATGTCGAAAAAAAGAACTTTGACACTAGAAAGGGACGCAAAAGAAAAATTCCAAATGAGGAAGCAAGAGAAAACAGGTATAAGACATTGGAGATGGTGAAGGAATTATGGGAAAATACAAGATAAGAAAATGATACTTCGATAAGGAAATGAAAAACAACCTACCTTGCTATTTTGGTAAGATTCATTGGGTATATTGATACTTATATACCTCTTTGTATTTTTTATAATGGATTTTTTACTACCAATATAACTGTATGAGTATATATTATTATGGGCACTTGAATTACTCTTTCCACAACTTCTTTAAAACTATATATTCAACCCGCTAAAGTCAAGGAAAAACTCTTACCCTGGAAATGGACGCAAGAAAAACTCCTAATGAGAAAACGAGAGAAGACAGTTATAAGTAACTGGAGACAAAAAGAAAAAGGAAATTACAAAGGAGAAAATTATACTGCAATATTGAAATTTTTTTTTTTTTTAACTTGCTACATTAGTTGACAATCATTGGGTCTATTGATAGTGATATACCGTTTTATTCTTATATTAGATGGGTATATTACTACTAATATAAACATTTTAGAGGTCAGTTTATGGACACTTTAATTACCTTCTTCACAACTTCCCATAAAAATATACCGAAAAATGTACAAATTTATCTAGAAGATGGATCTAATGGATGTTCTTTTAAGTTTGATGGAAGTCTAGGTAGGAAACAAACAAATTATAAATTCAACCATCTAAAGTAAAGGAAAAATACTGGAAATGAACGCCAGAAAAATTCCTAATGAGAAGGCGAGACAGGACAGAAATAAGACATTGGAGACGGGGAAGGAAAAAGGAAAATACAAAAGAGAAAATTATGGTGTGATAAGGACATGAAACACTATATACATTGCTTCATTGGTAAAAGTAATTCGATATACATACTTTTCGGAGGGTCTATATGTAGGGACACTTTCATAAACAATTCATATCTTCTTTAAAACCATAAATTCAACCAACTAAAGCCAAGGGAAAACTCTTACCCTAGAAATTAACTGCAAAAAATCCTAATGAGAAAGAGAGAGAGGACAGAAATAAGTCACTTGAGACGGTGAAGGAATTAGGGGAAATTACAAGAGAGAAATGATACAGAGATAAGGAAATGAAAAATAATAAACCCATATAGGCTAATTATATTGTAAGACTCGTTGTGTAAATTGCTATTGATTTACCTGTTAATTTTGTTTTTGACCTCATATATGTTATTTTACTACCAATATAACTGTATGAGTATATATTATTATGGGCACTTGAATTACTCTTTCCACAACTTCTTTAAAACCATATATTCAACCCGCTAAAGTCAAGGAAAAACTCTTACCCTGGAAATGGACGCAAGCAAATCTCCTAATGAGAAACCGAGAGAGGACAGGAATATGTAACTGGAGACAAAAAAAGAAAAAGGAAATGGCAAAATAGAAAATGACGCAGCATTAAGGGAATGAAAAACTATATACCTTCCTACATTGGTTAAAAACCATTGGGTCTATTGATAGCGATATACCTTTTTATTATTGTATTAGATGGGTTTATTACTACCAATATACATTTTTAGAAGTATATTGTTATGGACACTCTAATTACTTTTTCATAACTTTTTAAACCCATCATTTCTGACCTACCCCAGTCAAGGAAAAACTCTTACCCTGAAAATGGATGCCAAGAAAATCTCCTAATAAGAAAGCAAGAGAGGGCAGAAATAAGACCCTGGAGACGGGGAAGGAAAAGAGATCATACAAGATAGAAATGATACTGAGATGAAGAAATGAGAAGTAACAAGCCCTGCTATACTTTCACAAACCTTTGACTATATTCGTAGTGATATACCTTGGCATTCTTAAAATATAGTCCATTCATTATAGGTAGGCAAAAAATCATGATTTCTAATCGCTGTAACTCCCAACGCGCTGGAGCAAATGAGCTGTAAATTTCCACACATATTTCCCGGCTGATTCTTCCCAAATGGTGGAAATATTAGCTGGATTACTCTAGTCCTCTTTAAGTTATAGAGGTTAGTACGGAAATTGTTGGGCCTACCTATAATGAACAGAGTATGGATATTACTTCCAATATACCTTTTTGGGGGGTATATATATTGTATGGACACTTTAACTCATTTCATACCTTCTTTAAAACCATAAATTCAAGCAACTAAAGTCAAGGAAAAACTCTTACCCTGGAAATGGACGCCAAGAAAAACTCGTAATGAGAAAGCGAGAGAGGACAGGAATAACACATTGGAGACGGTGAAGGAAGGAAGGATAATACAAGAGATGAAATGATACTGCGATAAGGGAATGAAAAACTCTATACGTTCCTGCATTGGTCAACAAAATTGGGTCTATTGATAGTTATATACTTGTTTATTAGTATTTTATTAGATAGGTTTCTTACTACCAATATACCTTTTGGGGTAAATTATTATGGGAATCTTTAATTACTCTTAACAATTTCTTTAAACCAGAAAATTCAAGCAGCGCTTTTTTTCTCTCTTATTCTCTCTTTCTCTGGCTTGTATCCATTCGGCTCCATTCAGCCTACTGTCTTAAGACGTTTACCCCCATCCAGGTGTCAATATTTTCCTGGCGAGCGGTAGCGTGCCAGCGTTCATGTATTTTTTGTTTACAACAAGCTAAATTTGTACATTTTTCGATTGAAAAATGTCTCCGGCGAAGCCAGATTTCTCCATACGATCCGGGCGAGCGATAGAATCGACACCTGGATGGGATAAACGTCTTAAAACAGTTGGCTGAATGGGGCCGAATGGATACAAGCCAGAGAAAGAGAAAAAAGGAGAGCAAGAGAAAAAAAGCAGGTGACCCCCCCTTAAGTCAAGAATAACTCGCACTGGAAATGGACGCCAAGAAAAACTCCTAATGAGAAAGCGACAGAGGACTGGAATGAGACATAGGAGACGGAAATACGAAAATACAAGAAATACAATGATACTGAGATAAGAAAAAGAAAAACTATATACTCTATTAACCCTTTTCATATCTTCTTTAAACCATTATTTCAACCAGCCTAAAGTTGAGGAAATATTTGATGAATAAGCCAGGGAATAAAGTTGTAATGAGAAAGGGAGAGGGAGCGTATGAGTCAAGCTAACATAAACATAAAATACGTTAAAGACATATATACGTTAAAGACATATATACGTTAAAGACATATACTCGTTAAAGACATATATACGTTAAAGACATATATACGTTAAAGACATATACTCGTTAAAGACATATATACGTTAAAGACATAATTATATACGTTAAAGACATATACACGTTAAAGACATATATACGTTAAAGACATATATACATTAAAGACATAATATATCTATCTATTGCCGGACGCCTTACTCCCATTTATGAGGGTGTCCGTACACAAAACGCCCTCAAGCGGACAACCCGTGCCAGTTTAATCAAGGACTTACTGGACCGATCACTCAACTTAGGGTCCATCCGACTCTGAGGCCTTCCATGTATCTTTTTATCACTATTTGTCATTAGTGGTGGGTGGCTAGATCATCCACCAACCTGCTTCAGCCTTAGGTGAGCAATAAGGTTTACTCCCCTATATGTGTTGCCGATCAAGGGTTGCGCGTACCATCCGGCCAAGAATTATAACCATTCCATAAACAAATAGATTGTTTTTTTTTTTTTTTTTTTTTTTCTATGTGATAGAGGGAGGCAAAAGGCATAACTGCCTATAGCGAGTGCCTCCCCCATAGTTGAAAGAGTGACAGGGCCAAAATCAAGGGACGTTCGAGCCAAAATGCCTGGAGTTTGAAGCAATTTAAGTCATAGGAAGAGGGAAAGACTGATTCTGGGAGAGAGTTCCAGAGCTCAGCTGTTGAGTAGAAGAAAGTTTGAGAGTAACGTTTCACTCTTGGGTTGGAGAGTTGCACAGAGTAGGGGTGGGATTGAGTTGCAAGACGGGTACCACGTGCCCTACGTAAAGGAGGTGGTATGCACTGGGATAGCTCTGAGGAACACTGATTATTATAGTAGCGATAGAATAGCGAGAGAGATGCAACATTGCGGCGGAGGAGAGAGAGAGATTACAGAGAGTTGGTGAGTGGACGGGAGTTAATGATACGAAAGGCCTTCCTTTCAACTTTGTCTAGGAGAGCGGTGTGAGAGGAACCTCCCCACACATGTGAACAATACTCAATACAAGGGCGCACTATGCCCCTGTACAGAGCAAGAAGCTGTGCAGGGGAAAAGAACCCCCTAAGGCGGTTGAGCACACCCAGCTTCTGGGAGGCTGCCTTAGCAAGACTGATAATATGGTCCTTCCAAATGAGAGCAGAAGAAAAAAAGACACCAAGAATATTGAGAGAAGATGAAGGGTTGATTTTTGTATTGTTGAAGAATAAGGGATAGTCCGCTGGGAGATCCTGACGGGTAGATAGATGGAGAAATTGGGTTTTGGAAGCATTAAAGTTAACAAGGTTTTCTCTGCCCCAATTGGAAATAGTATTTAGATCAGAATTTAAGAGTTCTATGGCTTCATTACGTTTGTCGTTGAGGGATTGCTGGCTGGGGCGTTCTGAAAAACTAATGGAGTAGTGTAAGGTTGAGTCGTCTGCGTATGAATGGATGGGAATTAAGGTACAGTTAAGGAGATCATTTATAAAAATTAGAAAGAGAATAGGAGATAGGACAGAGCCCTGAGGAAACACCGGAGTTTATAGGGTGAGGAAGTGAACAATGGCCGTCCACAACCGCGGCTATGGAACGGCCGGAAAGGAAATTAGAGACAAAGGCACAGATGGAGGGATAGAAACCGAAGGAGGGTAGTTTAGAAATTAAAGATTTATGCCAGACTCTATCGAAGGCTTTCGATATGTCTAGTGCAATAGAAAAAGTCTCACCGAAGTCCGAAAGGAGGATGACCAAGAGTTAGTAAGATATGAAAGAAGATCACCAGTAGAGCGACCCTTAAGGAAGCCATACTGGCGATCTGAGAGCAGATTATGAGAAGAGAAATGCTTAAGAAATTTGGAAGCAAGAATAGTTTCAAAAACTTTAGAAAGACAAGAGATAAGAGCAATTGGACGATAGTTGGAGGGTTGAGAGCGGTCACCCTTCTTTGGGACAGGTTGAATGTGAGCAAACTTCCAGCATGAAGGGAAGACGTTAGAGGATAGACAGAGACGAAAGAGTTTGCCTAGGCAGGGAGTCAGCACGGAAGCACAGTTTTTGAGAACAACAGGAGGAACACCGTCCGGACCGTACGCCTTATTAGTGTTAAGCCCAGAGAGGGTAGAAAGTACATCTTTAGAAGAGATTAGGATATTAGGAATAAGTAAGAGAGAGGAGGGCGGAGAGGGAGGAATAGCACCGGAATCATCCAAGGTGGAGTTTCTAGCAAAAGTTTGAGCGAAGAGTTTAGCTTTGTCAGAGGAAGAAGTGATGGTTGTGCCATCAGAGTGGGAAAGGGGAGGGAAAGACGAGGAAGAGAAATTGTTGGAGAGGGTTTTGGCTAGATGCCAGAAAGCTTGGGAAGAGCTAGAGTTGGATAGTTCAGTGCATTTATTATTGATGAAAGAGTGTTTGGCAAGTCGAAGAACAGATTTGGCTTGATTCCGGGCAGAAACATATGAAGAATGAGAGTCTTGAGTTTTAAGGCGTCCGTACCGTTTGAATGCTTCCTCCTTATTGCGGACAGCAGTAGAACAGGCGTGAGTAAACCAAGATTTTTTAGCATTAGTCTGAGAGAAAGAGAATGGAATGTATGCTTCCATGCCCGATAGGATTACCTCGGTAATGCGTTCAGCACTCTCCGAGGGTCCTCGGCCATGGAAGCAGAAATCATTCCATGGGAAATCAAAGAAGTACTGCCGAAGAGCCTCCCAGTCGGCAGCGCCAAAGTGCCACAAGCGCCGCCGGCTAGGAGGATCGGGTGGCTGTACTGGAGAGATAGGACAGGTGACAGAGATAAGTTTATGGTCAGAGGAGCCCAGAGGAGAGAAAAGATCGACAGTATAAGAAGAAGGGTTAGAAGTTAGAAACAAGTCAAGAATGTTGGGCCGATCTCCGATGCGATCCGGGATACGGGTGGGTTGCTGAACTAACTGCTCTAGGCCAATTAGGATAGAAAAGACGTAGGCTTGTTCACCAGGTGGATCAGTAGTGTGAGAGGAGAGCCAATGGCGGTGGTGAACGTTGAAATCTCCTAAGATGGAGATTTCTGAGAAAGGAGAAATGGATAGAATGTGTTCCACTGTAGAGTTTAGATAGTCAAAGAATTTCGGAAAGTTGGTAGAGTTAGGGGAAAGATAGACAGCACAGAAATATTTAGTAAGAGAATGACAGGAAAGTTTGAGCCATAAAGTTGAGAATTCAGAGGAGTCGAAATCGGGAACACGAGAGCAAGTGAGTTTGTTGTGCACATATGCACAACATCCGCCTTTGGCTTTGAATAGAGAAATAGGATAGAGAAAGTAGGAGGATACAGAGAAGGGGTTGCTGGATGTTGCTACAGACACCTGAGTTTCGGTGAGGAAGAGAAGATCAGGTTTGTAGGAGGAGAGATGGTGCTCAACAGAGTGAAAGTTAGAGGAAAGTCCGCGAATATTGCAGAAATTAATAGAAAGAGTAACAGGCCGAGGTCCAGGTAATTGTGTGGGGTCGTCAGGGGATGGTCGGTCGGGTGAGGGGGCATTGATGGTCCCCCCCCCTGGGGACTCCGAGGCTGGGCTACAATTCATAATTTTTGTTTTTTTTTAATTTTGGTGTGGAGGAATGAAGTGTGGTGTGCATGTTTAGTGTAGTGAAGTTGATAGGAGGAGGAGGTGTTTGTGAGAGCTAGCTGGATTGCTCTCAGTGTAAATGAGGCACAAAGAAAATCAGTAAGAGAGGCCAAACAAATGAAACAGGAGTTCCAGCGACTCTTTATCACATGCCTATAACCTCACCTGGGTCTAGCCCTGATCGATTGGTGCCTACAATCTCCCCACAGTTGAATGTGAAGGACGAATAAAAGGAACACAATTGACATAAGTTGGTGCACTATAACTTGTGCTACTTATGACAGCCATTAAGGGACCCCACCTCGTTTTTCTTTTTCTTTATCTCCCTCTCTCTTTGGCTTGTATCCCTTCGACCCCCTTCAGCACACTTTTTAAAGACGTTTACCCCCATCCAGGTGTTAATATTTTCCTGGCGAGCGGTAGCGAACCAGCATATACAGTATATATTTTTGTTTTTGACAGCAAGCTAAAATTGGACATTTTTCGACAGAAAAATTTCTCCGGCGAAGCCGGATTACTCCATACAATGCTGGCTCGCTATCGCTCGCCAGGAAGAAATCGACACCTGGATGGGGATAAACGTCTTAAAACAGTTGGCTGAATGGGGCCGAATGGATACAAGCCAGGGAAAGAGAGAAAAGGAGAGAAAGATAAAAAAAAAAAAAAAATTTGGTCTTCCTTAAAGCACGAAGACAAATAACCCAGGAGCTATCATTTCCGCCTTATTACCTCCTGAATATATGTGAGTGCCGCGGTGGTAAGTTAGTAGCCGGTACTGAGAATTATATACGCTATGGTAACGGGGATCGACC
>CM064514.1:39134763-39212263 GCA_032716605.1 Paralithodes platypus
GGGGGGTATATAGGGGGGAAAGGGGTAATAGTGGGAGGGGGGGGGGGTATATAGCGCGTGCGGGTGGGAGGGGTCTTTCAGCCATATTCTTAAGGGAGCCCACCTCGCTTTTTGTTATCTCGCTCTCCCTTCTCTTTGGCTTTTATCCATTCGGACCCATTCAGCCTACTATTTTAAGAAGTTTACCCCCATCCAGGTGTCAATATTTTCCTGGCGAGCGGTAGCGAGTCAGCATATATATATATATATATATATATATATATATATATATATATATATTTGTTTTGACAGCAAGCTAAATTTGTACATTTTTCGATAGAAAACTTTCTCCGGCGAAGCCGGATTTCTCCATAAAAAAACAAAATCGACACCTGGATGGGAGTAAACGTCTTAAAACAGTAGGCTGAATGGGGCCGAATAGATACAAGCCAGAGACAGAGAGAAAAGGAGAGAAAAAAACCTGTGACCCCCCTTTGAGAGTTTTGTTTTCTGTAACTTTGTGGATGGGAAGGTTTTTTTATTGTCGTTGTTCCTTGCTGTGTGTCAGAGAAGAAATTGCTCCTCTTAAGGGGAGTGACCCGCTTTTTTTATCTCCTTTTCTCTCTTTCTCTGGCTTGTATCCATTCGGCCCCATTCAACCTACTGTTTTTAGACGTTTATCCCCATTCAGGTTTCGATTTCTTCCTTTCGAGTGATAGCGAGCCAGTATTGTATGGAGAAATCCGGCTTCGCCGGAGAATTTTTTCTATCGAAAAATTTACAAATTTAGCTTGCTGTCAAAACAAAAATAAATGCTGGCTTGCTACCGCTCGCCAGGGAAATATTGACACTTGGATGGGGGTAAACATCTTAAAACAGTAGGCTGAATGGGGCCGAATGGATACAAGTCAAAGAGAGCGAGAGAAAGAAAGAGAACAAAAAGCGAGGTGGGCTCCCTTAACCCTTAACTGGCGGCGCGCAACATATGTCCAGTGAAAGAAATTTGGACTAAGTGGCGGTTCACAACTTATGTCGTGTGCCATTTTCAGCATGTAATGTTGCTGAGAGAGAGAGATAAGTGGTGGCAGGAGAGTAGCAAGCGTATGACTGCTCCAGACCACCGCGGCGGACCTACTGACATGAATCCTACTCTCCCCCACCCTCACGCACTCGCTACACAGGGAATTATGTAGGGAAACTACCTAATTACATGGTTTTTGCACTCGTGTTGCGCGATCATTGCAAAAAAACTAGCGGTCGTCAGTCGTACAAGGATGGTTGGGGTGTCATTGGAAAGCTCTGTTTATGCCCTTTCAGGGATAGATACTTGTTTTACGCTCTGGGTCTTATTTAGGCATGAAAATTATCACGTAAACAACCCTATTTAGGGAAAAAACACCCCGCTGGGCGGTACATATAAATTACCGCCTAGGCCGCTCGTTAGGTGTTAAAGGGGTAGACAATTGTGGACGCTCTATTTACCATTTCCATACTTATAATTTCTGAGAGTGCAGTGTGATAAATAACACCTAAACTTATATAAACCATGGGTATAAGATGGGTTTATTACTATCGGTATACCTTTGTAGGTAGTAGGGGTAGGCAGCCCCGCCCAGGGAAGTACTACCGCCAAGGTTTTGGGAGACTCAGGGAATAGCCTGAATTCCATTTTCTCTCCCAGGCCTTGGTAGCTGGATACATATCTTTCTGCCTCACACATCAGGGGTATCAGGAAAACCCTCTTTATATAACATACACATCCAACTTCACGACATTGCCCTACATCGCTATCCTCTATCCATAAAACACTACTCTTCCCACTACATATCATACATGTAACACCATACACCTACCTAATAAATATGGCAGTACAATTGTTAAGAGCAAACCTGGTGGTCCCTCGGATATCCACCCCCGGCAGGGTTGGGTCATTGACACAGGGCCCTCCCGGTTGTCATCATGCGACTGTGTCAACAGCATTGCAACGTCCCAAAGCTGCTCGCCGGTGCAGCATTTTCTTTAGCAATATAAGGGGACTTCACTCTAACATCAATTCTGTACACCAATTTATTTAAGCAGAATCCCCTACTCTCCTTTTTTTGACAGAGACTCAGGTAACATCCACATCTGACACGTCTAGATTTAATTTTCCAGGTTATCAACTGCTCCAAAATTTCAGACCTAAAGAAGGTGTATGTTGCTTCGCTAAATCTGAAATTGCCCTGGAGGAGGTTACTAGTTTCAATTGTCCCTATTTTGATTATTCTATATACAAATTAATTTCTGCTGGTAAATTTAAATACATATGTTGCATCTACCATGCATCTACCATGACATACGGAGCCCTGTATGTTAATTTAAGAGTTAGAATTAGAGTTGAAGGAGTGTCAAACTACCCAAGCGGCGAAGCAGACTAGCGAGCGAACCAGCGAGTGGGAAACCAGCTCGCCCGCATACCAGCAAACAAGCCTTCACACTTGCGTGCGTCATAGGGGACCCTGCAAACTACTTTGATGACCCGACGCTATGACGTATGATCGACGCCAGGAGACCCCATTGGACCACACACCTGCTATGCAACTCGAGGAGCTGTGATAGGGGCGCGCACCATCAGCCGCCTCCTGATTCGTTCCTACACCATCATTGTTTAGTATATAAGACCCGAGTAGTGGGCATTCAAATCAGTCTCATTTGGAGTTGGGGAAGGTGAACTTGCAGCTGGAGGAAGGCGGGGTGAAGTATTATAATGGGATTGTGACTGTCAGTCAGATTATATAAGTGTGTGTTAAGTGTGTTCGGTGTAAACACTTACGTTATGTTGGTTAGTGAGATATGTGATTGGGAATTAACGTTAACGCTATTATTATGTACTTAACTATTTTAGTTGACTAACTTGTGGACTAAAGCAACTCTTTAAGTAATTGGGTTATGATGAAAGTAATATTATTGTTTTATATTAATACTTACGAGTTCTTTCATTTTCTTTTAATTAAGCTTACATTGCTTAACGGTGCTTAGTACGGTGATGCTATTGTCTCATATTAGTAATATTGCCTTAGACTAACATGGCTGTGTTAATATTACTTCTAGTGATTTCCTAAGCTGAAGAAAATTCTTTTAGCTTCAAAATATTATTTTTGATTTTCATATTATTTGAGTGAGACCTGAATCGAATCTATGAAGCGATCCTGTAACTTAATTTACTCATAATCAAACCTCAATGTTACGTGGTTAAGAAATACATTTAACTAATTAAATATATATCTAACTTTTTATGTGACTTTGATATACATCCTGATGATAATAATAATATAATACTGTTAACGTAAGACAAGAACCAAGAATAATTACATTAAATATAAATAAAAGGACATATAAGAAAACTATGCATATAAGAAAACTATCTATTCATTTCAAAAAGGGTAAGAGACAGAAATATTCTTACTTTAATATTTATCTTTCAAGACTTTTTATAGAATTAATAGTCCTTCTTTAGATATAACTTCTTCGGTTCATAACCATAGCCTACTAAGCTTCGGTTAAATAATAATTCTTTATGAATACTACATGACTTTAATTAGTTTCATTATTTTTCATAATTAAAGAGTATCAGTCAATAAAGGATACTAAGTCCTAAGATCCAAAAGGAAAGGAAGCAACAACAGGAAATAATGTTATTAGATTTTACTTTTGTTTTGCCTTCAGCTGACTGATACCTTAATATATATCTCTGTGCTATCTAGATTCATCAAGTTAACCACTTGAAGATCAAGATACGTAACAGAAGAGTGGCGACCTTGCCAGGATTCGTTTCATACAGTTTCACTCAGTTTCATTACTGTTTCACTACTTAAAAATCAAATATTAATCATACCTCATCTAATTAATGACGAAGATGCTCGAGTTTTCATAGAATCAGACCCCACAGCCCCTGATATTGACTGTCTGTCAAAATCCGAACTGGAAGTGCTTGCCTCACATCTCCAGTTAACTGTCTCAAACATGTCTAAAGTAGAGGTGGCTCAGACCATAAAAACCCACCTGTTCCCTGTAGAAGGCGGGGAGGGTGACGGAGCAGTTGGTGGGATCCCGAGTAAACCTAGCCAACTTGATATACAATTGCCACCTGGTTTTACCGGTGATAAAATATTCGAACTAGAACTAGCCAGAATGAAAATAAATGCCGAAGCAAATGCCGAACAAGCCAGACTAAAAATAGAAGAAGCCAGAATAAAAGCAAATATCGAAGAAGCCAGCATAAAAGCCAGAGCAACTACCGAACAAGCCGGACTAAATATAGAACTAGCCAGAATAAATGCCGAACAAGCCAGAGCAAATATCGAAGAAGCCAGAATAAAGACCGAACATTATCAATATCAATATCAAACGGCTCAACTAAATGTCAATACAATGCTCCCGTAATTGCTCCCCCTCTGGGATTGACTATGACTAGTGTTATTCCACCTTTCACTGAGGATAATGTGCAGGATTTCTTTGTTTTGTTTGAGGAAGTTGCTGGAGGTATGAAGTGGACAAGAGATCAATGGCCTTTTATGTTGCAAACCGTTTTGACAGGGCAGGCTCGAGCCACGTATTTGTCAGAAGTAGCAGAAGTTAGGCAGGATTATGACAATCTCAAAGAAGCTATCCTAAAAACCTATCAATTGCAGCCTGAGGCTTACAGGCAATCTTTCCGTAAAAAAAAGAAGAAAGTAGAAGAAACCCATAAGGTATTTGCCAGGACCATAACTAAAACTTTCAATCATTGGGTCAAGAGTAAGAAAGTCACAAGCTACAACGATCTGAAGGAGTTGGTCCTGTTAGAAAATTTCCTATGGAAATTGATTCTTCTGTATCCTATCATTTAAAGGGGAAAAAGGTAGATTGTCTTGCCGACGCCGCTGACATGGCTGACACATACGTGCTCAACAACAAATTTCGTGGAAAGAAGCCCTACGATAATTCTAGTTCTAATTTTAAGTATCTCAATCACAAATCTGACAGACCCAGTCACAAGCCTATAACGTCTTCCCCAGCTAGCCAAAATAGAATTGTTCCCCCAACTAAAAATGCGACTCAGGGCAATGGTAACAGAGGTGGGCCCCAAAGTAATAGTAATGCTCAAAGAGGGAACGTTCCCGTATCCCCTAAAGTATGTACTTTTTGTGGCAAGAGAGGCCACCTAGCTTATCAGTGCTGGGCCAAGGAGAACAGAGAGATCGGGGCAGACAGTTGCCGCCGTATCTCAAACTTCATATGTGCCTTTAATGCAGGACTCCCGACAGAAGGAGTACCTAGCACCAGTTCCTTTTGCAGGACTCCCGACAGAAGGAGTACCTAGCACCAAAAGTTCCTTTAATACAGGACTCCCGACAGAAGGAGTACCTAACAGCTAACGTAAATCATCTAGACAGGGGTGTAGTAGCATGTGTGGTGCAACCCACTAGGGTTAAGCCAATAATAATTTCACCATCAGTGCAGGACAGTTACCGTCCCTTTATTTCATCTGGCAACGTGAGATTAAATAGTTGTATGCATGAGGTAAAAATTCTGAGAGACACAGGTTCTACTAGCACCCTCATGGTGAATCCTTACACTGAGTGCCCACCTGGCGAACCAGTTGTAATGAGAGGTGCTGGAGGCCAATTTTATGCACACTTGGTAAAAGGCGAAATTGAATGTGAGTTACTACAGGGTGAGGCCACCATAGCTTTGTGTAGGTCCCAAGATATCCCTGTGCCTGGGGTAACACTCCTTTTGGGGAATGATGTAGCAGGTGAGAAGGTCCGACCAGACCCCATTTTGTCACTTTCCCCTGTTAACGAGCCACTAACCGGTGAGCTCGAAAAGGAGATGCCAACTGTTTTCCCTGTGTGTGCTGTCACACGTTCAATGTCTCAAGTAGCAGTTCCCTCAGACAGAAATGTACCGAATGTAAGAGTTGATGAAAGGGATGATGAGAGTGTGAATGCCGCTCCAACTGTGCCTGATGATGTGACTGAGGTGGATTTATCTGACACCTTTATGGCTCATCTTGACCCTAACGATGACCATGAAACCCCTCCAAATTGTCCTAGTGGCCTGGTAGAGCTACAGAGAGATGATAGAGAATGCAAGGAGTTAGCTGCCAGGGCCGTGAGTGAAGAGGAATGTGAGAAGGAGGGTGGTGAATGTTTCTACCTCAAAGGAGGAGTATTGTGGCGTAGATGGAGACAGCCACACAGACCAATCGATGACGGGGCCTGGGACGTCCATCAAGTAGTAGTCCCCAAACCTTGTCGTAGAGATATCTTGGAAATGGCACATTGTATACCATTGGCAGGACACCTAGGTGTGAGAAAAACTCTAGACAGAATCAGAGCCCACTTTTACTGGCCAGGAATGTGTGCAGATGTAGTGGAGTTTTGTAGAGTGTGTCACACTTGCCAGATGACAGGAAAACCCAATCAGAAGGTGCCTGTACATCCTCTGGTGCCCTTGCCCGTTTTCGAGAATCCTTTTACTCGGGTGGTAGTGGACATTGTAGGCCCATTGCCTAAGACTTCCCAAGGTAACATTTATTTATTAACTATCATGGACATGGCAACTCGCTACCCAGAGGCTATACCCTTAAGGACTACCTCTGCTCCAACTGTCATCAAGGAACTGCTCAAATTCTTCACCAGAATGGGTTTCCCCCATGAGGTGCAAAGTGATCAAGGAACTAATTTTACCTCTAACATTTTTCAGCAGTCCCTGAAGGAGTTGGGTATCGAGCATGTTAAGTCTAGCACCTACCACCCAGAGAGTCAAGGGGTTCTCGAACGATATCATCAGACATTAAAGGGAATGTTACGTAAGTATTGTACAGAGACCGGAGTTGAGTGGGATAAGGGGGTACCTTTTCTTTTATTTGCTACTTGTGAGGTTCCAACTGAATCCCTGGGTTTTTCCCCTAATGAGCTAGTTTTCGGTCACCAGGTAAGAGGTCCTTTGCAACTATTGCAGGATAGCCTAGTTGGCCAGGAGGGGAACCAAAACCTCCTCAAGTATGTTTCAGATTTCAAAACCCGGCTGAGATCCTCATGTGAGTTTGCCGCTCAAAACTTGACAGTGGCTAAAAGCTCCATGAAGAAATGGTATGACAGAAAAGCCTGTGAGAGGGAGTTTCAGCCCGGTGATGAGGTTTTGGTCCTGCTCCCCCTTTTTGGCCAACCTTTATCTGCCAAGTTCAAGGGCCCATATAAGATCATTCGGAGGGTGAGCATTACCGATTATCTAGTAACTACCCCAGACAGGAGAAAGCCCACGCAAGTATTCCATATAAATATGTTGAAACCCTACCATAGGTCCCCTGATTCCTCTCCTCCAGATTCTCCCACTGTGGCAGTGAATGTCAGGACCTGTGGACAGCCTGGTGCGGACGAAGTCTTCAGTTCTCTTACTGACCCGCAACAGACTGTTCCAGAGCCTGAAGGTATCCATGCAGACTTTGACTTGTCATGTAGCCTATCCAACTTTCAGTATAATTCAGTAGCTTGGGGGGAATTACCATCTAAACTATGTCCTCTTCCCTCTGATCAAGCGAACCAACTAATCTCTGTTTTATCTCAGTCTCCCAGTGTGTTCCGTGATACTCCAGGGCTCGCTTCTTTGGCCTTGCACGACATCGACGTAGGGGATGCAACTCCCATTAAACTATCCCCCTACCGTGTCTCGCCACAACGCAGGAGTATACTGCAGGTCGAGCTTGACTACATGTTGTCAAACAAGCTGATCAAAAGGGCCTTAAGCCAGTGGAGTAGTCCGGTCATACTCTAGTGCCAAAGCCAGATGGGAGCCATAGGTTTTGTAGGGACTATAGGCAAGTTAATGCTGTCACAAAGAACGATACCTACCCACTGCCACGGATCAAAGATTACATTTACCAGGTTGGCCTCATACAGCAGTAAGAATAATTTAATGAGAGGATTTTGGCAATTAGCTCTCCCTTGTAGCGAGGTAAATATCATGCTTTAGTAGTGCGCTGTCAAGCCTTCAGCTGTGAGATGCCTTGCAGTTCGAATAACGCTCCAGCTACGTTCCGGCTATGTTCTGATGTGGTACCTGGAGACGTTGCCTATCTTTGGATGATATCCTTATTATATCCTCATTATAATCTTGCTGTTGCCAATCTGGTGGTGAATCTATTTATGTATTATGTTTAATATTATGTACTATACTCCTTAAACTCTTTTCTAGGGGGAGGTCTGACATACGGAGCCCTGTATGTTAATTTAAGAGTTAGAATTAGAGTTGAAGGAGTGTCAAACTACCCAAGCGGCGAAGCAGACTAGCGAGCGAACCAGCGAGTGGGAAACCAGCTCGCCCGCATACCAGCAAACAAGCCTTCACACCTGCGTGCGTCATAGGGGACCCTGCAAACTACTTTGATGACCCGACGCTATGACGTATGATCGACGCCAGGAGACCCCATTGGACCACACACCTGCTATGCAACTCGAGGAGCTGTGATAGGGGCGCGCACCATCAGCCGCCTCCTGATTCGTTCCTACACCATCATTGTTTAGTATATAAGACCCGAGTAGTGGGCATTCAAAGCAGTCTCATTTGGAGTTGGGGAAGGTGAACTTGCAGCTGGAGGAAGACGGGGTGAAGTATTATAATGGGATTGTGACTGTCAGTCAGATTATATAAGTGTGTGTTAAGTGTGTTCGGTGTAAACACTTACGTTATGTTGGGTAGTGAGATATGTGATTGGGAATTAACGTTAACGCTATTATTATGTACTTAACTATTTTAGTTGACTAACTTGTGGACTAAAGCAACTCTTTAAGTAATTGGGTTATGATGAAAGTAATATTATTGTTTTATATTAATACTTACGAGTTCTTTCATTTTCTTTTAATTAAGCTTACATTGCTTAACGGTGCTTAGTACGGTGATGCTATTGTCTCATATTAGTAATATCGCCTTAGACTAACATGGCTGTGTTAATATTACTTCTAGTGATTTCCTAAGCTGAAGAAAATTCTTTTAGCTTCAAAATATTATTTTTGCTTTTCATATTATTTGAGTGAGACCTGAATCGAATCTATGAAGCGATCCTGTAACTTAATTTACTCATAATCAAACCTCAATGTTACGTGGTTAAGAAATACATTTAACTAATTATTAAATATATATCTAACTTTTTATGTGACTTTGATATAAATCCTGATGATAATAATAATATAATACTGTTAACGTAAGACAAGAACCAAGAATAATTACATTAAATATAAATAAAAGGACATATAAGAAAACTATCTATTCATTTCAAAAAGGGTAAGAGACAGAAATATTCTTACTTTAATATTTATCTTTCAAGACTTTTTATAGAATTAATAGTCCTTCTTTAGATATAACTTCTTCGGTTCATAACCATAGCCTACTAAGCTTCGGTTAAATAATAATTCTTTATGAATACTACATGACTTTAATTAGTTTCATTATTTTTCATAATTAAAAAGTATCAGTCAATAAAGGATACTAAGTCCTAAGATCCAAAAGGAAAGGAAGCAACAACAGGACATAATGTTATTAGATTTTACTTTTGTTTTGCCTTCAGCTGACTGATACCTTAATATATATCTCTGTGCTATCTAGATTCATTAAGTTAACCACTTGAGGATCAAGATACGTAACAATATGTTGCATCTACCATTCCCCAAATACTCCTCCAGAGCAAAGTCTTTTTTATTCTCTGTCCTCACAACTCAGTGTCCTCAACTTAAATGCTTCTTCTGAAATCACGTGTTGGGTGATTTTAATGTCCATAATGTTGAATGGCTCACTCATTCAGCCAGGACTGATGATGCTGGTCTTGAATGTGAGCTATTTGCAGACTCATTTAATCTCACTCAACTAGTCAACCAACCCACTCGTGTACCAGATAATCCTAATCATAATTCCCACCTACTGGACTTATTTTTAACAACCAATTCAGAAAATTATGATGTTACAGTGAGGTCCCCGCTTGGATCTTCTGATCACTGTCTGATACAGGCCACCTGTCTATCACCTACCACACCTTCCCACTCTGAACCTGTTTTGGTGACTAAATGGCATTACGATAGGGCAGACTGGGAGGGTCTTCAAGATTTCTTTATTGATATTCCCTGGACCTCTTTCTTTTCTAATGATGCACACTCCACCTTGAGCCACATACAAGATTTTGTAAAAATTGGAATGGAAACTTTTATTCCTCATCAAAAGTACAGTAAAAGATCGAATTCACCTAAATGGTTTGACCATAATTGTGCTAGAGTAACTGAACAAAAAGCAATAGCCTACAATGCATACACAAGATAAAAAACACATGAAGCCTTTAATTACTTTAGAAACATCAGAAATCATGCCAAAACTGTATTAAACCTAACTAAATCAAAGTTTCTCCACAAGCAGGCAAATAAACTTCTAAATAATCCAAATGATAACAAAATATTTTGGTCTACTCTTAACTCATTCAAATCCAACTTCACTACTGCTTCATCCATTTCACCATTAAAATCTCTGACTGGCAATCTTGTAAGTGACCCACGAGGTAAAGCTAACCTTCTTGCGGATATTTTCTCCACCAACTCAACCTTAGATGAAATAAATCAAGATGTCCCTGTACTTAATTTTGATTCGCCTGAAATTCCCTCACTTAAGAAACACACCAGACATGTCAAAACCATTTTGCAAAATCTCTCAGTAGATAAGGCTCCTGGTCAAGATGAAATTCCTCCAACAGTACTTAGGAATTGCTCCTTGGTGCTCGCTCCTGTATTGGCAAATTTTTTCCGTCTGTGTATTCATACCTCATGCTTCCCAGTACCCTGGAAAGAAGCAAACATCCATCCAGTTCCTAAAAAAGGTGCCTCTTCAGATCCATCAAACTACAGACCAATAAGCTATAACTTCCACTCTTGGTAAAGTCTTTGAAATTATATTAAATAATCACATAATTAAGCATCTTGAGAATAATAAATTAATCAGTGATAGGCAATATGGTTTTAGACGATGTCGATCAACTGCAGATATTCTTTGCCTTCTTACGCATCAAATCAACCAAGCTACAGACCAACATGGTGAAACACATACAATAGCACTGGATATATCAAAGGCATTTAATAGAGTCTGGCATCAATCCTTATTGTCGAAGATGTCACACTACGGCCTTGCATCATTAGTACCACTAATTTCTTCTTATCTTCATAACAGAAAAATATGTGTAATGGTAGATGGCCTTTATTCTCAATTTCACTCAATAAATGCTGGTGTTTCCCAGGGATCAGTTTTGGCCCCAACTCTGTTCCTCATTCATATCAATGATCTCATAATGGTAGATATTATCTACCACTCATAATCCAATACATTCCTACGCAGATGACTCAACGATCCACAGTTCCTTCACATTTACCAATTCTGTCACCCAACCCGATCTTATAAATTCAAAAATAAACACTGCAATTTCTCTGAACCAGGACCTTTCTAGAATTAAAGAATGGGGACAAAAGAATCTAGTTTCCTTTAATGCACAGAAAACCAAGTACATTCAATTTTCTAACCGACAGAATCTCACTGACTCCCATATATTTTTTAATGATGTAAATATTCCCACTTCCCCTAGTATTGACATTCTCGGTGTAACATTAACTACTAACTTGAGCTGTACACATTATGTTAGAAGCATTGCTAAGAATGCCTCTAAAAAACTGGGACTCCTGTACAGAGTTCGAGAATTCTTCACTGACGAGCAGTTGGCCGTAATATATAAAAGTCATGTGCATTCTCAGATGGATTACTCTTCACCTCTGTGGAGTGCAAGTGGAGTGGTTGCATTGAGGCAGTTGGACAAAATTCAAAATAAAGCTATTAGATTAATCAATAACCCTGCAATCACACAGGACCTTCCTACATTATCCATACGAAGAAACGTTGCATCCCTTGCATTATTCTACAGATATTTTCACAGCAATTGTTCCGAGGAACTTGCTTCAATTGTGCCGCCTCTCCACATCTTTCCCCGTAGAACTAGGGCAGCTGAGAGCGCCCATGAATTTACACGTTCTCCTCCACAATGCAGAACTTCTGCTTATCAAAATTCATTTTTCCCTAGAACTACTACTCTTTTTTTTGTTTTTTTTCTTATTTCTATGTGATTGAGGGAGGCAAAAGGCATTACTGCCTATAGCGAGTGCCTCCCCCATAGTTGAAAGAGTGACAGGGCCAAAATCAAGGGACGTTCGAGCCAAAATGCCTGGACACACGGAGTTTGAAGCAATTTAAGTCATAGGAAGAGGGAAAGACTGATTCTGGGAGAGAGTTCCAGAGCTCAGCTGTTGAGTAGAAGAAAGTTTGAGAGTAACGTTTCACTTCCCTCGAGTTGCTTTCCACAAACTTACAATCTACAAAAGTTTAAATCCAGTTGTTACAAACATTTTATGAATGGAGGATGCCTTTAGGCACATGGACCTTTTTGTTTTATCTGTGTTTTTCCTTCCTCTGTTCATTGTCTCTTAAAAAAAAAAAAAAAAAAAAGGGGGCGGGGATGGGTCGGGTTTTCTGATGGGGGATCAGAAAACGCGACCCATCCCCGCCCCCTCATGTTTAGCCCCATTTGTTTTGAGGTTTTAAGATGTTTGCCCTATTAGTTTGTTGTTTTTAAGACATTTCGCCCCATTTCTTTGTCAATATTAAGACCTTTTGTGCTATTTAGGTGTCGATTTTTTTTCCTGGCGAACGGTAGTGAACCTGTAATTTTGGAAGAATTGCCCTTCGGCCGGGACATATTTCTACCGAAAAAATTACAAATTAATCTACAAGGGTGATCTAACGGATGTTTTTTTTAAAGTTAGATAGAGGTCTAGAGAGGAAACCTGAAAAATAATAAATAAATTAAAAAATCGACCAAAAAGTGAACCATCCCCCCTTAAATGGTAGAGTATTGCGTATGCTTTAAATACCCGTTTCATACCTATATTTTGGAGAACACATTATGATTAATGGCCTGACCTGAAATGGAAGCCTTACCTCCCGACAGTGATCGAACTTTTAATACAAGTTATAGGCGGAGTGGCTGGTTTGATTTAAGAGGAAGCTGTGAGAGTCTGGGAGAGAGAGAGAGAGAGAGAGAGAGAGAGAGAGAGAGAGAGAGAGAGAGAGATTTAAGAGGAAGCTGGGAGAGTGTGGGATATGAGGCGGGAGAGGTATTTGTCGCCTGCCATGAAACTAACTAACTTGCTTACCTTTCTCTCTCTCTAACTTCAACACACACACACACACACACTCTCTCTCTCTCTCAATCACACACATACCCCCCACCCTCCCCCGCCACACACACACACACACGCACACACACACATACCCCCCCCCCTCCCCCGCCACACACACACACACACGCACACACACACACACACACACACACACAAACAGCCACACGCACCAACACACACTCACACAACACAGAACAATGCTTGGAATATGATTTAACTGTGAATAACAGATGTCAGCGTTGAAATGTACACACACACACACAAACACAGACACACAGAACATGGAATATGTATTATTATCAGCGAATACACAGATGTCAGCGTTGAAATGTACACACACACACACAAACACAGACACACACAGAACATGGAATATGTATTATTATCAGCGAATACACAGATGTCAGCGTTGAAATGCTCCCCCCCCCCCCCCCCCACACACACACACACACACACTCCCACAACACAGAACAAGGAATATGTATTATCAGGGAATACATAGATGTCAGCGTTGAAATGTAGGCTAGGGAATTATCCTGTCACCCTCGACCAGCGACAGGAGGTGGCCGGTACAGTGACATTCAGTAATTCCAGGACAAACTAAACCCGAGAGACATGAATACTTTATGGCACGATTTGTATTTGTGGATTTACTGTACCTCTTTTTATAATTATTATTATTATTATTATTATTATTATTATTATTGTTATTATTATTGTTATTATTATTGTTAATATTATTTGTATTATTAGTTTTATATTATTAATGCTAATATTATTATTATTATTATTAGTAGTAGTAGTAGTAGTGGTAGTTGTGTAATTAGTATTATCATTATCATCATCAACATCATCATTATTCTTATTCTAATTATTATTACTAGTATCATTATTATTGCTATCGTTATTATTTTGTTTATATTTTCCTTCCTAGACCTCTATCTAGCTTAATGAAATACCCCCAAGAACCCCTTTCGAGATATATGTGTGCATTTTGCATTATAAAAATGCTCTGATCATAGAACGGTTCCTCCTAATAACCACCATCATTATCATTGCACCAGTCTGTTTCATCTTGGCTAGGTGTCATTCAGGGGGGGTCACCGTTTTTTTTTATCTTTCTCTCCTTTTCTCTCTTTCCCTGGCTTGTATCCATTCGGCCTCATTCAGCCAACTGTTTTAAGGCGTTTATCCCCATCCAGGTGTCGATCTCTTGCGCTCGCTAGCTATGGGGAAATCCGGCTTCGCCGGAGACATTTTTCTATCGAAAATGTACAAATTTAGCTTGCTGTCAAAACAAAAATATATATGCTGGCTCGCTACCGCTTGCCAGGAAAATATTAACACCTGGATGGGGATAAACGTCTTAAAACAGTAGGCTAAATGGTGCCTAATGGATACAAGCCAGAGAAAGAGAGAATAGGTGATAACAAAAGAAGGTCACCCCCTTTAATGTTCTTGTCTGTTTATCAAGTTCTGTCTCTAATTCATCATCACTATCATCATCCTCATCATCATCATTACCACCATCATCATCATTATTATCATAATCGTCATCATCATCTTCACCATTACTATTATTAAAATACCCGAATTAAAGATCACCACCTGAACGAGAAAAACGGAGTAGAGAAACAGAAGGAGAAACTAAAAAGAAAGGAACAAAGAACAAGAGAATGGCGCAAACCACCACAACCCGGACAAGCACAGAGGAACAAGGAACAAGAAAAGGAAACAGTAACAAGAGAAGGAGAACTCACCACCAAACAAGAAACAATCAACAATACCACACACCAACCAGAATAACAAGACAAAGACCAAGCAACCACAAAATGGCACCCCCAAGTCCAAATGTGCCCCACTACGCACTAATACCCGGGAAGCCAGAATTGCCACCATCAACCCTACTCTACCAACCACACCAGGAAAAACTATAAGAATAACGTTCAACCATACTGGAATTCAGAAGAAGAAAATAATATACAGCCAAGCAGAAAAGGACCAGCATAAACAAATCTCACCTGTTCAGATGCGCCGATCTTCCGCACAGATGCCTCACCGCCAGCGCGCGAATTTCTAGGGTGTCTACTTAATCCACCCTAAATACGCCCCCCTGTACTTATGACCTTCTGACCTTCAACCACCAGCCCTGAGACATAGTAGCCAAACTCATCACTATCCCGACGTAGAACCAGGTAGAGCAAGCAATTCAAGGGCTTGAATAACTTTACATGTAAGAGTTCGAGCCTAAGAATTACCTTCCCATTCAGGAAGCAATTGAAGCCATGGTGGATATTCTTTAAGGTCTGAGGAGTTCTTTTCCCTATTAGGTGAACTTTTGTTTTTACCTGCCATGGCATAGCGACAACATTAGGATCTCTATTAGGCTGTAATTTTGATATTGGAAGTAGGACCGAAGGGCATGCCACAAACTGAAATCTAGTATCAATCCTGCACTCTAATAAAACTATTAAAGTAAATCTTGCCATGGTAAGCCTACTCTAATGGTTCGGGCTTTGCGAGATACCGTCTGAATAACGGCACTTAGCATACAAATGTCCATACTGTATCTGTCCAACACCATGGTCAAGGACATATTCAGTAAAAAGGTTTTAAACACCGAACTTGGGTTCTTTGAACACTCTTACAACGGTCAGTGGCAGATTGAGCGAAAATAGTAAGTTCATGATCTTGCTTATATCCTCACGTTAGCCCGATACCTCGTCACTGTGTCATGACACTAGAGACTTTGTATTAAAGACCCTATACCAAGAGTACCAGAACAGAACTTCATCGCCGATTAGTAAAAAGGTCAGGCTAGACGAGCAGTCATAACTCAGGACATGTCCTAGTTCATGCTCGCGTTAGTCCGATGGTATGGACCCTACGTCGTGACATTAAGAAACTACCATTCAAGACCCAAAACCAACTAATCCATCTGTATCCCTATGCACATCAACCACATGGCAGGACCACCTAAGCGGCTCGATGGAACTAGACAAAAGGAATCGGCAACTCTCACTTCATCCCCTCCTGTACCTACAGCTTTAGATCTACAGAGTGTTAGACTAGGAGTACTACAGATAAGAGGTTATCTTTGATTTCTACACAAGTTCGACCCCGGTGTATCACTTCTATTCATATCAGTGTAGCAGAGTTAAGTGTGAAACTCGACTACTAAATTCTTACACCAGTGCGACCAGGTGTATCTCTTTTATTTATGTAAGAAGAGAGAGAGCCTAAGATAAAAGTGATAACACCTTCTTACACCAGTATAACCCAGGTGTATCTCTTTGACTAACGACAGAGAGAAAGATAATTGAAGATAAAAGTTATAACTAATTATCACACCAGTGTATTAAGGTGTATAATATTATTTAATCCAAGTGAAAGAGCGCCAAGTATATTCGTAGTTACCTCGTGGATCCTCGCCCGTGCTAGGACCATTATATATTGATATATACTAGTGTAAATTGAATTGTTTATGTTCTATTGTTAAGTGAATATTAAAAGTAAATCATAGATGTACTCAGTGTTATATTTTACCCTTTACTACTTTCGTGCATTTGCTGTGTTTTTTACTTCTCCAGTGGAGTAGAACCTACCAAACACCAATTAAAACCCGGTAAAAAGCCTGGCATAACAATTATCAACGTCATCATCATCATCCTCACTACATACATCAACACCATCATCACACACACCATCATTATCATCATCACCATTATCACACACATCATCATCACCATCATCATCATCATCACTACATAAATCAACACCATCATCACACACACCATCATTATCATCATCACCATTATCACACACATCATCATCACCATCATCATCATCCTCACTACATACATCAACATCATCATCACACACACCATCATTACCATCATCCTCACTACATACATCAACACCATCATCACACACACCATCATTATCATCATCACCATTATCACACACATCATCACCACCATCACCATCATCATCACTACATACATCAACACCATCATCACACACACCATCATTATCATCATCACCATTATCACACACATCATCACCATCATCATCACTACATACATCAACACCATCATCACACACACCATCATTATCATCATCACCATTATCTTCACTACATACATCATAATCATCACTACATACATCAACACTATCATCACACACACACACACCATCGTCATCATTATCGTCACTAATATTGCCCCAGTGTGTTCCATCCTGACTGGTGTAATTACTGCCCTGTCTGTTTATCTCTTGCTGTTTCTAAGTCACCATCTTCCTCATCACCATCATCACCACATACATTACCATCACCAGCATTATCATCAAAGTCATCATCACCATCGTCATAATTATTATTATCATTATCAACGTCATCACCACCAACATCATCATCATAATTGTCATCATCACACACACCATCGTCATCATTATATGTTTATCTCTTGCTGTCTCACCAGTATCTTCATTATTATCTTTTTCTTCATTATCGTCATCATTATCTTCACCCTAATATTGCCCCAGTGTGTTTCCTCCTGACTGGTGTGATTACTATCTTGTCTGTTTATCTCGTCCTGTCTCGAAATCACCACACATTAAATTTAGGTTTACCCTTTCAGTACCTTTATATATATTAGAATACCTCCATACAATATACACAAGTGACTGGGGTTTTCGAAAAGGGGCTCCAGTCCTGACGTTATTCTTGACTTGCAGTGTGCTGGCTTAATAATCCAGAAGGGTTGATAGCCTCTGAAGTCCTATTTTAACTAACTAATAATCAACAAAGGACATAATACTACCTCTGCAGTCTACAGTATGATTAACCCTTTGAAGATTATGACGCAATTTGACTGTTTAATCTGGCTAACATTAGACGACTTTATACAGTTTAGGAAGGAACTGTGACATCCAATGGGTAAATACTATCTCGATCAACTCTGACTTCCATATACCCATCCTAATCTGAATAAAAGTGTTTAATAATAGCCAGAAAACAAACGAAATGCGTAATCGAATCTTCAAAGGGTTAACTGATTTACTTCTGACAGTAAGACCTAGAAAGACGTGAGATCCGGTACTTCGGCCCAATCTCAAAATATAGAACGGTCTTTAACCTTGTATTTATGTATGTATCTCACCGGTACTGTAAGGGTTAAGGGACGATTCGTAAGGCACCAAAGAGTGAAACGATACTCCCAATGTTTCTTCTATTCAACAGCTGAGCTCTGGAACTCTCTCCCTGAATCCATCTTCCCCTCATCCTATGACATAAATTGCTTCAAACTCCGTGTGTCCAGGCATTTTGGATCAAACATTCCTTGATTTTGGCACTGTCACTCTTTCAACTTTGGTGGATGCACTCGTCACGGTTCTGCCTTTTGTCTGCCTCATCCACATAGAAAAACAAAAATGCATATATCAGCCATAATAAAAACGCACTGAAGTCAACGCACCGGAGGATAAATATTGACCGAAAGCCAACATCATACAAAGGGTAATATAATATTTACTAACCAGGAAATTGGGTCCTATAAAATACTGCTATTCCAATAATGGTGCGGGTTGTAATAATGGTCCGCCGGTAATATATAACACTACCTTCAATGTCACTAGTCCTTTCACCCACACATACTTAAGGGGGGTCACCTCGCTTTTTTTCTCTTTCTTTCCTTTTCTCTCTTTCTCTGGCTTGTATCCATTCGGTCCCATTCAGCCAACCGTGTTAAGACGTTTATCCCCATCCAGGTGTCAATTTCTTTCTGGCGAGCGATAGCGAGCCAGCATTTTATGTAGAAATCCGGCTTCGCCGGAAACATTTTTCTATCGAAAAATGTACAAATTTAGCTTGCTGTAAACAAAATATATATATATGCTGGCTCGCTACCGCTCACCAGGAAAATATTGACACCTGGATGGGGATAAATGTCTTAAAACAGTCGGCTGAATGGGGCCAAATGGATACAAGCCAAAGAGAGGGAGAGAAAGAGAAAAAAAGCGAGGTGGGCTCCCTTAAGTCATTTTCATAAATAGCCATTTTCGAGCACTGTATTTTAGTTTGTCCCCTAGGCTAACAAAAATGCGTTCCCAGACCTTCATACTAACACAAAAAAATGCCCACCCAGACCCCCTTCCACCTAATTCTCCCTACCAATAAATGCCTACAGTGGCCGACAGAGGCGCTGAACGCAAGGTTTACCGTGGTGCATTGTGGGAAATGTGCGACATTGCGGAGCTATCCACCCTCCCTCTCCTTCATCAATTCTATAATATATGCAGTTAGTCGAAATTTCTGTAGCTGATATATACTCTGGTCTATGCATACTTTTGTTTTATATATTTTACAATCACACATATTCATAAATAACGTATATTTACAAAACAAAGTCAGCAGGTATTTTCCCGCCAATTTTGTTACGATAATTAATCAGCTTATAATTATGTTTGTAGTCATTATCAGCTGCATATGGACTTTCCCTTTATTACTATACTATATAAGCACTTAGTGTAGTTGTATACTGTATAATAAAAACGTGTAGAATCACACAAAAATTGAGATAAACTGTGCATATCCTAGGTGTTGGGTATAGTGATGTCTACAGTCGTAGCTCTGGCGCTAGTTCAGAAGCGTCCACCAGAGGTCTCAAAGGAATTGTTGGTAGGGAGAATTCTGTAAATGTTTCGATAGAAAATGTTCCTGGCTGAAAGCTGATTTCTTCTAAGTTAGCGGCTTGCTAATGTTCCCCCTCCCCCCCAAAAAAAATAAAAAAATACAAAAATATAAAAATAAAAACAAATAAAAAATCGACACCTACAGTAAATGAGGTGAAGCGTCATATTATCGACAAAGCAATAGGGTGCAACGCCTTAAAATCTCCAGACTAATGGAGTGAAACAGGGAACGACCAAAAAGACCCCCCGCGGACCAAATACAGCTACACATGAATATAATTATTAACTAAGCAGGAAATTGGATCAAATACAAAACTGTAATTCCAATAATGGCTCGCGATATATCGTTGGCATGTAATATATAACGCTAACCTTTAATGTTAACAGTCCTTTCGTCCACAACTATCTTCGCCCGCAGATATTATAACCATACGCAAGTTAACCCTTTCAAGATCCGATTACCCATTTATGTAGTGTTCTGGCTATTATTAGACGCTTTTATTCAGATTATCGGGGCATGTGAAGTCATAGGGTTAAATGAGATAGTCTTTACCTACACTGTGTATAGTGTATATTGCCCACAGATCCTCCCTAAACTGTATAAATATGTCTCATGATAACCAGAATACACTGTCAAAAGCGTCATAATCTTCAAAGGGTTCAGATAATTCATGATAGGTAAGGTTAGATTAGGGGGTGATAGGTAAGGTTAAGTTAAGGGGTGATTGGTTAAGTTAGAAAATTGGGTTAGCATAGGAAAGGTTAAAGTTGAATTAGAATATGACAGGTTAGCTAATTAAGACTGAGTTAGAACAGAATATATGTTAACATTAGTTATTATTAAGGGAGCCCACCGCGCTTTTTTTCTCTTTCTCTCCCTCTCTCTTTGGCTTGTATCCATTCGGCCCCATTCAGCCTACTGGTTTAAGACGTTTACCCCCATCCAGGTGTTAATATTTTACTGGCGAGCGGTAGCGAGCCAGCATATACAGTATATGTTTTTGTTTTGACAGCAAGACAAATTTGTACATTTTTCGATAGAAAAATGTCCCCAGCGAAGATGGATTTCTGCATACAATGCTTGCTCGCTATCGCTCACCAGGAAGATATCTACACCTGGATGGGAATAAACGTCTTAAAACAGTTGGCTGAATGGGACCGAATGGATACAAGCCAGGGAAAGAGAGAAAGGGAGAGAGAGATAAAAAAAAGCTGGTGATCCCCCTTAAGGTTGAGTTATGATTGGCTAGGTTAGAATCGGTTAGGTCAAATTAGGTTAGGATAGGATAGGCTAGACTTTGATTAGACTGACATGTTAGCTAGAATTAGGACAGATTAAGTTAGCAATGGTTTAGGATAGAATACATTTGGATAAGCTAGGTTAAAGTTTGATTAGGATAGGACAGGGGGAAACACAATATCAAACTATCCCTAAAATGATATAGTTTTATCCAGACATACGGATCATAATGTTACCATCTACTCTGACAACAAACTGACTGTGAACGAACCAACCGCCCAACCTCCCCGTAACACAGTCATTATTGGTAAAGTGACAACAAATACTCCCCCGCCGGACCCAGTATGTGCTCACGGTAACTTGTGCGGTCACTGTAGCACCCTTATTATGATGACTTAGGGGTGGATAAGGTCTGGGTGAAAGAGATTGCTCGACATGAATAATGCTATTGGTACATTACACACCCACCCACACATACACACACACACATATGTATATTATATATACACATATAATATATACTGTATATAATAACGTGCCGGCTTACTAAATTGTTCCATTAAAGCACATCCCCAACAACTTCAACTGCACAGCAATCGTGAAGTTTTACCAAAAGTTTTAAAGCGAATCCCTCCCACTCACGAACATTTGGGGGGGTCAGTAACCTTCTAACGCCTTTATCATTCCTAACACACACTACTGAACACCGGATATACGTACTGGGTTATGCTGAACACTATCTGGTCCGACGTCTTGGGGGTTATTTGGAGGCTTCGTTTAATTATCATTGCGGATTTTGTTTGCTTTTGCCATTTTCGAGCGATGTAATTTTAGTTTGTCCCCTAAGCTGACAAAAACACCTCTATCAAGCTTATGAACCCCCCTCCCCCCACCCCATCCCTCAAGAACCCCCTTCGGTATGAATTTATCAGGCTTCACTCAGAATAATAAATGCCCACCCAAACCCCTTCAAGCTAAATTTGTAAATTTTTTGATAGACTAATGTCTCAGCCGAAGGCAGATTTCTTCCAAGATACAGGCTCACTATGGCTCTCTCAGAAAAGAATCAACACCTAAATGTGGTGAAGCGTCTTATGATCGCCATAATAATAGGGTGAAACGTATTAAAATCTCCAACCTAATGTAGCAAAACAGGAAGGTCCAAAAAGACCCCCCTCGGCCAGTAACCTTCTGACTCCCTTATATTTCACAACGCTACCCCGTCCGAGAGGAAAGGTTGAGTGCATTGTCAACAAAATATTCCTTCACTTTTACGATTGCAGAACAGGCAGCAGTATCGCTAACATAATACTGTAATATGAAAGGTCACAAGCATATCTAACCATCGACATTACTAGTTCTTTACTAACTTATTACCGCAACATACAAGTAGATCACAGTCAAGAAACTGTAAAATTTAATAAGGTTTTCGAACGTCAAAATTAAGGCTACTTTACTTTCAACTTAACGGTTACATTTTGTTTATAGTATGGTTTTCGTACTCACTCATCATGTATCCACTAGAAATATGGTTCGAATCCTGATATATCTAGGGGGAGATATTCAAGAATTGTAATATGTGTTCTATTCATACTAGTCCATAAGCCGATACCGAGGTGCCATTAATAAAAAAAAAAAAAAAAAAAAAATCTCACAACACTATAGTCTATTAATTATAAGTATGCCAGAAATCGTACCTCTAACCCCTCATAACTCATAAAAACTTGAACAATGGAACAGACATTTCTACCACATGGGAAGAATCGAACAGGAAATAGGTGTAGCAATTTACCTCCCGTTTGCTCTTGAGTTACAGGAGGTTTCTAATCACGTTTTAGGCCTACACATAATGCATATTCTTTAGTATCGTACTTGGGGGTAGGAGCTAGGAATCCTCCTCCCCTTGTCAAATTCTCCTACTCAACGAAAGTGGTCCCGGACTGTAAGAATTGGAACTTTACAGGTTTCTGTTTGGGCTCTGTCTCGAGTCGGCCACCCCCAACAATGGGGTATGTGCCTAAGTATATACATACACACATACATCGTACTGCATGAGCATAGCCTATACATAAATAACAAATTATAGTTAAAAAAGTAACTCGGCCTAGACAAAATATTGAATTGTGAATGAGCGTGTAGTAGGTCAGGTGCAGGTATATGAGGGTTAAGCCTTTACAAAGGCAACTTCTATTTACTTTTAGAAGAGTGTTGAGAGGTGAGAAGGGCTGTTGGAGATAGAGGGAGCTGTTGGAGGGGCTTTGTTGTACCACACTCTCTCGCCTCTTATTCTTGTTGGAGAGAGAGGAAGCTGTTGGAGGGGCTTTGTTGTACTACACTCTCTTTCCTCTTATTCTTGTTGGAGAGAGAGGAAGCTGTTGGAGGGGTTTTGTTGTACCACACTCTCTCTCCTCTTATTCTTGTTGGAGAGAGGAAGCTGTTGGAGGGGCTTTGTTGTACCACACTCTCTTTCCTCTTATTCTTGTTGGAGAGAGAGGAAGCTGTTGGAGGGGCTTTGTTGTACCACACTCTCTCTCCTCTTATTCTTGTTGGAGAGAGAGGAAGCTGTTGGAGGGGCTTTGTTGCACCACACTCTCTCTTATTCTTATACTTTTCCATCTCTTTCCCACATCCTAACTATTCTTCTCCCACATTATCATTTCCATTATTATATTCCAACTATTTATAACATTCCAATGCTTCTTCTACTTTCATCATACTCAATCATTTATGCCAAGTATCTCCCCTTCCTCTCTCACATAATATATATTATATAACTCCCCCCCCCCCCACCACCACCACCATCACCCTAGCACACACACACATACACATTACCTTCCTCTCCTCCCCCCATCACCCTATAGCCTTCCCTCCATCCCCTACCACCGTCACCACCTTCCCTCCTCCCCACCACCGTCACCACCTTCCCTTCACCAACCCACTACCTTCTCTCCATCCCCCCCCCCCCCCCCCCCCCCCCCCCCCCCTACACCCACACACCTCCCCCCACTCTCCACCCCCCACACCCTTCCCTTTCTCCTGTGGGGTGGAACAGAAATTAATATTCTAGTGATGTCTCCACTCTGGGAACCGAACTTAAGATAATTTAAATTCTTAGAATGTCTTTACACCATCTGGTCCGACCTCTTATGGATCATCATGGTATCATATTCAATTATTGTCATGTCCGAGCAATGTATTCTAGTGTGTCCCTTAGGCTAACAAAAATGCCTTCCCAGACTTCCTTCAAACTAAAATATGCCTACTCTGACCCTCTTCAATTCAAATTGTACATTATTTTATAGAAAAATGTCCGGGTGAAGGCCGATATCTGTTAAGTTACAGGTTCGCTATCGCTAGCCAAGAACAAGAACTACACCTGAATGAGTTGAAGCGTTGTATTTTCGTACAAACCTATGGAATGAAACTTGTAAATATCTCCAAACTAATGGAGCGAAACATGAGTGGTCCAAAAACACCTTCCCTCAGACCAAATAGAGATAATTTCATTTGAATTCTTGGAATGTCTTAATGACAGAAGAGGGCGTTCTAGAATTCTCGAAGGGAGGTTTTAGGTAAGGCAGTGTCACACGAGTGTTTTTCCCGGCAATTTTCGATGACCAAGTTTATTCTCACTCACTCACTCACTTATATTCAGCCACTCACTCTCACTCGCACACACACACTCACTCTCATTCTCTCATCCATTCACTCACGCTCACTCTCTCACAATGTCTCTCTCTCTTTCCCAACCATTCACTCACGCTCACACACTCTCTCTCTCTCTTCATTTGTTTTCTCTCTCTCTCTCTCTCTCTTTTCTCTCTCTCTCTCTGTCTTTCAGGTGGCGGTATTGAACGTGAATGAAAGAAGCATGATAAAGAAAGTCATCGAGAGAGAAAGAGAAGAGCCAAACGCTTGAATGGAAGAGCTAAATGGAGAGAGAGAGAGAGAGAGAGAGAGAGATAGAGATAGTGGGAGAGAGAAAGAAAGGATGGAGAGTACTTTTCTGTTTACACCTTAGCAAGCGAGAGTTACACCGAGTTACACCGAGTTACACATATACTCAGACCACACAAACCTTGCAGTCCCTACTAGGTGGTCTGGCCTTAATACTATTAGACAGGGACCTGGGACAGTCTATAGTAGAATAATAGGACAGAAAAGTAAAAGGCTCTCTTCCCAACATCCGCTACCTCCGGCTAAAAAGTCGTACCGGAAATTAGGATGAAGTGTGACCTTATGGGTCAGGAAATGCCCACAAGGAAAGTATTTATAGAGTATAGAAAATAAATTAGTCTGAAAGAGAATTTACGCTAGCCTATTGATTCATTCATATTAATTCAATCCCTATCAGATGATCGTAGAGAGAGAGAGAGAGAGAGAGAGAGGTAATGAGTGTGAGAGAGAGACTGCGTGAGAGAGAGAGAGAGAGAGAGAGAGAGAGAGAGAGAGAGAGAGAGCGAGAGCGAGAGAGAGAGAAAAATTACCAGCACGCCAGCCCCCAAATAGACTAGATAAATATGATCCTAATAAACACGAATATTTGGTATTGATTGAAAAGACACGACCCGTCACTGTATCACTCAATAAAACATTAGTTGATTGGATGAAGACTTATAATCTACAAATAGTCTCGTAAAGATCAGTAGAATTGTTGTAACTGTGTTTCCTTTGCACTATTATTTATTTCCTCTCTCTCTCTCTCTCTCTCTCTCTCTCTCTCTCTCTCTCTCTCTCTTTCTCGCTAACATATAAACACAAACGTACTCTCCCCCCCCCTCTTTTTCTCTCTCTCACACCACACACTCCAGTATTAACTCGGCATTGCAACACTCAACACACACTTCATTATTTTACCTCAAACATGATAAAAACCCACTGCCATATTACTGTTTATTTTGTACCCGGCTTATATTTCTTTTTCCAATTCTCTCACTCACTCACTCACTCACTCATTCACTCACTCACTCACCCACTCACTCACACCCCTCTCTCTCTCTCTCTCTTGTCAGTGTTTTACCTGAAATAAGATACGAATACTGTAATTTTTGCGCTCCATTTTTAATGGACACGTTTATTTTTAATCGGTTTTCAATATATTCTCTCAGCTCGATTTAGTATCAGCATTTTAGCAGCAATACTTCCCGAAGCCCTTCTTCAACATTAACACTGCTACTAACTCGTCCCCTACTAACTTCCTAATCCTGCCACGGACATTAGTTCCAGGGCAGTAGTTCCCTTTCCAATTTTCTATTACCCAATCTAAACCACTGTTTGGACAATTAATCCTCAGTGTTTTGGAGGACAAGCAGCCTAGAGGGGTCACTAGACCTATTGTTGCTTGATTTACCTTTGTACTGTGTGATCCGACGTTTCTGGAGGTTATTGTGATATTATGTTTAAATGTTATTGAGGAATCTGCTTCCTCTTGCCATTTTCGAGCAATGTTTTAGTTCATCCGTTTGGCTAACAAAACACTCCTTCCAAGACTTTCTTCAAGCTAAAACAATTCCCACCTAGACTCCCTTCAAGCTAAATTTGTACATTTTTATATAAACAAGTGTCATGGCTGAAGGTCGAACAGTATTAGTTACAGACTCGGTATAGCTCGTCCAAAAATAGTCGACACCTGAATAGGGTGAAGCATCTTATTATCGCCAAACAAATGGGGTGAAACGCCTTATAAAAGCTCGTAACTACTGGAGCGAAACAGGAAGGTTATGATACCCCACAATACCACCACCCACCCACCCAACGAATCCCACACCACTCTACTCTCTCTAACCTACCTCTATTATCATATAATTTGCCTACAACATACACTGAGAGAGAGAGAGAGAGTCACTTCATTTCAACATCCATCATTACCCCCATGCTCTCAGAATATCGACCAGTTCTCCACTATCGCTAACCGTTAATGTGTACTGCTATATATCCCTGCAGTACCTCTTGTATTGGAATTATAGTGTATTCAGTTTTTCTAGTGGGTGTAAGGGTGCACTAATGAACACTTGAGCTAGATACGTACAACGTCCTGGGATATATAAACACTGGGCTCTTTCTATTGGACTAGGTATGGGGCAACAAGCAACAACGGAAAACGCTAGATCCAACCCTTATCTATAAACCCAGGCAACAAACCACCCTAAACCGTCAAGAGTCCTGCCTGGACAACAAGGTATCCTATGACTCGGTTACAGGGTGCACGCACTATAGACTGCTGATAGTCAAGCAGGCTATATAAAAGATCACACAAATAAGTTGACTTAAAGCTTCAAGGAAAAGATAGATAACAGAATTAAATTGCAGAAACAATTTAATAACAAACTAGAAGAAAGTACATTAACATTACGTTAATTTATACAACTAATCACCCCTGCGTGAAAGAAGGTGAAAGCAAACAGTCCTCAAAACATCGTACAGGTAGACAAGATGCGGGTTTCTAAACTGCATGCGGCTACTGTAGGATCTGATGCTTAGCAAAGAAAGTACGTTACGGATTTAGAGAACTCTTAACTCATAAGCAGGAATAAATACTAGTGATAGGCCATACAGTGTATAATGGCATAGGTATAATTAAATAAAGGCAGCAACTCGCAACATAACCACATACAGGTGTGCTTCTCACTCTTAGTCAGGCAAGCCTGCTCGGACAGAGTCTCTAAGCCACACCCTGACTCACAATGCTCACAAAAACGGTAAACTGTGGCACAATAACAAGCATACAGAAATAATAAACCCCTAGCTGTTAATCTGCCAGGTGGCAGAGGTCTAGCTGGAAGGATATAGGCTTCGGATACCCGGGCTGAGCCACCTGGTCTAGCCTAGGGACGTTCCCAAGTCTGTGCGCCAAATTACTCTAATTGAAAGGGTGCTCTCTTGAGAGACTCAGATCGCAAGTATCTGACTCTCTCCTGGCGACCCTAAAACAAAAGCAAGACGTGCTAGCGCAGTGCTGAGTGGACTAGGCAAGGGCCCTCACACAACACAACACTAGACACTCAGGAACACAGACAAGAAAATGCCCCCAGACTCCCACGGGTATCCTAGTAAAGTCGTGCGGGTCCACAGGACTCGCACCAGCAGACTTTACTTAAAGGATCGCAAAAAGCCTCCCCTCCGGTCTAGCCCCTGCTAACCTGACACAAGAACACACTAGCAAGCATGAAACCACCAAATATGAGACAACAAAAAAGCTTCCTAGGTCTCATTAACAATTACGTCTCTGCATAAGGCCCAAAATCCTATCTAGTTATCTGAGAGCTCGTCGTTAATACAATAATAGATATAAGGTCTATCAAGGGGATGGGATAATTAAATAGATTGGTGAAGTAGTGGAAGGAAGGTATACAAAGTAAGAGAGAAAGTTTCTAAGTGGGGTTGAGAGGGATAGATATCAAGGGGGTCCGAAGGGTACGACAGTGAGGTGAGCTCTGAGTCTTGAATCTGTCTGGACCCCACACTAGGCATACAAAATACATCCCAGGCTTGGCAACACTCAACACTGTTGCCTGGTCAAAATCCTCTACCCCGTGCGTAAGTCGAAACTAAGCCTAACGTTGCAATCAAATGCATATGGCAACGCTTCAGGCTCGTCCCAAGCTGGCAAGCGAAGCAACGTCCCAAGCCGGTCTCTCTTTCCCGCTCGTCTCCTCCCGCCCTCACTAAACTTACATCTTATATATTATAATGAAACAATCAACTATCGAGAATAAAATATACTAAGATGCGTTGGTTAAGAATAAGGGCAGCTACAAGCTATGAAACAACATAAGAATATCCCAGACATTAGTTACGTTGTCGTAGGATATATACTAAGGAAAAGCCTGCCGGCCGGCTGCCGCCAGCCGGTTTCTAAACGGCTGGGCAGCCGACGCGCGCGCATGCCCGCACGTGGCTACTATGCAGAAGCGTCACAGAAGGATCTGTGGGACTAAAAGGGTAGACTATTTCAATTAATACTGAGACTTCCATATACACTTCTTAATTTGAATACAGTCGTCTAATATTATCCAGAACACAGATAAGAATTGCGTAATTGGATCTTGAAAGGCTTAAACAATACGTATTTTCACTTCTCCTACTTAGAGATCCTATAGTTATAAAATTAGTTACTATAGGATCTCTACTCTTCCTCTTCTTCTTCTTCTTCCCTTGGACCCTTTCTTCCTCCTCTTCTTGCGCTTCCTCTTCTTTCTCCACCTCATCCTCGTCATCATCATGCTATTCTACTTTCTTTCTTGTATCTTCCTTTTGCTCTTCCTCTTCTCTTAACTTCTACTTCCTCCTCCTCCTCTTCCTCCTTCAAACAATGTGAACTGTGATACAGTTGAGACTTTCAAGAACCATCTAGATAAATACTTGGCCACTAAGCTTCAATTAACACCGTTTCTTTCAGAATAACTAACTTGTAATAAAGAAATACCACAAATTGCAACGTAAATATAACTTTTACGTACTAGTTTTGCCCATGGCAAAACTAGTATTTTTTTCTTCCAAAATGTTATATGTAGAATTAGCATAAATTACTCATTAATCTCCTTTCACCTTATCCTATCCGAAATTCCATGTCAGTTTTTCCATGAAGAGCGGTATTTTTTCTAAATTATTTACACGCCAGCGTAAGCTGGAGAGAGTGGTGGATGCGGAAGAGCCTTCTGCTTAACTATCCTTTTCTCTATCTAATAGTTAGTAGCTTAGCAGTGTAGATATCCAAACAGCCCAGTAAGGACCAATAAGTTTGTTGCAGTTTGTAAGTCTTTTGTATTCCTTTACTTTTTCTCCGTCTCATTCTCGACTTCATCGTGTTGTTCTTGTTCCTTTCCTATCTTTTCATTTTCCTCCTCCTCCTCGTCTTCCTCCTACCCTCCTCTTCCACTCCCCCCCCCCTCCATCCTCCTTCTGTCATAACTCTCACTTAAAATTAACCAAGGCGTTTCTTCTCCTTAGCCCACTCTTTTGCCCTCACACTTTATTTTTTATCTAACTTGGGTTTACGGTTTTCGTATTTTTGTTCCTTCAGATTATTTCTCTTCATAGTTTTTGTTTGTGTGTTTGTTTGTTTATCATAATATTGCTTCGCTTTCATAATATTGCTTCAGTGCTGTAATTCACACAGTGATTTATATTTCTTGTATGCGGATCCTGTTTGGGTTTGTTTGTTTTGCATGTTATATATTGTAATTATACATTCATCAACCCCCCCCCCCCCGCTCCCGCCCTCTTTATGTCCAAAGGAGTACAAAGGAAATCAAGCAACAACAGGTCTAGTGACCCTTATAGGCTGCTTGTCCTCCAAAACACTGAGGATCAAGTGTCCAAACAGTGGTTTAGAGTGGGTAAGGGAACATTGGAAAGGGAACTACTGCCCTGGAACTAATGTCCGTGGCAGGACTAGGAAGTTAGTAGGGGACATATGGGTTAGTAACTGAGGGGAGGATAAAATAAAGTTATTCATTTACAAACGCAGTCAGTCGCGGGATTAATGCAAGATATTTGTCTAGGCGGAGTTTAAATGAATCAACGGTGCTGCAGTCTATAACGTCTGTCTCGGGGAAGCCCATTCCACAAGTTGACAACTCGATTGAAGAAGAAATTCTTGGATTCGTGTGAGTTAAAAGATTTATCAATAATTTTGCAACCTTTTCCCCGCGTGTAATTAGATTGGTCGATAGTGAAGTACTTACTACAGTTCATATTGTCGATGTCTTTGATGATTTTGAACACTTGAATTAAGTCACCTCTTAATCTGCGCTGGGTTAAAGGAAATAGATTTAATTCTCTAAGATGCTCTTCGTATGGTTTGTTCTATAGGCTAGGTATCATTTTGGTAACTCTACGTTGAACTCGTTCTAGCTTGTTTATGTCTTTTTGGTAATAAGGGCACCAGCATTGAACGCAGTATTCCAGAAGAGGGCGGACTAAGTAATTGTAAAGGGTTAGTATAACGTCTTTGGATTTATGCTCAAATGACCTGCCTATAAAGCCAATTATTTTGTTGGCTTCTTAACACCTTCTGAACATTGCTGACTCGGTTTTAGGTTACTCGATATTGTTACTCCCAGATCGGTTTCTCTGTTTACATTCTTAAGCTGAGTGCCATTCATCGAATAGTTTGCTTTCTCATTTAGGTATCCCATATGTAGTACTTTACATTTATCCGCATTGAAACTCATTTGCCAAATTTGGGCCCAATGTGACAATTTATCTAGATTGTGTTGCATATTGTCAACTTGTTCTTTTGAGAGTATGCTATTTGCAATTTTTGTATCGTCAGCAAATTTTGAGATTGTACAGGTGTCTTGAGACCCTCATCTATGTCGTTGATGTAAATTAGAAAGAGAATTGGTCCTAGTACCGATCCCTGGGGTACCCCGCTACTTACATTGGTCCATATTAGATGCCTTACCGTTTATGATTACTCTTTGCTTTCTGTCGCTGAGCCAATTTTCTATCCATTTCAACACACCGTCTTGTATTCCATGCGCTTTTAGTTTTAGCAGTAAACGTTTGTGGGGAACTTTGTCAAAGGCCTTTTGAAAATCAAGGTATATAATATCTACAGCTTTACTCTCATCGTAGAGGTTGAGGATATCGTGGAAGAAGTCTAAGAGGTTTGTTAAACAGGAACGTTTTTTACGAAAGCCGTGTTGAGTATCTTTAAGTATGTTATTTTCCTCTAAGTGATTTACGAGTCTGTCTCTTATGACCGCTTCTAGCATTTTACATACAACTGAGGTTAAGCTAATTGGACGATAGTTACTGGGTAGGGATTTGCTGCCTTTTTTGAATAACGGTGTTACGTTGGCTATCTTCCACTGATCAGGCATAGTTCCAGACTGCAAGGATTTATTGAATAGTAATGTCAGTGATTTGGAGAGCTCATCCTTAGCTTCCTTTAGAACTCTAGGCGAGATTGTATCAGGTCCAGGCGTTTTATTTACCTTGAGTTTATCTAAACAATTCAATACTTCTCTCTCTCTAACAGTAATATTGCTTAGAACATCTGAATTATCAATCTGAATCAGCGATGGTGTAGGGATATCACTGAGGTCTTCTGTTGTAAAAACTGATGCAAAGAAGGTATTGAGGGCATTACTCATTTGTACTTCGTCTTTGGTGTATTCTCCATTTTCATCGACTAACGGTCCAACAGTTGAAGTAACTACTTTTTTCTTTCTGATATAACTATAGAATTCTTTCGGGTTTGTTTTACTTTGATTCGCAATATGTAACTCTAGGGTCTTTTTACTTTGCTTAATTAACTTTTTGGCTTTGCGTCGTAGCTCTACAAATTTCATCCGTTCTTCGTAATTTTGTGAGGATTTTAATCTATCATTAGCAAATTTTTTAGCAAGCAGGCAGTTTGAAATATCTTTATTCCACCATTTGGGCTTATTATTATGGCCTGGACGCCGTATTTTCGATGGTATGCAGTCTTGCACTGCTTTTAGGTAAGTGGTTTCGAATAACTTCCAAGATGTATTTATGTCGTTATTGTTAATTAAAATGCTCCAGTCAGTTTTTTTAAACATAGCTGTAAGTTTATGAAAGTTTGCTTTCTTGAAATTAGGTACTTTTTCTATGCTACTATTTGGTTCGTTACTAGTAAAGTTTACAGTGAAGTTATCGTACGATGGTCGCTGTTACTGAATTCATCACCAACATTCAAATTCTCTATTAATTCTTCTTTTGTTGCAAGTACAATGTCAAGAACGTTATTACCACGGGTCGATTCTTCAACCATTTTCACCGATAGTGTGGTAATGTTGTCCCACATTTTATCATTATATTTCTGTTCATATTACAACACAACTAAGAGAGCATCGAACTGTAACACACACATAATACACACATGTAATTTCATCATTTCTTTCTCTCTCACTCGCTCACTCACTCACTCACTCACTCTCACTCTCTCTCTCTCTCACACACACACACACGTAGATACCATCATCACCATTCCCCCAATAGGTCAGGCTGGAATCCCTCTCACGTTCTCTCTCTCTCTCTCTCTCGCTACCACCACCATTCCCCAATACTCTCTCACACACATCCACACACAAATACATACACAGACACACACACACACACATACACAGAAACGCACACAGACACACACATACATACACAGACACACACACACATACATACACACACACACACCATTCCCCAATAGGTCAGCCCGGAATCCCTCTCACGTTCTCTCTCTCTCTCTCTCTCTCTCTCTCTCTCTCACACACACAGACACACACCCACACTCACACCACCATTCCCCAATAGGTCAGCCCGAATCCCTCTCACGTTCGCACTTTTCGCCCCCGAGTTTCGGATTCTTTATCGGATTTCCGAGTGGTGGCGGTCTTTATATCGTGTTGGCCGCTTCTGTACCGGCGACGTCTTTTTACTTTTATTCTAGCTATATTTAGACGATATTGTGCAGTTTACGAAGCATCTGTGGTAGTGGAAAGGGTTAAAGGGAGGTTTCTAGTGTGTTGCTTAGACCTCCATCAAGCTTAAAATTACACCCCCTAGACCCCCTTTCAAGATAAATATGTACATTTTTCGGTAGAAAAATGTCCCGGCCGAAAGCCGATTCCTCTTAAATTACAGGCTCGCTATCGCTCGCCAGAAAAAAATCGACACCTACATGGCACGAAAGGTCTTAAAAGTGACATAAATGGGTGAAAGTTCTTAAAATTGCCAAACTAATGGGGCGAACGTCTTAAGATCCCAAAAACAATCGGGCAAAACATGAGGGAGATAGGGGTCCCCAAAAAAATCCCTCAAGTGGAAATTTCCCCTTAAGTGAGATAGTTGGAAGCCTGAATGGTGCTGAATGGGTTAACATCATAGTACTGCAATATGGTGCTGAATGGGTTAACATCATGGTACTGCAATATGGTGCTGAATGGGTTAACATCATAGTACTGCAATATGGTGCTAAATGGGTTAACATCATAGTACTGCAATATGGTGCTGAATGGGTTAACATCATAGTACTGCAATATGGTGCTGAATGGGTTAACATCATAGTACTGCAATATGGTGCTAAATGGGTTAACATCATAGTACTCCAATATGGTGCTGAATGGGTTAACATCATAGTACTGCAATATGGTGCTGAATGGGTTAACATCATAGTACTGCAATATGGTGCTGAATGGGTTAACATCATAGTACTGCAATATGGTGCTGAATGGGTTAACATCATGGTACTGCAATATAGTGCTGAATGGGTTAACATCATAGTACTGCAATATGGTGCTAAATGGGTTAACATCATAGTACTGCAATATGGTGCTGAATGGGTTAACATCATAGTACTGCAATATGGTGCTGAATGGGTCAACATCATGGTACTGCAATATAGTGCTGAAGGGGTTAACATCATAGTACTGCAATATGGTGCTGAATGGGTTAACATCATAGTACTGCAATATGGTGCTGAATGGGTTAACATCATAGTACTGCAATATGGTGCTGAATGGGTTAACATCATGGTACTGCAATATAGTGCTGAATGGGTTAACATCATAATACTGCAATATGGTGCTGAATGGGTTAACATCATAGTACTGCAATATGGTGCTGAATGGGTTAACATCATAGTACTGCAATATGCATATTTCAATTAGATTACACCACTGTGTCACTTTTTATTGATGAATAGATCTTAGTTCAAAATTGGTGTATAAATAACTTTAATTGTACAACTGTCTATAGCTCTGTGTTCTACCTCCATAATTATACTTTCAACTGAGGCTTGTTCCTTATTGTAATTACTGCTCAATAAAAAAAGACTTCACATAATTTATACAAAGGCAAATGTTCCAAATAATAATTTCGAAATGTCGATGTGAGTATCCTAGGTTCGAGTCCTTGGAGTGCCACATGTATTTGTTGATTTCATTAATTGAGTTTAGAAGTGAAGTTGGTTGGTGGAAAAAATATAATAAAACTTAAACAAAATAATCATAAACGGACAATATTCGTGAGGCTAAAACCCACCCAGCAGAAACAGACAATATTTGGCCAACTAATTGCGAGGGAAGGCGAGAGGCGGCAAACAGAACGGTTGTGCCAATTAATATTTCCCATAAAACTGCGCAATTAAGGGGAGTCACCGGCTTCTTTATCTGCGCAATTAAGAGACATTGAGCGAGACTGAAGCATCGTCAGGCGTCATGAATATTGAACGTTGTGAAGGGGAAGACGTGTGTGGAGGAACAGAGACCAAGTTATAGAAGCAAAACAAAACTACTAATCAAGATGCGAGGACGATCAAAGGAATACAAAGGAAATCAAGCAACAATAGGTCTTGCGACTCATCGTGGTAACTTGTTATCTAAGTTACTGCTGTTTTAAGCGCCCAACAGTTGCTCAGAGTGGATATGATAAATTGTGAATTCAATTAGGTTAATCAAATAACAATACAGTACTAAGGAAATAGGTTATTCATTTACAAATGCAGTTACCCGTGGGTTTCGGGCAAGGTGCTTGTCTAGGCGAACTTTAAAAAGAATCAACGGTGTTGCAGTCTATCTCGGGGAAGCCCATTCCACAGATTGACAACTCAATTAAAGAAGAAGTTCTTAGATCCATGCAAGTTAAATTATGTACCAATAATGTTGTAACCATTTCCCCTTGTATAATTTAACTGGTCGATTGTAAAGTATTTACTGCAATTCAAATTGTCGAAGCCTTTGATGATCTTGAAATTTTGAAACCGTCTTGGTGGTGTAATGGTTAAGGTATCTAAAAATATGTGTGTGATAACCCGGGTTCGAATCCTGGTGGATCACATATATGCTTTCATTAATTTCATTGGAGGTGTTTGGTGTTGTGGTGAAATTAATAAAAAATAGATTGAGTCGCCCCTTACTGTCCGCTGTGTTAAGGGAAAAGATTCAATTCCTCAAGACGCTCCTCGTATGGTTTGCTCCTCAAACACGGTATCAATTTGGTAACTCTACGTTGAACTCGTTCCAGGTTGTCTGTATATTTTTGGTAGTAGGGGCACCAGGACTGAACACAATATTCCAGAAGTGGACGAACTAACGAATTGTAAAGAGTGAGGATCACATCTTTGGATTTATGATCAAATGTCTGCCTATAAAACCTATAATTTTGTTTGCTTTCTTAACAACTTATGTACATAGTTGACTAGGTTTTAGGTTACTCGATATTGTTACTCCCGAGTCCGTTTCTCTGTCTACACTCTCTAGCTGGGTGCCATTGATTGAATATTTTGCTTTCTCATTTCGGTTTCCGAATTGAAGTACTTTGCATATACAATATTTTCATTGTAGCTCATTTGCCACATTTTAACCCAATGTGGCAACCTATCTAGATTGTGTTGCATATCTTCAACATGTTCATTTGTGAGTATAGTAATTGCAATTTTTGCATAATCGGCAAACTTTAAGATTGTACAGGGTAGACCGTCGTCTATGTCGTTAATGTAGATAAGGAAGAGAATTGGCCCCAATACTGATTCTTGAGGTACACCGCTAGTTACATTGGTCCATGTTGATGCTTTCCCATTTATGACTACATTTTGCTTTCTTTCTCCGAGCCAATTTTCTATCCAATTCGCATCACCTTGTATTCTGTGCGCTTTTAGCTTCATTAATAAGCGTCTGTGCGGAATTTTATCAAAGGATTTTTGGAAGTCAAGGTATATAATATCTACAGCTGTACTTTCATCATATAGGCAAAGGATGAAATGGAGGAAGTCTAAAAGGTTGGTCAAGCAGAAATTATTATTTCGAAAACCATGTTGGGTATCCTTTAGTAATTTGTTCTCCTCCAGGTGGTTTACGAGTCTGTCTTTTATCAGAGTGTCTAGCATTTTGCATACAACTGAGGTTAAGCTGATTGGGCGATAGTTACTAGGCAATCATTTGATGCCTTTTGTAAATATCGGGGTAACATTCGCGAGTTTCCACTCATCGGGCACAATCCCAGTTGTCAAGGACTTATTGAAAAACAGTTTCAGTGGTTTGGAGAGCTCACATTTAACTTCTTTAAGGGGGCATGAATTTTTTCTCTTTCTTGGTTGTATCCATTCGGTCCCATTCAGCCTACTGTTTTTAGACATTTATCCCTATCCAGGTGTCGATATTTTCCTGGCAAGCGATAGCCAGCCAGCATTGTTTTAAAAAATCTGGCTTTGCCGGACATTTTGTTTTCGTAAAATGTACAAACTTAACCAGCTGTCTAACACATTATCCAAAATATAGTGGCTCGATATCGCTCGCCAGGTATAAATAGACACCTGGATGGGGATAAACTTCTTAAAACAGTAGGCGGAATGGGGCCGAATGGATACAATACAGAGAGAAAAAAACAGGTGACCCCCATTAAGAACTCTAGATGAGATCGAGGAGATGGAAGAAAAAAGAAGAGGTTGAAGAAGAGGAGGAAAGAGGGGAGAACAACATTGGGAAGAGAAGGAGTACAAAGGAAAGGAAATCAAGCAACAACAGATCTAGTGACCCTTCTAGGCTGCTTGTCCTCCAAAACACTGAGGATCAAGTGTCCAAACAGTGGTTTAGAGTGGGTAAGGGAACATTGGAAAGGGAACTACTGCCCTGGAACTAATGTCCGTGGCAGGACTAGGAAGTTAGTAGGGGACATATGGGTTAGTAACTGAGGGGAGGATAAAATAAAGTTATTCATTTACAAACGCAGTCAGTCGCGGGTTTGATGCGAGATATTTGTCTAGGCGGAGTTTAAATGAATCAACGGTGATGCAGTCTATAACGTCTCGGGGAAGCCCATTCCACAAGTTGACAACTTGATTGAAGAAGAAATTCTTAGATTCGTGTGAGTTAAAAGATTTACCAATAATTTTGCAACCGTTTCCCCGCGTGTAATTAGATTGGTCGATAGTGAAGTACTTACTACAGTTCATATTGTCGATGCCTTTGATGATTTTGAACACTTGAATTAAGTCACCTCTTAATCTGCGCTGGGTTAAAGGAAATAGATTTAATTCTCTAAGACGCTCTTCGTATGGTTTGTTCTTTAGGCTAGGTATCATTTTGGTAACTCTACGTTGAACTCGTTCTAGCTTGTTTATGTCTTTTTGGTAATAAGGGCACCAGCATTGAACGCAGTATTCCAGAAGAGGGCGGACTAAGGAATTGTAAAGGGTTAGGATAACGTCTTTGAATTTATGCTCATATGACCTGCCTATAAAGCCAATTAATTTGTTTGCCTTCTTAACAACTTCTGAATATTATTGACTCGGTTTTAGGTTACTCGATATTGTTACTCCCAGATCGGTTTCTCTGTTTACATTTTTAAGCTGAGTGCCATTCATCGAATAGTTTGCTTTCTCATTTAGGTATCCGATATGTAGTACTTTACATTTATCCTCATTGAAACTCATTTGCCAAATTTGGGCCCAATGTGACAATTTATCTAGATTGTGTTGCATATCGTCAACTTGATCTTTTGAGAGTACGCTATTTGCAATTTTTGTATCGTCAGCAAATTTTGAGATTGTACAGGTGAGACCCTCATCTATGTCGTTGATGTAAATTAGAAAGAGAAGTGGTCCTAGTACCGATCCCTGGGGTACCCCGCTACTTACGTTGGTCCATTTAGATGCCTTACCGTTTATGACTACTCTTTGCTTTCTGTCGCTGAGCCAATTTTCTATCCATTTCAACACACCGATTTGTATTCCATGCGCTTTTAGTTTTAGCAGTAAACGTTTGTGGGGAACTTTGTCAAAGGCCTTTTGAAAATCAAGGTATATAATATCTACAGCTTTACTCTCATCGTAGAGGTTGAGGATATCGTGGAAGAAGTCTAAGAGGTTTGTTAAACAGGAACGTTTTTTACGAAAGCCGTGTTGAGTATCTTTAAGTATGTTATTTTCCTCTAAGTTATTTACGAGTCTGTCTCTTATGACCGTTTCTAGCATTTTACATACAACTGAGGTTAAGCTAATTGGACGATAGTTACTGGGTAGGGATTTGCTGCCTTTTTTGAATATCGGTGTTACGTTGGCTATCTTCCACTGATCAGGCATAGTTCCAGACTGCAAGGATTTATTGAATAGTAATGTCAGTTGTTTGGAGAGCTCATCCTTAGCTTCCTTTAGAAGTCTAGGCGAGATTGTATCAGGTCCAGGCGTTTTATTTACCTTGAGTTTATCTAAACAATTCAATACTTCTCTCTCTGTAACGGTAATATTGCTTAGAACATCTGAATTATCAATCTGAATCGGCGATGGTGTAGGGATATCACTGAGGTCTTCTGTTGTAAAAACTGATGCAAAGAAGGTATTGAGGGCATTACTCATTTGTACTTCGTCTTTGGTGTATTCTCCATTTTCATCGACTAACGGTCCAACAGTTGAAGTAACTACTTTTTTCTTTCTGATATAACTATAAAATTCTTTCGGGTTTGTTTTTTTACTTTGATTCGCAATATGTAACTCTAGGGTATTTTTACTTTGCTTAATTAACTTTTTGGCTTTGCGTCGTAGCTCTACAAATTTCACCCGTTCTTCGTCATTTTGTGAGGATTTTAATCTATCATTAGCAATTTTTTTAGCAAGCAGGCAGTTTGAAATATCTTTATTCCACCATTTGGGCTTATTATTATGGCCTGGACGCCGTATTTTCGATGGTATGCAGTCTTGCACTGGTTTTAGTTAAGTGGTTTCAAATAACTTCCAAGATGTATTTATGTCGTTATTGTTAATTAAAAAGCTCCAGCCAGTTTCTTTAAACATATCTCTAAGTTTATGAAAGTTTGCTTTCTTGAAATTAGGGACTTTTTCGATGCTACTATTTGGTTCGTTACTAGTAAAGTTTAAAGTGAAATTTATCGTACGATGGTTGCTGTTACTGAATTTATCACCTATATTCAAATTCTCTATTAATTCTTCTTTTGTTGCAAGTACAATGTCAAGAACGTTATTACCACGGGTCGGTGTTCGAACAAATTGATAAAGCGAACTCTCTTGCAAGTTCGTATACAAGTCATGTCCGGAGTGTGAAGTAAGAGTATCGCCCCACTTTGTCACAGGTAAATTAAAGTCGCCAAAAAATACGGTATCTTGTGAGTTACTTACATCTGCAATTTGTTCATAAATTTCTCGGTCAGTTTGCACTGATTGAGCTGGAGGTCTGTATATTAATGCAAGTATTATTTTTGTACCTTTATTATTCTTTATTAGCACAAAAGATGTGTCGACGTTCACAATTTGAGATTTTGACAAGAGGGTCGGGTTAAGACGTTCTTTGATATAAAATATAACGCCACCTCCATTTTTATTTATTCGGCTTTTCTCAAACATTACATAACCGGGAAGTGAATACTCTGCTAAAAAGTCTCTATCTACTGTATTGAGCCAAGATTCTGTTATACCAATCACATCATAATTTTCAGTAAACACTAGTTCCTCTAAATCTGAAAATTTATTGCGTATGCTACGAGCGTTTGCATAGAAAACCTTTAAAGTTGCGGTTTTAGAACTCACAGAACGTTCTTATCAAATTTTTGGTTCTGGTCGGATCTACATTTACATTCATGGCTGTCATCGGTCCTCGGTCGTTATCCCTGGCGGTTTTGAATTTGGGTCGTGTTGGTGGAGCTTTATCCAAATTCGCGGTTCTTGACAGATTAGCATTTAATTCTTTCGCAGGTTGCCTCCCTCGCTGTCTTCGGTCCTCCTTCCTGGTTGTCCTGTGCTGAGTCGATTTCTTCTCCGAAAATCCTTCACCGCATCGTTGAGAAGACGCCCAAAACGTGCTGCTCCCACCTGGTTCAGATGAACTCCATCGTCCGAAAACAAATAGTCATCATAGTAGAAATTGTCCCAGGTGTCGACGAATCACACGTTTTCCTTCCTGCAGAGGTTTGCTAGACAACGATTTGTGCTGGTGGCTATGTTGTAAAATCGGCTCTCTACACCAAGCCGGGGGACGATTCCTGACCCAATGATCCTTGATGACTTCTCCTTAAACGACTTGATCAGCTGCTGGTACTTTAAAAGCAAATCTTCCGACCGGGTTCGCTGTACATCGTTGGATCCAACGTGGATGACGTACATTGTATTAGCAGGGGCCAGCTTAGATACTTCGTCAACTGCAGCAACTACGTCGTCCACACCACCACCAGGGATACAAAAACGCTTCCTGGTCTTAGGTGCTCTGGCGCAAAACTCTGTGAGCTGACCACGTATCATCGAGTCTCCCACGAGCCGGACTTCTTTTATTTCCGCTTCGTCATCTGAGTCTGTGAGTATCTGGAAGCGGTTTTGACACTCGGTAATCGGTATGGGTTTCCTGGTCGTGGGGCAAACGTTGTTCCTCACGACACGGAAGTTGTCTTGAGGGGGAAGAGAATCACTATTTGTTTCTTGAGTATCGGAATCATCAGCTGATATGGCTACTGCAGGCGTTGAATTGTTGGCAGTTGACGTTGGGGCGTTGGTGGCTGCTGGAGTTGCGGTGACAATTGAAGTTTGTGGTACTCCAACGTTGAGTGTTACAAACTCTTGGAGTGATTCCAGCTTCATGGTGACAACGTTGATCTTGTTGTAGGCTTCATCTACTTTCACTGTCAATTTCTCTCGTTGCTGGCAGAGACGGCAGACTTGAAGATCGACATTAGCAAACATGGACTCACCAAACCTACCGGCGCAGTTCGTACAAGTGCGAGGCATGGTAATAGTCAGTTTCTTCAGATCACTTCACTCACTTTAAAACACTTAACTCACTTTAAAACACTTAACTCACTTTAAAACACTTCACTCACATTAGAAACACTTCAATCACTTCAACCGAAAACAAATATGTTGAAATACACAATAATAGGTTATCAGGGGTGATAGCCTAACCGAAAACAAAAAATTTGAGATACGCAGAATTAGGCTTCCAGGGGCGATAGCCTAACCAAAAGTTTTTAAAAAATTGAAATACACACCAATAGGCTACCAGCGTTGAATAGCCTAACCGAAAATAATAAAGTTGAAATACGCAGAAATAGGCTACCAGGTGTGATAACCTAACCTTAAACAAATATATATATATAACAGAATATGTAACTAAATATACAATTCACCAAATAGAGATTATATAAAAATAAAGTGTTACTGCACACAAGGGGTTAATATACTGTATCAACAGATGGCCCTGGTGTCACTGTTGCCTAGTAAAGCAGTAGCCTACTCTTTTTAGATAACACAACAAAAGTGTATCAGTCAAAGGTTACTACAAGATCGTGCAAGCAACAACTAAAATTACAGATATATATAGCTACAGTAGGATACTAAATACAATATCTACTAGAGTTAATAAGAACAACAGATTGGCTGGCTATAGGCTAGGCTAGGTTTGGATTAGGTTAAAAGCTTGGCAGGTTGGGTTAGGCTAGGTTAGTTTGTACAAATACCACCCTTAGCTTAAAGTAAAATCACTCTGAGGAGAAAAAGTCAAGAATATTTCTAGGGAAAAAAGATAAATGAATGCACTTAAATTTAGTACAAAATTGGATGGAATTTAATATGTATAATCCCCCCAAAAAAGTGTGTTTACAAAATGGCGTCGGCGTTCGTTCCTGTAGGCAGGTTAGTTAGTACACAATATTGTTTATTAGCAAATTGATATGCAAAGCTTTACTTACATACGAGGCAGTTAAATTGATACTTACTACAGTTGGTAATGGGTAAAATTAGGGGCTACGATTTTATATCAAATAAGAAGAGAGCGTTTGCTTACAAACAAAACAAACAAAGAACAACAGATGGCGCTAGTGGCGCCCTGTCCGAGCAGGAGTCTTGTGATAAACACAAAGTTTATCAGTCAATACACAGCGAAATATCGTGCAGTGTTACTTACTAAGCTACAGGATGGTTAAACGTGCTCTTAACCACCTTTCATGCACAAGAATGAAGAGGATGAGTAGTTAATACTCAAATTATGATCGATATCGTGAGAGCATTGACAGAGCGTCTGCAGCGTCTGGAGGTAGCGAGGTGTGTGGAGAGGGAAGACAAGAGGACAATATACCACTCCACACACACACACACACACACACACACACACATACACATGCCTCGTTCCTATACTATCGGGTTTGTTATCTCCACTGGAATTAAGTCCTGACCACCTTCCTAGGATCATAAGGTTTTTGTGGTCAGTCTCTCTCTCTCTCTCTCTCTCTCTCTCTCGGTTCAGAGAAGCCTCCATAATTATATTTCCAAAAAATAATTAGATTTATCCTTTACTTCGCTTCGCTGCAACCTTTTAACGTAATTTTCTGTTCGTCTAATTTTACAGTTGTATAGTCGACCACACCCACGCACACCAAACACGCACACATACATACATACACACACCTACACACCAAACACGTACACATGCACTAATACACACACATATATACAGCGCACACACCACACAATCACACACACGTAAGGAAGTCAAACACTTAACACTCGCTTAACCACACACACACACACATACATACACACACACACACACACATTTATCACAAACAAACACATACAAAACACATCACAATTAATGCACATAATTACCCCCCACCCACCCACCTCATATCCATGTCCATATACAGTATACATGTTCGAATATCATGCCAGTACCATAGCTGCTTTGAACAGAGCATGAAGTCAATAAATATTTTTTACTAGACATGTATTGTAAGTCTCAGCTTAAGGTGAACATATTCAAAACTGGTAGAGAAGTATCCTTACCAGGATTCAAACCCACTCACCCCAGGTATATCTGGGAGAGTTGGGCACCGTAACCACTCGGCCATGATCAGAGTGGTTACGGTGCCTATTTCTCCCAAATATACCTGGGGTGAGTGGGTTCGAATCCTGGTCAGGACCTCTCCCCCATCTTGTCCGACATATCATTAGATATTCAAAACTCGTAAGTGTTCAGTACTCGCCAAATAGCTATGACTCTTGTATGTCAGCCTGGGAACCATCCTTACCTGAAAGTAGCAAAAATAGTTAATGATCACGATCGTTTGAACAAATACAAGTTTAGTTATTTTAACTAAATAACCTAACCAATGCTATTCTATCATAACTAAATCCTACCTAACTAGTTCAATATACCAAAACATAGCATAACCTTAACGAATACTAATGTAGCTTTATACGATACACTAAGTTCCTCTAACGTAACCGAACAATGCTATTTTAACTTCATTAAGGAGGGTCACCTGCTTTGTTTTGTCTTACTCTCCTTTTATCTCTTTCTCTGGCTTGTATCCATTCGGCCCCATTCAGCCAACTGTTTTAAGACGTTTATCCACATCCAAGTGTCTATTTCTTCCTGGCGAGCGATAGCGAGCCAGCATTGTATGTAGAAATCCGGCTTCGCCGGAGATTTTTTTTTATAGAAAAATGTACAAATTTAGCTTCCTGTCAAAACAAAAACATATATATGCTGGCTCGCTACCGCTCGTCAGGAATATATAGACACCTGGATCGGGGCAAACGTCTTAATTAAAACAGTAGGCTGAATGGGGCCGAATGGATACAAGCCAAAGAGAGAGAGATAGAAAGGTAAAACAGCGAGGTGGGCTCCCTTAACTTCATTACACCTTGCCTAACTAGTATAATATAACAAAACATAACCTTAACGAACACTAATGTAGCTTTGCACGATATACTATAGGTAACGCCAACGAACTTGACAATAATCTTGATCCCTGACCTCTCTGTACCTCAGATCAAGGGCCTAGAGCAAACTGGGTGTAAATATCCACACCTATTTCCTGGTGGACTCTTCCCAAATGATAAAACGTCAGCCAGATTGCTTTTATTAATTTCGAGTTATAATAAGTTAAGGGGTTTTAAAAAAACGTAACCTAACTTGACTTTATTCAACCAACCTAACCTTATCTAACCAAATTATATGCGAACAAAAGAAGGCTAGTGTGGATGAAAAATAAATAAAAATAAAATAAAATAAAAAAAACTCATAGATGAAATACCAGACAATCAAGAAGTGGAAGGCTGGTGCAGGAGAAAGTGGTGAGAAAGCCTGGAGTAGAGGAAAAGTGTTATCTTCCTATTTTATGCCCAGCTTTATTTTCTATCCTCAGTTTTATCCTCAAATGTATCCTTAATTTTATCCTCAGTTTTATCTTCAATTTTATAATCAGTTTTTTAATCAGTTTTGTCACCAGTTTTATCCAAAGTTTGATCCTCTATTTATGCTAATTTGTATCCTCATAGTTATCCTCAGTTTTATCCCGTTGTATTCTCAGTTGTATCCTTAGTTTTATCCTCAGATATATTCTCAGTTTTATCCTGAGCTTTATCATCAGCTTCATCTTCAATTTTATCCTTAGCTTTATCCTAAGTGTTTTTCTTGTCTTAAATGTTCAACTTTTGTTTCAGGAAATATTTCGGGGTTCCTTTGCACTGCTGTCGGAAACTTGATTGAAAACATATAAATTTAAATTGTAGAATTATATTAAAAGTTTGCCCCAAATGCTGCCAGACCAGTTTTGGCGATGAAATTTAAGGGATACTGGCTTAAGGTTATTTTTCTGGACCACCTTCTCCATCATATTTAGCTTCATTAGTTTGAAGACTTTTAAAAGACGTTTGCTCTCTTACTTTAGCTATTGAAAGACCTTTCACCCCATTTGTTTGACAAATTTAAGATCATTCATGCCATTTGGGTGTTTATATTTTCTGGTGAGCGATATCAAGCCCGTAATTTAGGAGGGGGCACTTTTCTACCGCAAAGTGTAGAAAATTATCTCGATGGAGGATCTTGGGAGTATTTTAATAGCTTGATGGAGGTCTAGAGAGCAAACTAACAGAACAAAACAATAATAATAAATTAGACGTGCCGTTTTGCCCAAAATAAAAATGGCATACCCAATTTTGCGATGGGTTACCATCATCACTACTAATATCATCAATCACAATCACCATCATCACTACTACTGCCATCATCACTACAACTGCCACAATCATCACGACTACTTTTATCATCACAAATACTATGATCATCATCACTACTACAATTACAATCATCGCTACTACTCTCACCATCATCACTAATACTGTCACCATGGTCACTACCATCTTAATCACTATACTATCATCATTGATACAACTATCAACCATCATTACTAATATCATCACCACCATCTTACAATCAACATTACTACTGTTAACATCATCACTACTACTATAACCATCATCATTACTACTGTCACAAATATTACCATCATTTATCCTACTGTCACCATCATCACTAATACTGCCATCATCACCATTACTATGATCTTCATCACCACAACTATTGTCATTATCACAACTTTCACCAATCCTCACTACTACTCACCATCATCACTAATGCTCACACCATCGTCACTACCAGCATCAATACTTTCATTATCACTAAAACTATCATCATTACTTGTCACCATCATCACTACTATTATGACCATCATTACTACTACTAGTAGTCACCATCATCACTAATAATACCATCATCAATCACAAACACCATTATCACTACTACTGCCATAATCACTACAACTGCCACAATCATCACAACTACTGTAATCATCACCATTACTATGATCATCATCACTACTACAATTACAATCATCACTACTACTCTCACCATTGTCACTACCATCTTAATCAAGACTATCATCATTGATACTACACCTATCAACCATCATTAATAATATCATCACCACCATCTTACAATCATCATTACTACAGTTAACATCATTACTACTACTATAACCATCATCATTACTAGTCACAAGTATTACCATCATGTATCCTACAATCACCATCATCACTACTACTGCCATCATCACAACTATTGTCATCATCACTACAACTTTCACCATCATCACTACTATCATCAATAATACTCACACCATCGTCACTACCATCATCACTACTGTCATCATTATAACTACAACTATCATCATTACTTGTCACCATCATCACTACTAGTATGACCATCATCACTACTACTAGTATTGTCACCATCATATCTACTAATGTCACCATCTTATCTACTACTATCATCATCATCAATACAAATACAACCATCATCACTACTATTATCACCATCATCACTACTATCACCATCAATCCCACTATTACTATCATCACTTATAATGCCAACTAAACTAACTTAGCAAATACGGAGCAAGATGTTTTCGCCCCCAGTGTGCGCGCCCCTTCGGGGCTCCCACACTAAAAACGCCATCATTGCTTGGGGGGGGGGGGGGGGGGGGTCCGGGAAGGGGGGGACCATATTTTGGACCTAAAATCATAACTATTGCATAAATTCGAAAAATCTTTTTTGACTGACGTTCGCATTCACGCAACAAATGTTTGTGTGAAATTTGGCGAAAATCCGTCCAACGGTCTAGGAGGAGTTCCGAGACAGATGGATGACGACGACGACGACGACAGACATTTTTTTTGTGTGGTACCCACTATACAGGGGGGGGGGGGGGATACCAAACTCTGCTTACGCAGAGTTGATAATAATAATAAAGTAGACATGCCGTTTTGCCCAAAATCAAAACGGCATACCCAACTCTGCGAGGGGTTACCATCATCACTACTAATACCATCATCAATCACAATCAACATAATCACTACTACTGCCATCATCACTACAACTGCCACAATCAGCACAAGTACTGTCATCATCACCATTACTATGATCATCATCACTACTACAATTACAATTATCACTACTACTCTCACCATCATCACTGTCCATTGTCACTAGCATCTTAATCACTACTATCATCATTGATACTACAACTATCAACCATCATTACTAATATCATCACCACCATCTTACAATCATCATTACTACTGTTAACATCATCACTACTACTATAACCATCATCATTACTACTGTCACAAATATTACCATAATTTATTCTACTGTCACCATCATCACTACTACTGCCATCATCACCATTACTATGAACTTCATCACCACAACTATCGTCATCATCACTACAAATTTCACCATCCTCACTACTACTCACCATCATTACTAATACTCACACCATCGTCACTACCATCATCACTACTGTCATTATTATCACTACAACTATCATCATTACTTGTCACCATCATCACTACTATTATGACCATCATTACTACTACTGTCACCATCATATCTACTACTGTCATCATCATCAATATAAATACAACCATCATCACTACAATTATCACCATTATCACTACTATTACCATAAATCCATATATTACTACCATCACTTCTAATGCCAACTAAACTAACTTAACCTAGCAAATACGTAGCGAGATGTTTTCGCCCACAGAACGAATGCGTTCTTAGAAAGCCATCATTGCTGGGGGGGGGGGGGGGGGGGGGGGGGGAGGAGAGGGGGGTGAGGTCTGGGAAGTGGGGGGGGGGTAAAACCATAGTTTGGACCTAAAATCATAGCTATTGCATGAATTCAAAACATCTTTTTTGACTGACGTTCACATTCCCGCAACAAATGTTTGTGTGAAATTTGGTAAAAATCCGTCCAACGGTCTAGGAGGAGTTCCGAGACAGACGGACAACGACAACAACAACGCCGACGACAGAATTTCTTTTTCGTGTGGTACACACTATCCGGGGGGGCGATACCAAACTCTGCTTACGCAGAGTTGATAAAGTAGTTTTGCCCAAAATCAAAACAGCATACCCAGCTCTACGATAGGTTACCATCATCACTACTAATACCATCATCAATCACAATCATCACTACTACTGCCATCATCACTACAACTGCCACAATCATAACGACTACTATCATCATCACCATTACTATGATCATCATCACTACTACAATTACAATCATAACTACTACTCTCATCATCACTACTACTGTCACCATTGTTACTACCATCTTAATCACTACTATCATCATTGATACTACAACTATCAACCATCATTACTACAATCATCACCACCATCTTACAATCATCATTACTACTGTTAACATCATCACTACTACTATAACCATAATCATTACTACTGTCACAAGTATTACCATCATGTATCCTATCACCATCATCACTACTACTGCCATCATCACCATTACTATGATCTTCATCATCACAACTATTGTCATCATCACTACAACTTTCACCATCATCACTACTACTCACCATCATCAATAATACTCACACCATTGTCACTACCATCATCACTATAGTCATCATTATCAGTACAAGTATCATCATTACTTGGCACCATCATCACTACTATTATTATCATCATCACTACTACTAGTATTGTCACCATCATATCTACTAGTCACCATCATATCTACTATTGTCATCATCATCACTACTGTCATCATCATCAATAAAAATACAACCATCATCAATACTATTATCACCATCACCATCAATCTCACTATTACTACCATCACTTCTAATGCCAACTAAACTAACTTAACCTAGCAAATAAAGAGTGAGATGTTTTCGCCCCCAGAACGAATGCGTGCTTAGTGTGTGAGCCCCGAAGGGGCTCACACACCCAAGAGAGGTGGGGGGTCCAGGAGGAGGGGGGGGGGGGTCCAGGAGGGGGTGTAAAACCATATTTTGGACCTAAAATCATAACTATTGCATAAATTCAAAAAATATTTTTTGACCAACGTTCGCATTCACGCAACATATGTTTGTGTGAAATTTGGTGAAAATCCGTCCAACGGTCTAGGAGGAGTTCCGAGACAGACGGACGACGACGACAGACATTTTTTTCGTATGGTACCCACTATACAGGGGGGCGATACCAAACTCTGCTTACGCAGAGTTGATAATCCCCCCTTAAGGCAAGAGGCGGAGATCAACAGACTTTTGAAATATTCCGCCTCGCTCCAAAATCTGTAATTTTCTTTGACCTAATATACTTCGGTTTAATTATAAGAGCTAGGCGCGGCTATACCGGCTTAAGGGGAGTTTTATCTTCATATTATATACAGTTTGGTTCCAAGATTTCTACCAAGCTGCCTTTTGTCTTCCTCACTCACATAGAAAAAATAAAAATATAATAAAGTAGAAGTGCCGTGTTGCCCAAACTCAAAACGGCATACCCAACTCTGCGATGGGTTACCATCATCACTACTAATACCATCATCACTAGTATTTCCTTCATAACTACAACCGCCACAATCATCACAACTACTGTCATCATCACCATTACTATGATCATCATCACTACTACAATTACAATCATCACTACTACTCTCACCATCATCACTACTACTGTCACCATTGTCACAACCATCTTAATCACTACTAGCATTGATACTACAACTATCAACCAGCATTACTACTATCATCACCACCATCTTACACTTATCATTACTACTGTTAACATCATCACTACTACTATAACCATCACCATTACTACTGTCACAAGTATTACCATCATGTATCCTACTGTCACCATCATCACTACTACTGCCATCATCACCATTACTATGATCTTCATCATCACAACTATTGTCATCACTACAACTTTCACCATCATCACTACTACTCACCATAATCACTAATACTTACACCATCGTCACTTCCATCATCACTACTGTCATTATTAGCACTACAACTATCATTACTTGTCACCATCATCACTACTATTATGACCATCATCACTACTACTAGTACTGTCACCATCATATCTACTACTGTCACCATCATTTCTACTACTGTCATCATCATCACTACTGTCAACATCATCAATACAACTACAACCATCATCACTACTATTATCACCATCATCACTACTATCACCATCAATCCCACTATTACTACCATCACTTCTAATGCCAACTAAACTAACTTAACCTAGCAAATGTGTAGCGAGATATTTCGCCCCCAGAACGAATGCATTCTTAGGGTGTGATACACTAAGAATGCCATCATTTCTGGGGGGGGGGGGGGGGGGGCCCTATTTTGGACCTAAAATCATAACTATTGCATAAATTCAAAAATCTTTTTTGACTGATGTTCGCATTCATGCAACAAATGTTTGTGTGAAATTTGGTGAAAATCCGTCTAACGGTCTAGGAGGAGTTCCGAGACAGACGGACAACGACAACGCCGACGACAGATTTTGTTTTTCGTGTGGTACCCACTATATGGGGGGGCGATACCAAACTCTGCTTACGCAGAGTTGATAAAATAAATGCACAAATAATAATAATAATAATAATAATAATAATAAACGGTTTATTAAAAAAAGGCAGCCTCATGAGCTGAAAATACACATTTTACAATTTAGTGGATGAACATGAGATGTACAGATATGAGGATGGTAAGCTCAGTTTACAAACAAAATAAATAAATACAATAATGATGCATGTGCAGAATAACAAATTATCATAAAATAACCTTGAGAGTAAGTGATATACAGTACATATACACATTTATTTACTTACTCATATACAGAACATACGTATATACACGTACGTGCGCACATACATATACATACATATATAGGAACATAAGAACATGCAGTAAGTGTGCACATGTCCGTATACACAAACGCTCACGTATGCACACAAACATACATACATACAGAAACTGTTTTGGTATGGTCAGGGTAAAGAGTTGAAGGGTAAAGAGGGTGCAGCAATTCAAGTCCGTATATGGTCCGTATGGTCAGGTACAGCCTACTACAATGGGAGGTTAATCCTCGGTAGTGTAGGTGTGTGTGTGTGTGTGTGTGTGTGTGTGTGTCAGAAGGCGAAATATGGAAGAGCTGGGCGTTCTATTGTTAAGGGTGGAAATACATGGATGAAGATACGCGAACACTTAATAATAGATAATGCTTATGCATAGATTTATAATCAGAAGTTGCGCTAGTGAGCAATATGTTCTCGCTCATATGTACGTATATTTACATACATATGTGCATATGACCATATAAATACACGTACAATACATATATATATTATATACCTTATATTCTCAACCGGGCTCGAACCATTGACAGCACATACACACAGACATACATATACATAAATATATGCACATTACATGCATATATGCTCTTCTCTAATCCTACCTGATACTCTCAGCCGGGCTCGAACCACAAACAGTATACACTATAGACACATATATATATATACATAAATAACGCATACATACATACACATATACAAAGTATATGCCTGCATGACCCCCTTTCTAGATAAATGTGTACATTTTGCGGTACACAAATTATTCTGGTTGAAGGCCAGTTCCTCCAAAATTGCAGTCTTGCTATCGCTATATTACAGGTAGTAGGGGTAGGCAGCCCCGCCCAGGGAAGTACTACCGCCAAGGTTTCGGGAGACTCCGGGAATAGCCTGAATTCCATTTTCTCTCCCAGGCCTTGTAGCTGGATACATATCTTTCTGCCTCACACATCAGGGGTATCAGGAAAACCCTCTTTATATAACATACACATCCAACTTCACGACATTGCCCTACATCGCTATCCTCTATCCATAGAACACTACTCTTCCCACTACATATCATACATGCAACACTATACATATCTTTACCTTATAAATCATGGCAGTACAATTGTTAAGAGCAAACCTGGTGGTCCCTCGGATATCCATCCCCAGCAGGGTTGGGTCATCGACACAAGGCCCTCCCGGTCGTCATCATGCGACTGTGTCAACATCATTGCAACGTCCCAAAGCTGCTCGTCGGTGCAGCTTTTTCTTTAGCAATATAAGGGGACTTCAATCTAACATCAATTCTGTATACCAATTTCTTCAAGCAGAATCCCCTACTCTCCTTTTTTTGACAGAAACTCAAGTAACATCCACATCTGACGCATCTAGATTTAATTTTGCAGGTTATCAACTGCTCCAAAATTTCAGACCTAAAGCAGGTGTATGTTGCTTCGCAAAATCCCCTGGTTACTAGTTTCAATTGTCCCTATTTTGATTATTCTATATACAAATTAATTTCTGCTGGTAAATTTAAATACATATGTTGCATCTACCGTTCCCCAAATACTCCTCCAGAGCAAAGTCTTTTTGATTCTCTGTCCTCACAACTCGGTGTCCTCAACTTAAATGCTTCTCCTGAAATCACTGTGTTGGGTGATTTTAATGTCCATAATGTTGAATGGCTCACTCATTCAGCCAGGACTGATGATGCTGGTCTTGAATGTGAGCTATTTGCAGACTCATTTAATCTCACTCAACTAGTCAGCCAACCCACTCGTGTACCAGATAATCCTGATCATAATTCCCACCTACTGGACTTATTTTTAACAACCAATTCAAAAAATTATGATGTGACAGTGAGGTCCCCGCTTGGATCTTCTGATCACTGTCTGATACAGGCCACCTGTCTATCACCTACCACACCTTCCCACTCTGAACCTGTTTTGGTGACTAAATGGCATTACGATAGGGCAGACTGGGAGGGTCTTCAAAATTTCTTTATTGATATTCCCTGGACCTCTTTTTTTTTCTAATGATGCACACTCCACCTTGAGCCACATACAAGATTTTATAAAAATTGGAATGGAAACTTTCATTCCTCATCAAAAGTACAGTAAAAGATCTAATTCACCTAAATGGTTTGACCATAATTGTGCTAGAGTAACTGAACAAAAAGCAATAGCCTACAATGCATACACAAGATCAAAAATTCATGAAGCCTTTAATTACTTTAGAAACATCAGAAATCATGCCAAAATTTTATTAAATCTATCTAAATCAAACTTTCTCCACAAGCAGGCAAATAAACTTCTAAATAATCCAAATGATAACAAAATATTTTGGTCTACTCTTAACTCATTCAAATCCAACTTCACTACTGTTTCATCCATTCCACCATTAAAATCTCCGACTGGCAATCTTGTAAGTGACCCACGAGGTAAAGCTAACCTTCTTGCGGATATTTTCTCCACCAACTCAACCTTAGATGAAATAAATCAAGATGTCCCTGTACTTAATTTTAATTCGCCTGAAATTCCCTCACTTAAGATCCACACCAGACATGTCAAAACTATTTTGCAGAATCTCTCAGTAGATAAGGCTCCTGGTCCAGATGAAATTCCTCCAATAGTACTTAAGAATTGCTCCTTGGTGCTCGCTCCTGTATTGGCAAAAATGTTCCGTCTGTGTACTCATACCTCAAGCTTCCCAGTATCCTGGAAAGAAGCAAACATCCATCCAGTTCCTAAAAAAGGTGCTTCTTCAGATCCATCAAACTACAGACCAATAGCTATAACTTCCACTCTTGGTAAAGTCTTTGAAATTATATTAAATAATCACATAATTAAGCATCTTGAGAATAATAAATTAATCAGTGATAGGCAATATGGTTTTAGACGATGTCGATCAACTGCAGACATTCTTTGCCTTCTTACGCATCAAATCAACCAAGCTACAGAGCAACATGGTGAAACACATACAATAGCACTGGATATATCAAAGGTATTTGATAGAGTCTGGCATCAATCCTTATTGTCGAAGATGTCACACTACGGCCTAGCATCATTAGTTCCACTAATTTCTTCTTATCTTCATAACAGAAAAATACGTGTAATGGTAGATGGTCTTTATTCTCAATTTCACTCAATAAATGTTGGTGTTCCCCAGGGATCAGTTTTGGCCCCACCTCTGTTCCTCATTCATATCAATGATCTTATATCTACCACTCATAATCCAATACATTCCTACGCAGATGACTCAACACTCCACAGTTCCTTCACATTTACCAATTCTTTCACCCAACCCGATCTTACAAATTCAAAAATAAACACTGCAATTTCTCTGAACCAGGACCTTTCTAGAATTAATGAATGGGGACAAAAGAATCTAGTTTCCTTTAATGCACAGAAAACCAAGTACATTCAATTTTCTAACCGACAGAATCTCACTGACACCCATATATTGTTTAATGATGTAAATATTCCCACTTCCCCTAGTATTGACATTCTTGGTGTAACATTAACTACTAACCTGAGCTGGACACATTATGTTAGAAGCATTGCTAAGAATGCCTCTAAAAAAATGGGACTCCTGTACAGAGCTTGAGAATTCTTCACTGACGAGCAGTTGGCCGTAATATATAAAAGTCATGTGCGTTCTCAGATGGATTACTGTTCACCTCTGTGGAGTGGAAGTGGAGTGGTTGCATTGAGGCAGTTGGACAAAATTAAAAAAAAAATATTCGATTAATCAATAACCCTGCAATCACAGAGGACCTTCCTACATTATCCATACGAAGAAACGTTGCATCCCTTGCATTATTCTACAGATATTTTCACAGCAATTGTTCCGAGGAACTTGCTTCAATTGTGCCGCCTCTCCACATCTTTCCCCGTAGAACTAGGGCAGCTGAGAGCGCCCATGAATTTACACTTTCTCCTCCACAATGCAGAACTTCTGCTTATCAAAATTAATTTATCCCCAGAACTACTACTCTTTGGAATTCACTTCCCTCGAGTTGCTTTCCACAAACTTACAATCTACAACAGTTTAAATCCAGTTGTTACAAACATATTATGAATGGAGGATGCCTTTAGGCACATGGACCTTTTTTTGTTTTATCTGTGTTTTTCCTTCCTCCGTTCATTGTCTCTTAAAAAAAAAAAAAAAAAAAAAAAAATCGACACCTAAATGGCAAGAATAGTATTAAAATTTACAAAAAAATAGGCGGCAAAAGGACTCTCAATCACCAAACGTATGAGGCGAACGTCTTCAAATCTCAACACTAATAGGGCTAAACGTGGGGGCAAAAGGAGTCCATAAAATAAAATGAAATAAGAAATAAAGGCAAGAGGCGGAAATCAGCGGACCTTTGTTGAAGTATTCCGTCTTGCTCCAGAATCCGTAATTTGCTTTGACCTAAAACGCTTCGGTGTTTTAATGTTGTCGGGCGAAAATGTCATTGGTAAATACTTCAACAATCTTTCGCTCTTTCGTTATTTTTGTGTTTTGTTTTATTATTTTGATTTCTAAAGATTTCAGGGATTAATGCAGTTCAGAAATTAGCGAGCGATTTGATTTGAAAAGTATGTGTGTGGGTGGTTTGGAGGGAGGGAGGGAGGGAGATAAAATGGGGAGAAATGCTATTTAATCCTGTCCGAAAATCAAATGAGGAGGTTCTCACTCTCCTATTAACCCAAATCTGATACATACAGTGTGTATATATATATATGTTAGTAAAGCCAGGTAATAAATTTTCTTTAATACATACGAGGTTGAAAGAAATGGCAATTTTTGCGTTGGAAATTTTATTATTCAAAGTTTCCAGGTCTCTGATGAGTTTTCGCTGGGTGGCAGGAAGTAGATGAAGGAGATGAGCAAAATTCATGGTGGTACAGGGTTACATAAATGTAAATGATGATACAGGATATACAACGTGTTTCACTGGACAACCAGCATTATCAAGTAAGGATGGAATGATATAAAAGGTAAACAGGAAGGGTATATATAGAGGGTGGAGGATCAGAGGAGGCGAAAATCAGGGGGCAAAAGTCTACTATTGGTGGAGGGGTATTCTAGGAAAGAGAAAGGGGGGGGAACCGCTTCACGCATGCGCACTGGATGCGGGATGGTGGTCGGTTGGTGGGGTCGAAGCTGATTGGCTGCGTGTCGAGGGGCGTGGCCTAAGTTGTGTGGTGCCTGCGGAAGACGAAGCTGAAGGAGGTAACGCGGGGGGCTGCATCAAGGGCACCGGGGGGCGAGGGGGGGTGTTAGGTCCTGTAGGAAAGTGCCTTTTGGCAGAAGGAAGGATCTGAAGGTCCAGAGTTTGGTTGTTGATGTAGGGATGTAAGGCTTGGATATATAAAGCTTCGAGTATAGGTAATCTCATTGGGTCACTTTCTTTATCGAGTATGGTGGTGTGTTTCTCTAACTCGTTGCATGTGAGGTGAGGGTGGTTAGGGGTGAGATAGTGGTCTTTGATGGCTCCAGCCTGAAGGTGAAGAGTTAGCCGACGTGAAAGACGAGTCTGCGTCATACCAATATAGGAATGAGGTCCACAGTCCTCATAATTACAGGTATGTTGGTAAATGACGTGATCGTCGGTCATCGGGCTCTTTATCTTGGTGGAGGCTGGTTTGTTGCGGAGAACGAGGTTGGAGGTCTTGGGGGATTTGTAATAAATTATTAATTTGATTTTGTTTTCCGGGATGGTTGGGTGGACATGCTTGGAGATTATTTCTTTTAAGACGGCCTCGTCATTTTTGTGTTCAGAGGACATGTAATTGCGGTAGAAGATCTTAATTTCATTGGGGGGGTCAATGTTGGGAGGGCTTTGGGTGTACCATTTTTCAAGATGGTGGTTGATGGTGCTGGAGATGTCGGAGTTGGAGTATCCGTTATTTACTAAAACTTGGGATAGTCTTTCTAGTTCCTGGTGGGTGTCGGCCCAGGTAGAGCAGTGCGTGAGGGCTCTCCTAACATAGGCGGAGATGGAGGATAGAAGATAACGGCGGGAGCATTCACTATCGCCGTTGAGGCATTGTCCTGTGTTAGTTGGTTTAATGTAGACGGTGGTTTTAAACCCATGGTCGTTCAGAGCTACGAGGATGTCGAGGAAGGGGAGTTGTCCATTGTTAGATTTTTCAAAGGTGAAGTTAAGTCCGGAGGAGGTCATGAAGCGACGCTGGAGTTCCTGTAGTTCATGGAGGTCCTTGATTTGCACGAAGATGTCATCCACGTATCTACAGTAGATACGTGGATGACATCTTCGTGCAAATCAAGGACCTCCATGAACTACAGGAACTCCAGCGTCGCTTCATGACCTCCTCCGGACTTAACTTCACCTTTGAAAAATCTAACAATGGACAACTCCCCTTCCTCGACATCCTCGTAGCTCTGAACGACCATGGGTTCAAAACCACCGTCTACATTAAACCAACTAACACAGGACAATGCCTCAACATCGATAGTGAATGCCCCCGCCGTTATCTTCTATCCTCCATCTCCGCCTATGTTAGGAGAGCCGTCACGCACTGCTCTACCTGGGCCGACACCCACCAGGAACTAGAAAGACTATCCCAAGTTTTAGTAAATAACGGATACTCCAACTCCGACATCTCCAGCACCATCATCCACCATCTTGAAAAATGGTACACCCAAAGCCCTCCCAACATTGACCCCCCCAATGAAATTAAGATCTTCTACCGCAATTACATGTCCTCTGAACACAAAAATGACGAGGCCGTCTTAAAAGAAATAATCTCCAAGCATGTCCATCCAACCAACCCAGAAAACAAAATCAAATTAATAATTTATTACAAATCCCCCAAGACCTCCAACCTCGTTCTCCGCAACAAACCAGCCTCCACCAAGATAAAGAGCCCGATGACCGACGATCACGTCATTTACCAACATACCTGTAATTATGAGGACTGTGGACCTCATTCCTATATTGGTATGGCGCAGACTCGTCTTTCACGTCGGCTAACTCTTCACCTTCAGGCTGGAGCCATCAAAGACCACTATCTCACCCCTAACCACCCTCACCTCACACGCAACGAGTTAGAGAAACACACCACCATACTCGATAAAGAAAGTGACCCAAGGAGATTACCTATACTCGAAGCTTTATATATCCAAGCCTTACATCCCAACATCAACAACCAAACTCTGGACCTTCAGATCCTTCCTTCTGCCAAAAGGCACTTTCCTACAGGACCTAACACCCCCCCTCGCCCCCCGGTGCCCTTGACACAGCCCCCTGCGCTACCTCCTTCAGCTTCGTCTTCCGCAGGCGCCACACAACTTAGGCCACGCCCCTCGACACGCAGCCAATCAGCTTCGACCCCACCAACCGACCACCATCCCGCATCCAGTGTGCATGCGTGAAGCGGTTCCCCCCTTTCTCTTTCCTAGAATACCCCTCCACCAATAGTAGACTTTTGCCCCCTGATTTTCGCCTCCTCTGATCCTCCACCCTCTATATATACCCTTCCTGTTTACCTTTTATATCATTCCATCCTTACTTGATAATGCTGGTTGTCCAGTGAAACGCGTCGTATATCCTGTATCATCATTTACATTTATGTAACCCTGTACCACCATGAATTTTGCTCATCTCCTTCATCTACTTCCTGCCACCCCGCGAAAACTCATCAGAGACCTGGAAACTTTGAATAATAAAATTTCCAACGCAGAAATTGCCATTTCTTTCAACCTCGTATGTATTAAAGAAAAAAAAAAATATATATATATATATACAGCGAGAGAGAGAGAGAGAGAGTACATAACTACTTCCCAATGCTTAATGCTCTCCTGTCCACTTCTGGACTGCATGATGCATTAAGACGGTGTCACATGAGCGATTATATAGTCATTTTTTGCGGGCAATTGTAGTCAGACATCTTATAAAATTAAGTTGTATCAGAAATCAGCCACCTAACATAATCTACCTTCAGCCTAGTTTCCGATGGCAATGTGAAACGGCCTCAAAATATTACAAGAAAAAACTTGCTCATTGAAAATTGCTGGAAAAAGTGCTCGTGTGACAGTGGTATTCGGGAGAGAGGACCCCCCCCCCCCCCCAAACATTCCGTGGTCATAGTTCGGAACTCCCATAACGGTCCCACAAATCATCCCACAAACTTTCCGATCTGGAATGTCGAGAACAGAATATGACTCAAAATTCCAGTCCAGCCCATTTTGCCCGCTTGGAATACACAACTGCTTGAAATATCGGATGGTGAATAATACTGCGATATATTTTACGTGGTGTATTTTATCTTGTGGAGTTTGTCTATTATTATATCACCGCCACCACCCAATACCAATATAGTTAAGATAATGAAAATACTCAATCGGGAACCATGCAGTCGACCGTTTAACTGTATGACTTGTTTCTTTTGTTTCCTTATAACTTATTATATTATATTATATATATATATATATATATATATATATATATATATATATATATATATATATATATATATACATATATTATATATATATATATATTATATATATATATATATATATATAATATATATTTATTTATTTTATTATATTTTATCACACGAAAGGCAATATTGTAAATTTTCAATGGCCAATATTTTTCAGGCAAAATTTCTGGGTGACCAATACCGAGCCTGCAAATTAAAGGAAACCGCCCATTGGTTGAGACATTGCTCTATCGATTTTTGTTTAACTTAACCCGTTCAGAACTAGCGACGGCAGAGCCGTCAGTAGATAAATCATTCCCCAGTCCCAGCGACGGTAGAGAGCCGTCAGTAATATACTTTACTTGTAACTGCCAGTATCAGGCAGTACCTGGTACCAAGACCATTTGAGCACTGATCTAGAGTTGGCAACACTTCTCAGCTTATATCCAAGCCTCTACAGGCTGGGAGAGCCAGTATTCCTTAAATTTTTGAGGTGGGAGGTTGATATATCTTGCCATTTTGGCCACATTGCTTGGGACTAGGGGGACTTTTATTACTGTACCCTACGGTACAGTAGGGGTTAAGCTTGTTTCTGGGAGACGTTTATTAGCTTTATGGGGGTCCGAGGAAGCGGGGTATATATTCTTTAGAATATAATACATTAATAAGATATGAAACACAATAAGTACTAGTTATTATTATTATTATTACATAAACCCATAAAATAAAACGCAAATAGAAAAACGTCGCATGGGCTAGTGTTGAAGAGGAGTCACATCACCGACTATTTCATCAATTATAATAGGCAAGCATAGTCTAGCACCTTCTGTATTATAATTATACAAAACATTAGCCACTACTAATACGTTATAAAACACTATAGTCTACTGTAGTTGCAGAGACCAATGCAAAAAGAGCTTCAACATTTTACCAGCAAACTGTTAACAATGGAAAACGCAAAAACAAAAATGCATCACCTCTCACACTTTCGCTCTCTTGCTCATATATATATATATATATATATATATATATATATATAGTGGACACCTTAACTCTTTCACGCTTTTATGACGTAGAGGTTGCCAGATTAGCAATAAGAAATAGAGTTCTCTCACTCTTATAATTACCTCTCCAAAATTAGTTTTCTGCCCACAGCTAACTCAAAGACAACTGCAGAGGTTGAAATAACTAAACTAAAGGTTTCTAAATACCCCTGATGGTAACAAAGGCTTTAAAGTATCCCTAACAGGCTCAAAATTGCGTCATAAGCGTGAAAGGGTTAAGAACATACTACTTCTGATCAACTGAAGAGAAATAGCATAATATTATCTCTATCCTCAAATTATTTATTGGATAATGTATGACAAATCAAATAGATAACAAATATAATTGCATTCGTCACTGATTGAATAATTGCGTTAATGTTTGAAAATTCATACTATTCTGAATATTCACATTAGAAAAAGAAATATTTCATTTTTATTCCAGACACTCTTTACTACACAAAAACATTTTTTATTGGAAATTTATATCGTTAAGGGGAGATGGGCTGTTTTTTCTGGCACCCCTTCTCCCTCGTGTTTAGTCCCATTGTTTTGTAAATTAAATAGAAGTTCGGCCCTTTTGTTTGGCGATTTTTAGACTTTACACCTCATTTCTTTGTCAATATTAAGACCTTTCGTGCCATTTAGGCGTCGATTTTTTCCTGATGAGCGATAGCGAGCTGTAAGTTGAAGAGCAACTGGCCTTCGGTCGGGACATTTTTCTACAGAAAAATATACACATTTATCATGAAAGGAGGTCTAGAAGGTGTTTTTTCAAGCTTGATAGAGGTCTAGCGAGGAAACTAAAAAATAAATTAAAATAATTATATACATAGGCCAAAACACGTGCACTACCCCCTCAACCACACGAAAATATTATTTATTGGAAGCGTATTTCATTAAACAAAAATAGGAAAATAGGCTCGAGGCATGAACAATTATTATATATAAAAGCCTTCAATAAAATCCCTTCCCCCAATCACAAATGACTCACTATTGTGAAGCAACAGGATTCACTGTTCACCAATAGGGTTAATTCACTAACATTTACTCAATAACAACAAGTATAATCGCCTTTGGTATCATAATATCATTATGACAGAGCTGCCGGCAATGTTTTGACGTGTATTGGTGTACTAGATCATTGAAGGGGGGAGGGGCGGATGTATTGGTGTACGAGATCATGGAAGGGGGGAGGGGCGGATTTATTGGTGTACGAGATCATTGAAGGGGGGAGGGGCGGATTGGTGTACGAGATCATTGAAGGGGGGAGAGGCGGATTTATTGGTGTACGAGATCACTGAAGCGGGGAGGGGGGGATTTATTGGTGTACGAGATCATTGAAGGGGGGAGGGGCGGATTTATTGGTGTACGAGATCATTGAAGGGGGGAGGGAGGGGCGGGTTTATTGGTGTAAGAGATCATTGAAAGGGGGAGGGGCGGATTTATTAGTGTACGAGATCATTGAAGGGGGGAGGGGCGGATGTATTGGTGTACGAGATCATTGAAGGGCGGAGGGGCGGACGTATTGGTGTACGAGATCATTGAAGGGGCGAGGGCGGATTTATTGGTGTACGAGATCATTGAAGGGGGGAGGGGCGGATGTATTGGTGTACGAGATCATTGAAGGGGGGAGTTGCGGATTTATTGGTGTACGAGATCATTGAAGGGGGGAGGGGCGGATTTATTGGTGTACGAGATCATTGAAGGGGGGAGGGCGGATTTATTGGTGTACGAGATCATTGAAGGGGGGAGGGGCGGATTTATTGGTGTACGAGATCATTGAAGGGGGGAGGGGCGGATTTATTGGTGTACGAGATCATTGAAGGGGGGAGGGGCGGATTTATTGGTGTACGAGATCATTGAAGGGGGGAGGGGCGGATTTATTGGTGTACGAGATCATTGAAGGGGGGAGGGGCGGATTTATTTGCTCATTTATGTATCTTTTTTATTATTATTTTTTTTTTTTTTAGTTTGCTCCCTAGACCTACATCAATCTTGACAAAATACCCGCATAAGACCATCCTTTAATATATATTTGTACATTTTTCGATAGAAAAATGGCCCGGCCAAAGGCCGGTTCTTCCTAAATTACAGGCTCGCTATCGCTTGCCAGGCAAAAATCGACACCTAAGTGGCACGAAAGGTTATTATATTGACAAAGACATGAGGCGAAAGGTCTTGAAAACGGCAAACTAATGGGGTGAACGTCATAAAATATCAAAACTAATGGGGTTAAAAATGAGGGTGACGGTGATTTAGAAAAACGACCTATCTCCCTTCAATTCACTAACATTTACTCAATAACAAAAATGTAATCACCTTTGGTTTCATAACATCATTTTGACAGAGCGGCCGGTAATGTTTGTACAGTTGACCAAATAAGTGATGATCGCGGCACCAATTATATTTCGATCAATAATTGGTATCAGCACTCTCTAAGCAGTACTTCATCGTTTCGAGTGAGATATATAAACATGTTCCTATCTTTACACACCCCATTCAACATCTGACAGACATTAATACAGCATACAGCGAGCAAAACGTATATAATGACAGCGGCGACCATGACTTATTTGGCCAACTGTACGAGATTCAAGCCTTTAAGGGGGGTCACCGGTTTATTTTTGTATCTTTCTCTCCTTTTCTCTATTTCCCTGGCTTGTATCCATTCGGCCCCATTCAGCCAACTGTTTTAAGACGTTTATCCTCATCCAGGTGTCGATTTCTTCCTGGCGAGCGATAACGAGCCAGCATTTTAAGGAGAAATCCGGCTTCGCCGGAGAAATGTTTCTATCGTAAAATGTACAAATTTAGCTTGCTGTCAAAACAAAAATATATATATGCTGGCTCGCTACCGCTCGCCAGGAAAATATTGATACCTGGATGGGGGTAAACGTCTTAAAACAGTAGGCTGAATCGGGCCAAATGGATACAAGCCAAAGAGAGAGGGAGAGAAAGAGAAAATAAGCGAGGTGGGCTCCCCTAAGTACCGGTGCAGTCCTTTTACCTTTAGTTTGGCTACTGTTAGACTATTATGTTAACTATCGCTCGCCAGAAAAAAATCGACACCTGGATGGGGATAAACGTCTTAAAACAGTAGGCTGAATGAGGCCGCATGGATACAAACAAGAGAAAGAGAGAAGTTTAGTGTAGTTTTAAGTGTTGAAATAGTATTGAAATTATAAGTTGAAATAGTGTTGAAATAGTGTTGAAATAGTATTGAAATAGTGTTGAAATAGTATTGAAATAGTGTTGAAATAGTATTGAAATTAAGTGTTGAAATAGTATTTAAATTAAATGTTGAAATTATGTGTTGAAATAGTGTTGAAATAGTATTGAAATAGTGTTGAAATAGTATTGAAATTAAGTGTTGAAATAGTATTGAAATAGTGTTGAAATAGTGTTGAAATAGTATTGAAATAGTGTTGAAATAGTATTGAAATAGTGTTGAAATAGTATTGAAATAGTGTTGAAATAGTATTGAAATTAAGTGTTGAAATAGTATTGAAATAGTATTTAAATTAAATGTTGAAATTATGTGTTGAAATAGTGTTGAAATAGTATTGAAATAGTGTTGAAATAGTATTGAAATTAAGTGTTGAAATAGTATTGAAATAGTGTTGAAATAGTGTTGAAATAGTATTGAAATAGTGTTGAAATAGTATTGAAATAGTGTTGAAATAGTATTGAAATAGTGTTGAAATAGTATTGAAATTAAGTGTTGAAATAGTATTGAAATAGTATTTAAATTAAATGTTGAAATTATGTGTTGAAATAGTGTTGAAATAGTATTGAAATTAAGTGTTGAAATAGTTCTGAAAGTATGGTGTTTATATTATAGCGAGCTAAATGTTGAAATGTAATGTTAAAATAAATTATACATGGACATTATATTAAACGAATCCTACCATAACAGCAAAACATTCATTAACCCTTTTTCGATATATATATATATATATATAACTCGTATACGGATGGAATAACAAACAAATATTATAGCCTTATCTTGCAGTCCACCATTGTCGTGTCTCAACCCATCATCATAATGTTAGTAATGGTAGGGATAATGATCACGAAAACTTAGAGTAATGTGAGCCTATCGTGTGGATGTGTGTCTTAGGTGGTGTTGTGGCTTATAGCTACACATTACTATAACATTAACACTATATACTACTGTCTTATGTTACTTTACTATAACATTAACACTATATACTACTGTCTTATGTTACTTTACTATAACATTAACACTATATACTACTGTCTTATGTTACTTTACTATAACATTAACACTATATACTACTGTCTTAATACTACGGTCTTATGTTACTTTACTATAACATTAACACTATATACTACTGTCTTATGTTACTTTACTATAACATTAACACTATATACTACTGTCTTATGTTACCTTACTTCTTTATTCTGCTATTATACTATCATACTATTGTACTATCTTGGCTTTATCCACTATATACTACTACTACTACTACTACTATTTCTACTACTACTACTACTACAACAACTACTACTACTACTACTATATACTACTTTTTATCTTACTATCATACTACCATACTACTTGCCATCACTACTGGATATGATACTTGTTTATCTATAGTATACTACCAAACTATCTTACTATTTTACCTGGTCCACTATTGTCGTGAACTAAGCCATCGTGATAATGTTAGTAATGATAAGGATAAGGAGGATGACAAGATGGTGTACTGTAACTGTACTGTGTGTGTGTGTGTATGTATGTGTGTGTATGTGTATGTGTGTGTGTGTGAGGGGGGGTGTATATATGTGTGTGTGTGTGTGTGTATATGTGTGTATGTGTGCGTGGGTGAGCGTGTATGTGTGGGTCTGTGTGTCTCTCTGTCTGTCTGTGTGTGTCTCAGGTGTTGTTGTGGGTTATAGGTAGACATTATGATAACATTAACACCATACACTACTTAACCTAATATTTTCATATTTTTCAATTAGGCTACATACAGAACGCATCAGCTGCCAAGATATTCAATTTACCGTCAGCTCAAACCAAGCACCCTACACCATCCTACGTTTCTCCACTACTGAATATGCTCATCGTTACATATACTATCTTACTATTGTACTGTACTATCTTGCCATAATCTATTGTATGTTACTGAATCATCTATATTATCAAGCTAGTGTACTATCTTACTAGTATCCTCTATGTGTCACTCTTATGACCATCACCATTGTGACTCTCTCTCTCTCACTATATATATATATCCACACACACACACACACACACACACACACACACACACTCACAGCCAATCTCTCTCTCTCTCTCTCACCACAACACATTAATAGTCTAGGGCCTCTGGGTGGTGCTGGTGTCTCTCACAAACCCATACTTTCCCCTTGTATTATTAACATCTCCATCAAGGGCCTATTGATCTCTACAATTGTGGTATTGTTTGTCTGTTATAGCCTAGGAATTGGTACACACACACACACACACACACACACACATTCACACACGTACGCACACACACATACTTTTCAAAGAACAGCAATACGACAATCATGTTTTGGAAGGCGAGAATTAACGAGCATGATCACTACCGCAAATATAGCTAGAGTAAGTACAACTATAGAGTAAGAACATCCACTCACACACACACTCCACCCACCCACACACAAACACACAGTCCACCCACCCACACACACACACTCCACCCACCCACACACACACACACACTCCACCCACCCACACACACACACACTCCACCCACCCTGTGGTTGTAGTTGAGGGCTGTCAGTTAGCGCCCCGTGGTCCACGCCGTTGCGGGGCCGCCACTGTACATCCCATCTACCCTCCTCTGTGCCAGCTGGTCAAGAATGTTGTTGCTGGCAGCACGGAGGTAGTAGTGGGGTAGGATTGGTTGGTCTGGCAGTGATGACAGGAAATCATCCAAGTCCTTTTTGAATTTTTCAACGGTTGGGTAGTTTTGGTTTCTTATTTCTTTTGGCAGTGCATTGTAGAGCTTCGGACCCCGTGTAGCGAAGGCATTTTCTTTAAGTGTCTTAACTCTTGTCAGTGCTCTTGAGTTAATTGACCTGATAATACACATACGGCCCAGTCGTTGGTTTTCTGTTATCTCTATCAACTCCTTTTCTTCCTCTCCTAGCAGGTTTGGGGCTAAGTTGTTGAGAATTTTCCAGGTATAAATGATTATCTTTCTCGGCGTCGTTCTAGAGAGTACAAGTTTAGAGACTTAAGTCTTTGCCAGTAGTCTTCCTCCTTCACAGACACTATTTTACTAGTGAAGGAGCGCTGGATGCCTTCCAATGCTTGTTTCTCTCGTGACTTCCAGGGATTCCATAACTGGCAACAATATTCCAAGAGTGGTATTACCAAGGCCTTATACAGGGTTAACATAGGTTCTCTTTCACGAGTTCTGAAAGTACGCAATACCCAGCCAACCTGGGCTCGTGTCTTTTGTACTACTGTTATGATATGGGTAGTGAAGGTGGCATCATCACTGATTGTTACCCCTAGGTCTAGCACTTTGTTGTTGCACTTTATTCTTTGGCCATCATGTGCCGAATAGTGGACTTCTTCTATTTTGTTTGTACCATATCTAACCAGTTCAAATTTTTTATTATTGAAAGACATATTATTTGTTTCGGCCCATGTATATAGCTTGGTAAGGTCAGATTTTAATTTATCCACATCTTCCATTGATTTAGTTTCTTTCATTACTCTAGTATCATCGGCAAAAGATGAGACTTTTGAGTAGAGTGTACCTTGGTCAATGTCGGATATGAGTATGAGGAACAGCAGTGGCCCCAGTACAGAACCTTGAGGGACACCACTGTAGACATTTGAGTCATGGGAAATGACACCACCCACAGCAACACATTGCTTTCTCTCGTTCAGGAAGTTATGGATCCATACTCCATGGCGACCTACTATTCCTAGATTGTGGACTTTATGTAATAGGATTCCCACACACACACACACTCCACCCACACATACTCCACCCGCCCACACACACTCCACCCACCCACACACACTCCACCCACACACACACACACTCCACACATACACACACACTCCACCCACCCACACTCCACCCACACACACACAAACACACCAACCCACACACACACTCCACCCACCCACACCCACACACACTCCATCCACCCACACACAAACACTCCACCCACCCACACACACACTCCACCCACCCACACACATACACACTCCACACACACACACTCCACCCACCCACACACACACTCCACCCACCCACACACACCCACAGAGCAAATGTGATTCTTGTTCGTCATTATTTAATACATAATATCTAAAAATAATGCAAGCCTATAACCCACACATTTGATTGTTTGTTATTACTTATATATTTATTTATTTTGCTTTATATAATTGTTGGAGTCTTTATATGAGAAACTAAAGGGATATAATTAACCCTTTCATGATATATTGACGCATTTTGTCTGTGTCCTGGCTATTAATAGACCATTTGATTCAGATTAGGAAGGGTATATGGAAGTCAGAGGGTTAATTGCGATAGCTTTAACCCTTTCAATTCCCACAGATCCTTCCTAAGCTGTATTAGATCGTCTAATGAAAGCCAGAATAAACTATTCGAATGCGTCATAATCCTCAAGGGGTTAAGATAATCTATATATATATAATGGGATGGATCTACTTACTTACAAATATAGCAAGGTCGATCTCTGGGCTATATATGAAATTGATATCCCGCCCAACACCTCTACTAAATGATCAATGTATATGCTAATGTAATAACGCCATACCTGTACTACACCTGTGGCGCTCGGAGATATCTACTACATATATTAAACCTTTCGGTACCGGTGCCGTCCTTTTAACTTTATTATGGCTACTATTAGACGATTTTATTCAGCTTAAATAGGGTTTCCAGCAATGAACAGGCGTCGAAATATCTCACCTTACAATTTTTACTGCGACAGATCCTTCTTCAACGGCGGAAAATCGTCTAAATATAGCCTGAATAAAGTTAAAAGGACGCCGCGGGTACATGTAGAAGGGGTTATAAACATTGAGTAGAAACACATTTGAGCAGGAGCACTTAAGGGAACCCACCTCGCTTTTTTTCTCTTTCTCTCCCTCTCTCTTTGGCTTGTATCAGTTTCGGCCCCATTCAGCCTACTGTTTTAAGACGTTTACCCACATCCAGGTGTCAATATTTTCCCGGTAGCGAGCCAGCATATATATATATATATATATTTGTTTTGACAGCAAACTAAATTTGTAAATTTTTCGATAAAAAATTTCTCCGGCCGGAATTCTCCATACAATGCTGGCTCGCTATCGCTCGCCAGGAAAAAATCGACACCTGGATGGGGATAAACATCTTAAAACAGTTGGCTGAATGGGGCCGAATGGATACAAGCCAGAGAAAGAGAGAAAAGGAGAGAAAGAGAAAAACAAAAGCAGGTGACCCCCCTTAATTGACGTTTCGCAGATAGCTTCTTCGGGTCACTGAAGAAGCTATCTGCGAAACATCGTCAATAAAGTGCTCCTCCCAAAATTATGTTTATAGTCATTCTGTCAACCTTTAGTAGGTAATTTATTAGTAATCATTCTTGTCAGTCAGTATTTAATTCATATAATCTCTCAAACTATTTCAAATTCCCATCGCACACCTTTGATTTACTACGTCGATAGTCATTATAATAAATAAAGGGATGAAATTAATACGATATATATATATATATATAATGGGATGGATCGAAATGTAACAGGGGGATCTCTTGGCTTAACTAACTATATATAAAATTAATATCCCGGCCGCCGCCTCCGCTACATGATCGCTGAATGTTAGTCTAGGTGTATAATTCGAGGCTATATAATTATAAAATGGATATCCCGCCCGACACCTCTACTGGATTATCCTTAAATATGAAAATGAAATCCCGCCAATGATGTATTCCGCCTGAAGCTCTCGCAGTAGTCCATTAACCCTATTTGGTCTGAGGTGGAGCTTTGTCGATCTTCCTGTTCTGTTCCATTAGTTTGGAGATTTTAAGACTTTTCAACCCATTACTTTGGTGATAATAAGACGCTTCACTCTATTCAAATGTCGATTATTTTCTGGGCGAGCGGCAGCCAGTCTGTAATGCAGAAGGAATCAGGCCTCTGGCCAAGATATTTTCAATCGAAAAATGCACAAATTTAGCTTGAAGTAGGTGTTTTGAAGGTTAAAGTTTTAAGGAAGTCTGGGAAGGCGTTTTTGTTAGTCTAGGAGACAAACTAAAATTCTGGGGAATATATATCAAATTAATATCCCGCTTGACACCCCCACTAAGATAGTAATGTATATGCTAATGTAATATGCCAATGCTGTATCACATGCCTTGCTCGCGGGGATACCTAATTTGCAAGGAGAGTATGTGCAAACAAGATTATGGACCCTCTGCCAACATGATTGAGAATATTACCTTTATTGAGTCCTTTATAAGAGAACGTTTGATCATTAACCCCTTCTGTATCTCTGACGTCCTTTTTATTATATTTCAGCTACGTTTAGACGACTTTATGAAGCTTAGGAAATATAATTATATGGTAGCTATAAGGATTAATCGAGATAGTCTGTAGCCTTTTAGTTGGTAGATAACTAGACATCCCTCTTAAGCTGAATACAATCATCTAATAGTAGCCAGAATAAAGTTAAAAGGATGGCACCGGTACAGAAAGGCTTATAATTATTATGTTTTTTCCACCAACCAACTTTACCTCTAAACTCAATTAATGAAATCAACAAATACATGTGGCACTCCAAGGACTCGAACCTAGGATACACACATCGAAATGCCAATAATGCCAATAATGCCAATAAGTATAACGTTATATATACGGGCAGCAAGATTCAGCATACTAGTTTCATCCATTTATATATTTCTAACTTCTCCATTGTTTACATCGTTCTTAACACCAACAACACCGCAAATTTAATTTTTGAAAGCATGTGATTTTCCCAGGATTCGAACCTAGGATATCACATACTGAACTTATACGCTCTAACCATCATGACAGTTTTTTATAAGTACAGCACATGACCACGATTGAAATCCATGTATCGAATACTGGATAATAATCTAGTCATGTACTGTATTCAACTGTAAGGTTTGCATTTTGTTTACTTAAATGTTATTATATTACCACAAGGGTAGGACAAGAGTAAATATAATTACTGGGTATTTTGATGGCGATTTACCTGTCCATCCTCGTATTTTATGGCCATAATACTACCAACATATCTCTAAAAGGGTGCAGCTGTTTTTTTTTTCAAGATATATACCTATTTTATTGTAACAGCATGAGTGAGTGTATTAGTTTCATCAAACTAAGTAATAAATCTGTTTTTACATTCTTAATGTTGCAAAGTTTTCGTTCTGTTGATTTTTTTCCGTGTTTACCGGCATGATTGAGTAGAGTATAAGGGCCTTGTGTGTTCCATTATTAACAGCAATATATCCTTCTTAGCATATGTAATTTTCATATTTCACGTAAATGGGCGTATATATTTGCTCATTTATGTATTTTTGTATTATCTGTTTTTATTAGTTTCCTCCCTAGACCTCCATCAAGCTTAAAAACAAAAAAAATTGTCTAGATAGATTTGTACATTTTTCGATAGAAAAATGTCCCATCCGAAGGCCGGTTCCTCTTAAATTACAGGCTCCCGATCGCTCGCCAGGGAAAAATCGACTCCTAAATTACACGAAAAGTCAAAATATTGTCAAAAAATGGAACGAAAGGTCTTGAAATCGCCGAACTAATGGGCTGAACGTCTTAAAATCTGAAAACTAATGGGGCTAAACATGAGGAAGAAGAGGGACCAGAAAAACGAACCATTCCCCCTTAAGTTGGTGATTTATTGCCCCAGGTAGAAGATATATAAAACACACCTTAATCATAGACTCTCGTACGACACGATGGAGTGTGTTGGCTTTATTGATTCTCTTATAAGGAGTCATATTTCTGGGGTTTCTTGTTTTTATAACCTCTTCAGCACGTTGAGGTATTTGTCGTCTATATCTGGTTACCATTAGAGGATTGTATTGGCTTATCATCTACCTCTGAGACTCAAAGGGGTCAATACGATCTCAATAAACCCTCTGAATGCCATAGGTCCTACTTAAGGGGGGTGACCTGCTTTTGGTTATTTCTGTCCTTTTCTCTCTTTCTCTGGCTTGTATCCATTTGGCCCCATTCAGCCAACTATTTTAAGACGGTTATCCCCATCTAGGTGTCGATTTCTTCCTGGCGAGCGACAGCGCGCCAGCATTATATGAAGAAATCCGGCTTCGCCGGAGAAATTTTTCTATCGAAAAATGTACAAATTTAGCCTGCTGTCAAACAAAAATAAAAAATATGCTGGCTCGCTACCGCTCGCCAGTAAAAAATTGACACCTGCATGGGGATAAACGTCTTAAAACAGTAGGCTGAATGGGGCCAAAATGGATACAAGGCAGAGAAAGATAGAAAAGGACAGAAAAAAACAGGTCACCCCCCTTAAACTGCCTAAAATCGTCAAATTGTAGCCAGAGCCAAATATAAAGAGGCATCATCGTGCTGAAGGGGTTAAAGGGGTGTTATTTTTTTCTGGGCCCCTTCTCCCTCATGCTTAGCCCAATTAGTTTGGCTATACCATTTGCCCCATTTCATTGTCAATTTGAAGACCTTTGGTGCCATTCAGGTTTCGAGTTTATTCCCGGTGAGCGGCAGCGAGCCTGGAAATTAGGAGGAACGGGAATTTTACCACCCGTTTACCCCATCCCGAGAAACAAGAAGGTAAACGGGAAGGATTCACCTTTTGGTCGATTTTTGAATGTATTTATTATAATTTTAGTTTCCTCCCTAGTGCTCAATCAAACTTAAAAAACATCCATTAGATCCCCCTTCTAGATTAATATGTAAATTTTTCGGTAGAATAATGTCCCGGCCGAAGGCCGGTTCTTCCATAATTACAGGCTCACTATCGTTCCCCAGGGAAAAAACAAATCGACAACTAAATAGCACGAAAGGTCTTAATATTAACAAAGAAATGGCGCGAAAGGTGTTAAAATCGCCAAACTAACTAATGGGCCGAACGTTTTAAAATATGAAAACTATTGAGGCTAAGCATAAGGGAGAATGGGGGGGGGGGGGCAGAAAAAAGACCTATCTCCCCTAAAAAAAAAAAAAAAAAAAACGGCCTATCTCCCCTCAATAAGGCCTTTTATCATCCATGTTTACTAATTATTTATACACTAATATCGTCAAACATTAGTATAACCTTGTACAATTACTTTATTTAGGGAGCCCACCTCGCTTTTTTTTTATCTTTCTCTTCTTTTCTCTCTTACTCTGGCTTGTATCCATTTGGCCCCATTCAGCCTACTGTTTTAAGACATTTACTCCATTCCAGGTATCAATATTTTCTTGGCGAGGAGCCAGCATGTATTTATTTTTGTTTGGCACCAAGTTAAATATTTACATTTTATGATAGAAAAATGTCTCCGGCGAAGCCGGATTTCTCCATACAATGCTGGCTAGCTATCGTTCGCCAGGAAGAAATCGACACCTGGATGGAGATAAACGTCTAAAAACAGTTGGCTGAATGGGGCCGAATAGATACAAGCCAGGGAAAGAGAGAAAAGGAGAGAGAGATAAGAAAAAGCCGGCGACCCCCCTTAAGAACATTGATTCGATGTATTCCATTATACGACGCATTTGTAATTCATTATCGTGTGATGTTTTGCACCAGAACCTCTAACGACTCTTTTCAATCAGCTTCATGATTGACTATACATATTACAGCTGTTGGGTTCGATTAAATTAATTGTATTTTCTGTAATTGAGTTTAATGTCAAGATTTCAATTGAGTTTATGTGACAGAGACAAAGAATGCAAGCAAAATAATAATTATATAATAATAATAATAATAATAATAATAATAATAATTCTAATAATAAAATAATATAAATATTAATAGTAATAATAATAATAATAATAATTAAAGTTGCAAGCAACATTGTCCGGGGTTCGACGGTTTTGCAAGCATGGTATTGTGTTGGATACAAATGCTGTGTCACAGATATCAAAAGATCATTTAACATATCGGGCATGGAGAAACTACAGAAGGAGCAGATTGTGCAAACAAACAAGAGCGAGAGAGGGAGAGATTGGCTGTAAAAGGGATCTGCCTCTATCCGTTTAGTATCAGAGTTGTAGATATGTGGAATAGGCTACCGAGTGCTATAATGGGATCAAGAACAATAGAGCTTCAACTTGAAATTAGGTAGAACGAGATGGGTTGGGTGTGAAAGGGATCTGCCATGTGTAGGTCAATCGGCTCTGGAGACTCCCGTTTTCTTATTTTTTTTATTTACTCATTTGTGAAGGAGAGAGGGAGTATGGCGAGAGAATAGGATGTCATAAACGTAAGGAAGATAGCGATAAATATGAGAGAGAGAGAGAGCGCGGGATGGGTTGGGTGTGAAAGGGATCTGACATGTGTGGGCCAATTGGCTCTCTGCAGACTCCGGTTTTCTTATGTTCTCATTTGTGAGAGAGAGAGAGAGAGAGAGAGACTACGATGTCATAAATGTAAGGAAGACAGAGATAAATGAGTTTTTATGAGATGGGTTGGGTGTGAAAAGGATCTGTCTTGTGTGGGCCAATTGGCTCTCTACAGACTCCCATTTTCTTATGTTCCTATTTCTTACAATTGTGCTTTGGTTGCAGGTATGATAACATGGGTGTGTAGTTAGTAGTGTAAATAACAGGTAACGTTTATGAGATGGGTTGAGTGTGAAAGGGACCTGCCTTATGTGGGCCACTTGGCTCTCTGCAGACTCCCATTTTCATCTTGGTTGCATGTGTAAGGGATCTGCCTCATTTGTACCGGTGTGCAAACAAACAAGAGCGAGAGAGAAAGAGATTGGCTGTGTAAGGGATCTGCCTCTATTCACTTGGTAAAAGAGTTGTAGATATGTGGAATAGGCTACCAAGTGCTATAGTGGGATCAATAACAATAGAGCTTCTACATAAAATTTGATAAGACGAGATGTATTGGGTGTGAAAGGGATCTGCCGTGTGTGGGCCAAACAGCTCTCTGCAGACTCCCATTTTCATCTTGGTAGCATGTGTAAGGATCTGCCTCCTTTGTACCAGTGTGCAAATAAGAGAGAGAGATTGGCTGTGTAAGGGATCTGCCTCTCTCGTAACAGAGTCGTAGATATGTGAAATAGGCTACCTAGTGCTCTAGTGGGATCAAGAACAATAGAGAATTTCAAGATAAAATCAGATAGTCATATGGACGAAATGGGTTGGATGTGAAAGGGATCTGCCTTTTGTGGGCCACTTGTCCCTCTGCAGATTCCCATGTTCATCTTGTAAGGGATCTGCCTCATTTGTACCGGTGTGCAAACAAACGAGCGACAGAGAGACTGGGTGTGTAAGGGATCTGCCTCTATTCGTTTAGTAACAGAGTTGTAGATATGTGGAATAGGCTACGAGACCTATAGCCAATCGGCTCTCTGCAGACTCCTGTTTACTTATGTTCTCATTTGTGAGAGAGAGAGCGAGGCTCCCTATTTCCTGTTCTCATGCACTAGTACAGTATGTCGTAATCGTAAGGAAGACAGCGATAAATAAGAGAGAGAGAGAGAGATAACTAATGCGTAGCCTATAGCAACACTCAAACAAGCACACAACATAGCTACACAAGACCATCACACAAGCACACACACGCCTATCTAGCAACGAACTGTCCTGTTTCCATATAATACACACTCCCCCCATACCCATTCCATCACTTCGTATGTACGATATTATTTCCGTCTTTTTTACTCTGTATGGATTAAGTTATTGGTGTTCACTCTTGACATATTTGTCCTGCTACTTCTGTATGCATACATAATAGCATGAAAGTGATCAATACGCGCATATGAAGCTATGTATCTCGTATATCGGGGTTCTCTTCCCTTCCATCGGTCCACCTCTTATACCTCCCTCCATCCTCCCTATCCCATATGTGTAAACATTATATTTTAGCTTTCCGAAGATAAATACGTACTTCCGATAAATATCTAGCCTTGTATTTAAATTATGAATCCTGTTTAATGTCATTATTTAATAGAAACATGTGTAAGGGTTACATTTATACACAGGATAAGATAAGCAAATACAAACCTCAGAGCATAATCATTGGCGATGAGAGGGTGGTTGCAGGCAGTGTTGCCAGTTGTACTGCTACATATTATCGCTAGATGTAGAGCTAAATTTACTTCAGTTTAGCAGCCATTTTTTCATATCTAGACATTTACTCTGGATAATTTGAAAATTTCAGACATTCTAGTTATATTACATTGTAAAATTTGCAAAACAAACAAATCAAAACTCTTTAGGAATTGCAGCATTATTCTACCATTGTTTGACAATGTAGCATCATGCTAGCGACTTTTGAGAAAGGATCTAGCGGTATTTTGGGGTAACACTTAGGCAGTGTTGCCAGTTGTATCGCTACATATTACCGCTAGATGTAGAGCTATTAACTTCAATTTAGCAGCCATTTTTTCATATCTAGAGACATTTACTAGGGATAACTTGAAAATTTCAGACATTCTAGTCATATTACATTGTAAAATTTGCAAAACAAACAAACCAAAACTCTTTAGAAATTGCTGCATTATTCAAACATTGTTTGACTATGTAGCAACATGCTAGCGACTTTTGAGAAAGGATCTAGCGGTATTTTGTGGTAACACTTAGGAGGGTTAACATACGAGTTACACGGGCAATTGCCAAAACTTTAAAGGTCCATATCATTGTTATTAAACTAAGCATTTGGCAAAGGGAGGAATTGTTAAAAACCTTAGCCAATACTCTGTTATTCACCAAAAATTAATTTGAATTATCATTATTATTTGGTAGGGTAGGTATGTATAGGTAGGTTGGCTAAATAATTGCTGGAATTCATAGGGACTCGAACTGTTTTGAGAGAGTTAAATAAAAAAAACATTATAGATCTCAATAATAAAGTGACTATGTTATTAAGCAAAACTGGGGGATGCGTGGAAGCCTATAGACTGTAGACGGTAAACTTTGTGTGGGTAGCGAATGCGGTTTTAAAGTAATTTTAAAATAGACAGTTTTCAATGCTGCGGCCAAACTATTCCACCCATTTATATTCTTTTGGTATCAAAACGTTCGGAATCGCGAGCCTCACCCAACTACGCAAGCATGGCTTTGATCATCGGTGCAGTTTTTTCAAGATGTGGAATTTTAAGTGGAATTCA